>JAVXUO010001125.1:32500-124784 GCA_033065855.1 Escallonia rubra | reverse complement strand
TGGGCTCTCGACCTTATTGGCCCTATACATCCACCGTCAAAAGGTCACATTTGGATCATGGTCGTAACGGAGCGTTTCACAAAATGGGTCGAAGCCATACCTCTGCGAAGAGCCACGGGGGGCGCCATCGCCAACTTTTTACGCGACCACATCATATGTCGCTTCGGCATCCCCCGATGTATTATCTCCGACAACGGCACACCATTCATCAACCGGGACGTTCGGACTCTTATGGAAGCAGACGATATCAATCATGCCACGTCGACTCCTTATTATCCACAAGGCAACGGTCAGGCTGAAGCCTCTAACAAAACGCTGTTGCACGTTTTGTCACGCATGGTCCACGACGCAAGCAACTCTTGGTCCGAGAAACTGAGTCATGCCCTTTGGGCCTACAGAACTTCCAGACACACAGCTACGAAGGCCACACCCTTCTCCCTCGTCTACGGGGACGAATGTGTAGTGCCAGCCGAAATCGCAGTCGCCTCGGCGCGTCTATCCCTCAGCAGTGGTCTCGGGGAAGAGGAAACCAGAATGGTGGCACTTGAGAGCCTTGATGAGAAGAGAGCTACTGCCATGCGGCGAATGAAAGCATATCATGAGAAGCTTGTCAAAGCCTACGGGAAGACCATCAAACCTCGCTCCTTCGCAGCAGGCGACCTTGTCCTCCAAGCCGCCAAGCATGTACGGGCCAATTTGTCAGCTCCTAAGTTTACACCTAACTGGGAGGGGCCATTCGAAATACACACTGCCAGAAGCAATGGTTCGTACCTCTTGCTCAATCCAGACGACGGACAACTTACCGCCCCTGTCAATGGTCGCTATCTGAAGAAGTACTATGCATGATCAGCTTGCGACATGTCCCCCACCCACGACCCAACCTTTTGTATATGCACGCACATGTACTGGCATGTACTTTTGTTCCTTGTTACGAGTTCTTTTTTTATATGTAAAGATGCATTCCTTAATCCACACATTAGCAATGTACGATCCTTTCACTCCCTACTTGGCCTTTACTGTTATATTTCATTTCTGGTTATCAAATATTTATTCTCAATATACAAACGACATCCAACAGAAGCAACGCACAATCGCAATATACAAACGACTATACAATGCATCCACGACAGTGTTAACAAAACAGCGTGCAATCACATTTCATGAGCCAGCAAAATAGATGTATGCATACATAAAACGTCTTTGGCCACTATCGGGCACTCCCTAGACAACAAGTCTACGATAAACCTATCGGAAGCTAGATAACAAAACGGCTACCGGGTGAGCGCTAAACGCCTGCAATGCCTGACGCTGAACCTGCAGCGCCGACTGCTCCGCCTCGAACTCAGCCTGCCGCCTCAATCGATCCGCCTCTCGCACCTCTGCATCCATCCGCCGCCTCTGAAGGTCACTCAGACGTCTCTGCAAATCCGCCAGCTGCCTCTCTATCTCCACCACCTCTCTATCAATCATGACCAACTCTCCGTTGATCTCTGATCGTTCCACCTCTAACCCCTGGCGGCGCTTCTCGAGCAGCATCTCCTCCATACGTACCAAGGTCATCCTTTCGCCCACACCACCACCCTCGCTCCTCGACCTAAAGAACTCGGCCAACCAATCTAGCTGCACACCCAAAGAAGTGAACGTCGCGAACTCCCTCAGCGACCGCTCAATAAACCCCGTCGTCCAGCCCGCCGCCGGAACACTCGCAAACGGAAGCAGCCACTCCACAAAACCTGAATACACCCATCTCTGCAGCACCGGGTTCTCCAAGTCTACCCCCGCAAACGTCTGCGGATACGCCGCCTTCACCATCTCTAACCGGCGCACTGTCTCCGGAGGTAGCTGAAGGTTCTCCCATAGTACCACGTCAGCCTGACCGCTCGACGACCCCCTACTCGCCTCTCCGGCCGCCGTGCCACTCGACGCCATCACAGGCCTCTCACGCACCTCTCCGGCCGCTGTGCCACTCGACGCCATCACAGGCCTCTCATGCACCTCTCCGGCTGCCTGTGCACCGACGGTCATCGAGTGCATCGCCATCAACGTCGCACTCGCCTCAACGGCCGACCCTGACGACGCCACCGCAACAGCCTGCACCGGCTGCACCGGGATCTCTACCTCCTGAATCGGAATCGCCACTGCAGGCTCCAACTCCATCAAATCCCCCCGCTCAACCGCCGCAGTCTCCGTCGCCGCGCCTGTCCACCAGTAGCCACTGGCATCGAACATCAATGACTCGTCGACCAAGCCACCATACGCATCATCCACCACCTCCTCGCCCTCTGGTGGTGGACACACCCCGCCACTAGCCACGGCCCCCGACACGCCAAGCGCTATCGGCTCATCCCCGCCTACTGGCCCATCCACCTCCGTTGCCCTCACCGCCTCAGTCTCAACCGCTACGTGCGCACCGCTGCCGCTTTCCACCGCCTGTCCACCGTACTCCTGTCCACAAGCAACCGTTAGCATATTTTTATATAAACAGCAAAAGACAACAAACACAAGCAAAGCGAGATTCAATAAAAAAAACGGCCATGGTTTGACCTACCTCAACCACTGGCTCCTCTGACACCTCCCGCAGCCTCTTCGATCCTGTCAGCCGCACGTCTGAAGAACCCGCACTCGCCTGACGAGCCCCCTCCATCATCCCCGCTCGCAATAACGACAAGGGCCCCTTGCCGGCCCCGGGCGCCCGCGGTACCGCCACCACTGGCTCCTCCCCATGGTCCCCCTCTGGAGCCTCCTCCTCGGACTCCTCGCCCTCCTCATCGGGATCCATCTCCGAACTCACAACCGCACTCCCCGTCACTAGCACCAGCATACCGGCCTGCCTCGCCGCTGTCATCGATATCAAGCTCAATGCCCGGTCACAGGCATACACGTCAACCAACCGTCGTGTCCCCGATGGCTGTGCCAACCACTCCGCCCAGACCGCCCGCAGGCGCTCCCACCACTGTGCATACTCCGCCATCACCACCCCCACTGATGCTCTCCCAGGCCTCCTCCACGCTACCACAGGTGCCGGCCACTCGCGGACTCTATCATCCCGCGTGTATCCGAAGGCGGTCGTCACACTCCACGGGCTACGATACCCACATGGCGGCTCTAAGTCATAACCAAATGTACGCGACAACCGGTCCGGGCAATACCGAGCCACGTAATAAAGGTTCTCTGCAGGCTTCGCGCCGTCATCCGTCATCACCGGCAGCCAACCTGGAAAGTACGCCACCAGGAGCACAACGTCCGCTGGTGGCAAAACCCCCTTCTGCTCAAGTCTATCGTCATCTCCTGCCCGTGCAACCAAGGGGGCACTCCGTATGACGCATGCATCTCTGTATACGGACGTACCACGCATGCCTCCCTTGCATCTATCAAACGCGACAATGGACACTCCGGCCTCTTGATGCCCGCCCATGCACATGCCCGCGCCCCGCTGCACCATAGTGCCACTTCCCGCGATCTACCGCTGTGCATCACTGTCCTCGTCCTCGGTGCTGGATGCTCGAGCGGATATCCTGTCGGACGATAGTCTGGAAAGCACTCGTACAAGTACCGCTGCAGGAACATCCAATCCACGTAGGTCGCCACTTGGTACCGCCCGTGCGACCTCTTCACATCGTTCACGAACTGATCCAATCGCGAGTACATGGTGCCCAGGTACACGGGAGCTAGCCCAACACGCTTCCCCTGCGCCATCCGAATCGCCAGGGGAATCACCTTCGCGGATATGCCATCCTCCGGCGTCCCTTCAAACACGAACCTGCAAGACAACACAACACGCCAACGCATTATACACAATCTCAACCTGCATCGCATCTACAAACATACAGACACGGACGCATTATACTTACCTCGACAAGTACATCGTCAAAAAGGCCACCATCTCATATCGCTCGTCCTTGTGATACGGCCCCATCACAAAATGAGCCGCATTGCCCAACTTCTGCCCCGACCTCGCCTGCGGCGTGCCATAGAACAGTCGGAGCCACCCGCTATATGTCGCCTTGCGATGCGTCTTCGTCTCCGCCAAAATATCAAGCAACTGCGTCTGCAACACCCGCTCAACATTGGTCAGCCGCGTCACACGTGCGTCCAACTCTCCATGCATCGGCAAGCCCGTCAGCATCATCACATCGAGCAGCGTCGGCCCAATCTCTCCGAACTCAGTCACAAAGGTATGTGTCTGAGTACTCCATCGCGACAACAGCAAAGTCATCCCCGACGTGTCTCTATAAAGCTCCACCCCCCTCGCCGTAATATCAATCGCCGGCACCAACCCCAACACATCCAATAAAGCCGCCCACCTCGGCACCTCCATCATGTGATCGCACCAGAAATCCCACCCGATCGGCATCGCTCCGTGCCCCTTGAACACCACAGGTGCCCAAGGTATATCCGCACGCTCCACCAACAACCCCGCCACATACCTCGGTGACGGCACGGGCGCATCCTCCCAGCTAGGGGCCCGCACATACGGTGACGGCATCCTTGGCTCCTCCCCCATCGACGCCCCACTCCATGGCACCGTGAACGCACCATCAGCTACACGGATGGCCAGCTCCCTCCACAACTCTCGGCCAGGCACGGCCGGTACTACCCCTTTCACTCTCAATGGCGTGACCGACTTATCCGGATCGGGATCGTACGTCTTCACCGACGCATCATCAAATGAAAGTGGCACTCCCGTCTCACCACCTCCCATAGCTTCGGCTTCATCTGTTGGCGGAGGCGGCACCGGTTCCGTCGTCACATTTCGCGGTGGCCGCCCCGCGCTCGCTGCCCCACCTCGTGGTTTCACCCACATTTGCTGCTTCAACTTTTTTAGAACGGGGACCGGCTCCGCGAGTGTGACCTTGCCCGTGGCTTTTGGCCCCGACGACCCCCCTGCCGCCGACTTCCCCCCAGCTCCCGACCCCCCTGCCGCCGACTTCCCCCCAGCTCCCGACCCCCCGCCCCCGATGACTTCCCTCCAGCTCCCGACCCACCTTCCCCCGCCGATCTCCCTCCAGATCCCGACGCCTTCGGCGCCGACGACCCACCTCCCGTGCCCGACCCCCTTTCTTCTCTCCTCACTTCTCTTCCTTTTCCCCCGAAGAAGCATCCCCCGACTCTCCCCTGCTCCCGACCGACCCCCTTCCCCTCTCCTCCCTTTCTTCCCTCCCTTCTCTCCTCTCCCCCACGTTGGCCGACCCCCCCGGGGTGCCCGACCCTCCGCGATTGGCCGACCCCCCTCGTGCGGCCGACCCCCCTCCCCTTTCCCCTCTTTCTTCCCTCCTTCCCCCTTCCCCTCTTCTTTCCTTCTCTCCACCGCCGCCGACCCCTTGGCCCCGACGACCCCCATCTGCGGCCGACCCCTCGGCCACTTGCTTCCCCTCTCTCACCCTTTCTCCCTTCTTCTCTCTTCTTCCTCTCTCAATTTTTTCTTTCCCCAATGCAGAATGTCTCTTTCCAACGCCCCCCCCCCCTGCTATTTATAGAGGTGGGCCACACAACCCAAAAAAAAAAAAAAAACACATCCTTGACGCGCTTCGCGTGCTTCGGCATTCCCAACCCCCCACGGCGGGACGGGCTCTCAAGCTTATAGCCATCGCCGTCTCACTCACCCGGGGGCTCCGGCCCTCGCATCCGGGATGGGCTCACAACCTTATAGCCATCGCCGTCTCAATCACCCGGGGGCTCCGGCCCTCGCATCCGGGATGGGCTCTCAAGCTTATAGCCATCGCCGTCTCAATCACCCGGGGGCCCCGGCCTTCGCATCTGGGATGGGCTCTCAAGCTTATAGCCATCGCCGTCTCAATCACCCGGGGGCTCCGGCCCTCTCATCCGGGATTGGCTCACAACCTTAAAGGCATCGCCGTCTCAATCACCCGGGGGCTCCGGCCCTCGCATCCGGGATGGGCTCTCAAGCTTATAGCCATCGCCGTCTCAATCACCCGGGGGCTCCGGCCCTCGCATCCGGGATGGGCTCTCAAGCTTATAGCCATCGCCGTCTCAATCACCCGGGGGCTCCGGCCCTCGCATCCGGGATGGGCTCACAACCTTATAGCCATCGCCGTCTCACTCACCCGGGGGCTCCGGCCCTCGCATCCGGGATGGGCTCACAACCTTATAGCCATTGCCGACACCATCAACTGGGGGCTCCCGGCCTCACAGCGGGCTCTAAGCACTAAGCGACGAACATTTTCGAGTGCATCCAACATCGTTTCTGCGTACGGCGCCCGCTCGGGTTGCCCCTCCGCGCACCCCGTACGCAGGGGGCTTATGTTCATAACCTATTCTGGACCGCACCCCGGGGCCCGCCAAGAGATCCTAGTGGCACGACACGTCACACGCTCGATAGTCAAACTTGCCCAACATCATTCCTCGGTGAAAACGCTCCGATGCTCGAACATCGCCATCGCTCGGTCAAAGCGCTCCGCGCCTTAAGCATTCGGACAGATGGAAAGCACCTCCCCCGAAGGGGGTCGGCCACCCCTGGCTGAGGGGGTCGGCCACCCCTTTGGCGAGGGGGTCGGCCACCCCTTTGGTGAGGGGGTCGGCCACCCCTTTGGTGAGGGGGTCGGCCACCCCTGGCTGAGGGGGTCGGCCACCCCTTTGGCAAGGGGGTCGGCCACCCCTTTGGTGAGGGGGTCGGCCACCCCTTGGCTGAGGGAGTCGGCCACCCCTTCGGTGAGGGGGTCGGCCACCCCTGGCTGAGGGGGTCGGCCACCCCTTTGGTAAGGGGGTCGGCCTCCACCTTGAGAAAGGGGTCGGCCTCCCTTGTCCTTAGAAGGGGAGGGGACCTGCTTACCGCTGCTATCGCACCACTCATCGCTAGTGATCGCATGACGCCCGCTATCGCCAGCACAATCAACCGGGGGCTCCGGCCCTCACCAGCTCAATTAACTGACAGGGCTCCGGCCCTCGCGGCGAGACGGGCTCACAACCCTAAAGCCCTCACCGACACAATCAACTGACAGGGGTCCGGCCTTCGCAGGCACGATCAACCGAAGGCTCCGGCCTTCGCAACAGGGATAAGCTCACGGCCCTAAGGCCATCGCCGGCACAATCACCCGACGAGCCTCAGGGAGCTCCGCTCATAGTGCTCCAGCACGAGGACCCACCGCCATGGACTCTGGGTATCGAGTTATGAGCATGTACGCCGATGTTTCCATCAATCATCGACACCGCCAGGGCAATGCACCGCGAGCCACTCCGGGACGGGAGCAGGTCTTCGGAGGGCATCGTGTCTAACACGCCTGGCAGTTGGCTGCAGGGGCAACCCTCACCGCTGTCAGGATCTCGGCGCGTCTCTTGACGCATCCCGTGGGATTCAGTAAGGGCTTGGACTGGAGGCTGGGGCAACGGGCCACTCTGACCATGCTACCGCAGTGTGGTCAGTCTCTTCAGACAGGCAGAGGGACGCTGCAAGGGCAGGACGACACGAACACGGGGACCGGCAATTCGACGGACAATCAAGACCGCGGGACCCTATACGGCGACGTGTCACTCCCGCAGGACGACATGTGTCAGCTGATGACACGCGCATATTTGTGCCTATATATAGTGGATTCTGGAGCTTATTCAAGCACTTCGGCCTCATTTGACACTTTTACTTTCTCTCTCTAAAACCTATTCTCTCTGAATTTCTAGTGAGAGAAAGACATTTGAACTTATGACTTCGAGCCCTCGACGCCGTGCCTCGACACAGACTGTCGACTGCTAACCTTGTTCGTCGTCACCCTGCCTGCGCGACACTGCCAGCCCTCGTGACCTGCTTGAGGAGCCTTGCCCTCAGCCCTCACGTCATCCCTGCTGTCTCCCACTCTGCCTACTTGGAAAGCCAACTCAGACTGCATCCCTTGTGGCACCTCGACGTGGCGAAGGACCCTCTTTCGGCATCAACATGATGTTATAAACTCGATATTAACTTTCTAAACAGTTTTGATCGTTACTCTTGAAATAAGCTAACTACAAGCTATTCACTTATGGCAAATAGAGATTTCTCAAAAATAGATAACATATACGTTGTATATACACTAGGTGGATCGAAAATGTCACTTACATAATGCTACGCATTTCCTCGATACCAGAATCTTGTGCGATGATTGCTTTCTACACTTGACCAAAAGAATTGCCCACTTCATTCCAAGCTCCTCTTGAACGAGCCAATAGTATACGTGCCCGTCTGCACTTCTTCCAAAACTCACTTAGAGTAAATCATGCCATTTTTCCTCAATTTATTTCACTCTCCTTCTATCCGTATGCGTCTGACTCTATCCAGCTTTTCTTACTCTCTTATTCATTCTCTTGAACTCTACAGGACAATGACTAACACACCTCATCGTCTCGACAACCCGTTCTAATACACTCTCATGTTCTTTCTTCATGTCTCTTTCTTTTATAAACACGCACACAAATCCACAACACAATACACACATCACCCATAGCACTCACACGATAATCCTAAAAAAATACACAAAATACATGCATAGTGCATACTTATACAAGCATAGGACACTCCTGAGCATGGTACCACTACATTCGCCTTCGAGAATGAAAAATTATCAAAATACTCCCCTGACGTATGTAAAACTACCAAATACCCTTAACGGCCAACATGACTAGAAATAATTTCAAAATACTTCAAACTCATCTATATATGTATTAGGTTGAAATCAGGCCAAAATGTCCTTTTAAAAATATTATTTTATACCAAAAACTCCATCCAATTCTTAACGGCGCACAAGGCGACCAAAGTCTCTACACATGATAACTGATATTGAAAAGTCTTGAAACTTCAGACACTAAAACAATTCAGTGGTAAAATCATTTCATGCTCTTCGAGGACACTGAAAAAATTCAAGAAAATTATAGGTCATAGATATTGAAAAAATAACTAGGGTTATAGTTTTGCACTTAGCCAAAATCATAGCGAAAAATGGCTTTTAAAAATAGGGATTTGGACAGCAAGAAAATGATGGCCCTTTAGCAACACATTTCATCTTCTACCTCAAGAATTCTCATCTCGAAACCACCTATACACACATTTAAATCCATTTGCCTGAAATAACCAAATACACATGCGAATTATCAACACCTATTTCACACAAATTCAACCCCCAACCTATTGTATGCCATCCAAATTGGCCCGTCGGTCATGACTTTGAAAAGGCAAACGGAGGAGAAAGTTTCGCGGTTGGTCTCGTCGGCATCCCTCGCCACGATCGTCATCGTGGTAGCCTGTAAATCGCCACACACACTTCGTCACACCTACACCCTCTCCAGCGCACAAAAACTCACAAACCTCATCTCTCCGTTGCCGACCCAATAGATGTCGACGCTCGTCGATTTGGTGGTGCCGATTGGCGACTGATCAGTACCATCTATTGCCAGTTTTCGGCATTTAGTACCTTCCCTGTCGGTGGTCATCGTTCCATTCACCGATCATCGTTGGTCGGCGACCGTTGGCGGTGAAGGACTCCAGAGATTTGTAATATCTCAAACTTTGGAAGCCGTTTAAAATAATCATTTGTGCTCTGGAAAAAAAAATTGGGCGTTAAAGTTGAGTAATGCTTGGGTATTAATAGTGCATAGGAGCTTAAAAAGATTTCGGGGCAAAAATATAATTTTCAAATTTTTGGGGGCATTTTTGTAATTTTGAAAACTTGAGGGACCATTTTGCAAATTTTGAAAATATGCCCTAGGTGTCAAATTCTTGGAGAAGACTTTCTTAATTAGTGCCACCTTTTGCTAGTTTGGGTTGATGACTAATCTGATGTTTTCTTTTATTTTATTTTAATTTGGTTTTATCCTAAGTGGAAAGAAAGAAAAAAAAAGGAAAGAAAAATTTGGGAGGGGAAGAAATAAAAGAAAGAGAAGAACACTGTGAACAAAGAAGATAAAGAACATAGGAGAAGAAGCAAGTCAGTGGGCTTCGGGAAACCAAAAATCAGAGAGAGAGTATGCAACTCTTAAGGGTAAAATTTCCACTTATAGTGTTGATTTCAATGGGTATTTCATGTGCTCAGTGTGCATAGGCCACTGTGTGTGTGTTTTGGTGTGTGGGGAACTACGGGTGATGGGTTGTAGGGGGATAATTGTAGTTTGTTGTGTATGTATAAATATCGGGAGGTGTATGTGTGTGCTTGAGTGTGTAACCGTGAGTGTTGAGTGTGCGTTTGTGTGTGTCTTGACTATGTGTATATTACGGGTGGTAAATGTGTGAAATCGTATGTGATTCATGTGTAATTAGGTGTATAGATGTGTGTTAATGAGTGTTAGGCATGATTTGATTTGATGTGATTTGATTACGTGTGAGTAGAATGTGTTAATGAGCTGTTAGAGTAGTGTATGGGGGAAATAGGTCTCGGCAGAACAAGGAAGAAGAGAAGTGTGTGTACAAAAGGTGTAATACCATGTGGATTGATTTGAATAGTGACCGTAATCGTCACTAAATGTGAAACAT
This sequence comes from Escallonia rubra, assembly GCA_033065855.1. NCBI lineage: Eukaryota > Viridiplantae > Streptophyta > Magnoliopsida > Escalloniales > Escalloniaceae > Escallonia > Escallonia rubra. The sequence goes on along the minus strand of JAVXUO010001125.1, from coordinate 114,337 downwards.
TAATTAGACAGTTTTTTCCACGAATTTTATAAATAGTTAGAGCCAAAATTAGACAAAGTTCAAAACTATAACCCCTGATATTTTTACAAAACCTACGCTCTGGAATGTTTTGAGAATTTTTGGTGTCTACGAAGGGTGCTAAATTGGGGTATCGATTAAAGAAATTTATCGAATTATTTAGCATAACAAACCAAGCTATTTTAATCTAAAAAGAAATCTTATTTTACTAATATGATTTATAATCTAAAATTTCGATCCATTTTGAGGCTGATAGGTATTTTTCGCGAAACTGGCTCCTGAGCACTAAGCCCGGACATAGGTTCGGGATTTTTGGGTGAAAATTCTCTAAAATACTTTTTAGGTAAAAAAAAACGACTTCATGATGCTTAAAATGGTGTTTTAAGATTTTTTTTGGAGCCGAGAACCCCCAGGGGTATTTGGTAATTTGCCACCCTAATGGGGTATTTTGGTAATTTTACCTAAAAAGGGTATTTTGAGATAAATTTACATACAGTAAGGTTGTTTGAGTGATTTTGCTTGTGGGAAGGCTGTTTTGTGATTTAAGGGTGATAGGGGTATTTTGATCATTTGCCACCCCGAGGGGGGTATTTGGTAATTTGACATAAGAAAGGTATTATTGGATAAATTCGCATAAGGTAAGGTTATTGTAGTGATTCTACTTACGGGAAGACCATTTTGGTGATTTAAGTTCGAAATGGACGTTTTGGTAATTTTACACCCCAGGGGCACTTCGGTAATTTTACATATCCGGTGAGGGAGGTTTATTTTAGGAGTACGTGTGAGTCCGTATTAAGTTGTACTGTAGACTACGATCTGATAATTTGATTATCTCATTTAGGTTAAAGCTAAGACTTCCGGTTAGGATAATTTAGCTGCGGATCCAAGTAAGGGATTCTATATGAACCTTGGGCAATGACTTTCGTCTGAACCCTTATTTTGATAACTCGTACTCATAAGTACTTCTTTGATATACTTATGACTAATGTCGAATTCTGAATTATGTACTGATATCAGCATGTTATTGTCCAGAAAATCCCAATATTGACTGAATCGATTATTTAAAAATTTTGTGATGCTCGCATGTTATTACATACCGAGCAAATTTGATAATTGTTTGTATCCGTTCTTCTGAATTGTTAATTTTTCTTCTGAAATTCTGAATGATGACTTATATCAGTATGTTATTGTTATTGGGACCCGAATTGATTTCGGTGATTTGAGCTTATTACTCAAAAAAGGGTTATCTCAATTGGTTTGAAATACCTCGAGAAAACTTTGTTGTATTTTGGAAATGATGACTTTGAAAATGATAATTTATTGATCGTTTTGGAACCCGTCGAGTTTTTGATCGTTCGAAGTGTTTTGGAAATCATCGTCAGCTGGATTCTTTGGAATCGTGTTGTAATTATTTTTGTAGTCCTTAGACGATCTTACTGAACTTTCAAAAGCTCACCCTTCGTTTGGCTCCCTTCTGTAGGTGGTGATCAGCTGTAGCTTGTTCGGGAATGGGTTAGAGACTATGTGAGGTTCCGGTGAGCCCACCATTACCGTGTAGTGAGACCCCTGCGTGGGTCGGTACTGTCACCTTGTTTTATAAGGACTCGAGTTGTAAAGAACCTGGGTTTTAATAGTTTAAGTTTAAGCAGTTTTGTAAGCTTGTATTTGAAGAATTTGAGATGGTATCAGATTAAATGTTTTGAAATATGTGTTAGTGAACATATTTGACAGGTTTGATGTGATCCGGTAGGTTAACGTTCCGGGATTTCGGGGCGGCGAAGCTCCGGATTTCCCTAGCGTTACAAGATTGCAGCGACACTGCCTAATCTAGGGTCGGCTGCCTGCTCCATCTTTCTGCTCCTCTTCCCATTTATATTTTCCCTATATTTATATTTAAAGAAAAATGACCCAATTGTAATTAAATTTTCAAAGCCATCCCCTTCAATTTCATTCACTTTTTTATTGCACCCATTTTTTATTATTACAACTAATGGTCACTGAAAATTTTCACTAATAACATTGCTCACGTTACTCGTCGTTAAGGACTCCAAGAATTAAATTGTCGCATTGTATGCTTTACGTCGCTAAAGAAATAGACATATTACTATAATTCACCATACAACCAGCTTCACCATAGAAACTTATAATCATAAAAACAAAAAAATTATCGCTAAAGGTCCTAAATGATACCGCCCATAACAATTGTCGCTAAAGATTCTAAAATAATCACTTAGAAAAAGAACTACTACCAACGTAGAAAGCTAATTTATGGGAACAAACCTAACCCTAGGTTTGGAGCGTTACACTTGCAGCAAAAAATCTCCCTAACCAACTAACGAAATCTGGCTACCTCTTACAGGTATCATTACATGAAGAAAAAAACCAAGGGGGAGCTATAATTCTGTAAATATTAGTGAGCAATATAAAAGTTGAATCAGTAAAAAAAAACCCGGTTAAAGTGATTGTAAAATTAGAGTCGAATCGACCAAGTCGGTGTTAACCTATCTCTTGGTTCGAATCAAGGGAAAAATAAGAATAGTTGAGTAGGAAACTAATCAAGGAAAGAAGAAGATTACCTCTATTATGGATGTTGTCGATGGCTAATAGTTGTGCGCACTAGATGGCGGCAGTGGAGGCTGCTTTATCCAGTCTTCCAGATTGGGATTTTTGATATTTTGTTGTTTAATCAATATATAGAATGTATCGAAATGCAAAACACAATCCTTTCCCACAACCAAAACATGGAGAAACAGGGTCTTAGCTTAGTTGAATGGCTTGATGCATTTTTACCCTAATTATTTAGCTAAGTAGGGTCAAGTTAGCTGTAATATAGTTTTTTCCTAATTATTTATGCATGTGATATAAGCTTTGGGTTCGGTTTCAGTTCGAGTTAGTGTCACTTTAGAATTTTCGAACGGTGAACCGAACTAAACCGACCTCAATTCAAGAATTTGAATGTGAATGTTCAAGCTCATTAATAGTATGGTTTTGATTGGTTCCTTTTTCTTGGCTTGGATGCTTTGGTCAGTTTGATGTCCATCCCTAGTTATGTAGATCTTCACAAACTACATTGTCGAACGTTTTTGTTCTAATATATTTTCCTATTTTTTCATCAAAAATTTTGAAACCAGACAATCACTTCATGGAATACTTTCTTTTTTTGGTTGCTATATAAGTTAGAAATTTTGTTTTAATCATAGTTGTGGCTAATTGAGGAAATTTTTCTAGGTGAGGCAAACTGCAATATAACATAAAAGAATCATATATACATGCTAACATTATGCACCTAAATAACAATCAAATATTATACAATTCAAAAAGGAAAGTAATATTTGAGCTCCATTTTTAGCACTTGAGCTCTACAAGCAGAGGCGGAGCTAGTCGGTGGCATCGATGAGTCAGTGCTTTATATATGGTATATTTAACTTACAATGATAAACGTGCCTACCTAAAAAAATTAAAAATAATTAGAAGATATTTTTTGGTTAGTTTACATGTTAGAGTACCTAAAATTTAGGGATAATTAAAAGATCTGTTTTTATAGATTCTCTAAATGGCAATACTTACATAAATAAACACAAAAATGGCAAAATTTGAATTCCAAGTAAATAAAGATATAAAGTCGTCATTAATATTTAACCACGGTTTACGAGACAATATAGCATATCGCCTCTCGCCTCTGGCAGCTACACCAGTAGGCAACATTGCTGCTGTTTAGAATTGGTCTTCATGGATACAAACAAGAGCCTTTAATTACATATTTGGATCATTGAGCTTTATCACCTTTTGTTTACAACCTACACGATATTCTACCTTCGTCACGTGTGCAAGTCCTCTTTAAGTTAGACCTGGCAAACGGGTAAATCCGGCAGGTACGGGTAAAAATTACCCGTTTTTTTTCCGGGTAGCTGTTTCATGTGCCCGTACCCAGTTTGGACGGGCCGGGTGTTACCCGCGGGCATGACCAGTTTTTTCAATCTTTCTTTTTTTAAAACCATAGTTTGTCATTTTTACAATTGCCATTTGCCAATCTACTTTCTTATTAACAACAAACATACAGCTATTAAATCTCATCTTCATAGTTTGGCACATTTTCTTCTTTTTCAATCCTTTTGTTCTACTAAAAGCATTCTCTGTTTCTACTTTCTTGTTAAAGGTACTTCAATTTCAATTTATGTAAACTACTCATAGCACTTACTCCTGCTTAATTACTCACGACTTAGTACTTGCTACTACTTAGTACACGTTAATATAAGTACCATAAGATCGAACGTTAACATCAAGCATGCATCAAGCCCCATCCCCCACGCCCAACCACAATCCAAAATTAGACAATTTGACTTAAACATAAAACTTCACATGAATAATAATTTAAAAAGTCTTCAAGTCTTCAACTAATTCATTCAACTTCCCAATCCTCATCACTTCAAGTCTTTAGGCATCCGTCAAACTTCTTGCATCCAACGAACCGTCCATGCTCGGACTACTCGGCAAACTTAGCACCAATTCACTATCTTCGGGATCTTCACCTACATTTAAACACATGTGGTTAAACTATATCTCAAAACACATAAATAGATTTATAATTTTAATTCTTCACAACTAAAAACTTACTTTGAATTGCATAACCAAACAACCAATTACGTTCGCAAACCAAAGCTTGTGCATTATCGGGAGTAAGTGAACTTCGATATTTGTAGAGAGTTTTTGCACCAATACTAAAAGATGATTCGAAAGCAACTGTGGTTATTGGAATACTCAAGATATCACGTGCCATGTTCGAAAGAACGAGATACCTAGAACGATTATCTTTCCAATACTCCAATATATCCAAGTGTGCATAATCCGCGCAGTCATACGGCTGCTCCTCCAAATAAAGATCCAAGTCTGACTTCTTCTTGGCCTCACGTCGTCGCCTTTTACAGTACTCCTATATTTTGAGAACCGCCAATGTAAACAACTAAACAACAAATTTAAAAAAGTAAGAAAAGAAACGTAAACCAGAAAACGCAATAACACACTTCGGTGCCATCCTCCTGCCCAGCTCGTACCAACTAAAGCTTTATCCTTCGGAGCAACGGAATTTTGGAAAACATATTCTTGATAGAGCTTCTCGATACTCTTTTTGAGTTCCTTTCCCTTTTCTTTCCCATTTATCACATCAATCTTATTATAACAATATTCCACAAATTCCAATTTGTACCGAGGATCAAGAACCGTCGCCATAGCTAGAATAATACTATAAGATTCCCAATACTTTAAAAACTTCGGATACATTTCAGTAGCCAGCTTCTCAAAACTAGATCCTCACTTTCCATCTCTTCCATTAAGCGCAACTGAATTCTCCACACCAAATTAAAATACAAGTTTGTCGTTGGATACTCAGTCCCAGACACAAGATTGGTCATTACAGCAAATGGGGACAAAAACTTTGCAATTCTAGCCCCCTTATCCCATTCTTCGTTAGTCGGACAATACTTGTAGTTTGATTCAGTAAGAGAATAGTTGACAAATGCCAATCGAAATTTAATCGCACACTTTAGCATGAAAAAATTAGAGTTCAAACGAATGGGAACATCCATGCGCAAACCCATTGAAGATGTCACACCCACACCAACTTGTTCACAACATTGGGCAAATTTTATCAACCTACTCTCAGATCCTTTGACATACTTAATGCTCTCCCTAATCTTGTAAATAGCCTCACAACCAACTTTCAATCCATCTTGAACAATGAGGTTCAAAATATGAGCCGAACATCGAATGTGAAAATAATCGCCATTACTCACCAAGGCTTTGTTAACTAGCATTAAGTTCTTCAAATGATCTTGCATATTATCACAACTAGAGGCATTATCTAAAGTGATCGAAAACACTTTTTTCTCAATTCCCCAATCCTTCAAAAAATCATAAGCTTTGTCACACAAGAATTTACCGGAATGCGGTGGAGGAAAATGGGAAAAGTTAAGGATTCTACTATGCAATTTCCAATTTTCATCAACAAAATGTGCAGTCAAGCAAAGATACCCCTCCGATCTAATAGAAGTCCATACATCCGCCGTGAGACATATTTTACAACTAATTATAGCCAAAGCAAGCTTAAGTACCTCTTTCTCCCTCAAAGCAATTTTCAAACAATCGACTTTAGCAGTATTAAGAGTATACGGCTTGACCTCCGCTTTTAAATAGCTATGAACCTCCCTAAGGCCCTCATGTTCAACAATTGAGAAAGGATAATTATGCTTCAAGATTGCAATGCCCATTTTTTCACGATAAACATCTTGAGAAATCTTTTTGCTCCTCAATTTCGCCGAGTAATCTAGCTGCATTTGTTTAATATCCATGAATTGCTTCTTGTAGGCATTACAAACCTTAAGATGTTTATGCATATTTGAAGTTCCGTGACTACTCTTGCATGGCTTCCCATCCGGAGTGGTTCCCATTGCAAAACTTTTCTTCCTACACGACCTACAAACGGCTCTATGTTTATTATATTCCTTCACAACTTCAAATTTATCCCAAATAGCACATTTAGACTTAGAATCAATCTCAATACCATCATGATTAGTACAAACAGGGGAGTCCTCATCAATGTCTACAACCTCAACATCATGATTTTCAGTAGGTGGATTCATGTTCATAGATTTCATCGATCCTACAACAGTAATAACAAGAAACAAGGACTTTTTTCAGTGGTTTATTTCAGTATTTCCTATTACCAGTGGAATATTTTATTGATTCACTCATCCAGTCACTGATTTTATCGCAATTCGCAGATTCAGGAGTGGTCACTTCGGCATTTCAGTATTTATTTCAGTGGTTTATTGATTCAGTCATTCTTATAATCTTCTTTCAGTGGTTTATTTCTGTATTAATAGAATAACAGTCCACATTACACAGTTCATAGAATCATAGGTAGCAGTGACAAATGTAGTACAGAGAATCAAAGATGCATGATTTTCAAAATTTTAGCAATACTAATCCAAAAAAATTCAATCAAACACAAGAAACCATTTAATCTATTATCAATATTCAACAGTCCAAACTCCATAGTTCCAAATCTTCTCAATATTCAAACTGGCAAACTCCAAATCATCATTCATTCATTCAACAGTCCAAAGTTCCAAATTATTTTCATTCAGGTACAATCGATATTCATGATAACTGAGGAGTTTAAAGAGGGACTAACCTTTCTTGTATAAATCCGTGACGAACAGAGGTGAACGGCAGTGGTGGTAGAGCTGTTTACGAAATTACGGCGGTCGGCGACTCGGCGACTCGGCGACTCGGCGTAAGGACTTGAGTTGATTAGTTGAACTTGAAGATGTCGGGTAACACCGATTGGTGATCTCTGAGAAGATAGGCAGCGTCGCAAGCCCGCAACAGTGGTCGATATGTCGGCCAGAGTCGGAGAAGTAGATGGAGGATTGGATGGTTAACACCGATCAACAGTCTTTAAAGGAGGAAAAGCCGTCAGCCGAGGAGGGGCGATGCCGCGACGGACGATGGTAACTGGTAAGAGTTGAGACTGAGAGTCTGAGATGGGAGATGGCTGTGTTGTGACGGCCAAAGGCAGAGACGACCGACGGGAGGGAGTGAAATGAACTAGTGAAATAAAAAATGTGAAGTGATGTAGGGTTAGGGCAAGTGACGAGTGACGTAGTATATATACCTCAGAAAAATGGGTAAATTCGGGTTACCCGTTACCCGAACCGAACCAAATTGCCAAAAACGGGCCGGTCCGGGTCCAATTTTGACGGGTATCGTTTTGGGTTGCCCATACCCGCAATTTCCATTCGGGCCTGGGTGGACCTCGCCAAAAATTGCCATGTCTATCTTTAAGTTAGACTCTGATATTTTGATGATGTAAAAAAAATTGACAAAACATAATGAAAATTGTAGGAAAAAAAAGGTAGAAAAAAGAGAGATCCTTCTTTGTAGAATTTTGAGTTTTGTTATGTTAGATTATGATATGATGTCACGTATTGTCCTCCACGTGTCTTGTTAAAATACCCATTTGATATATAACTATCATGACATACTATGGATGCCCTACTTTGAACCTTTGAAAATTACCTTATCCTTCAAGTATTTTTTCGACATATAATATACCTTACAATTTTATTTAAGTAGAGAGTAATTTCATTTATCTCAAACGACAACTGTTATTACTTTTTTTAGGTGAAAGTAATTGTTATTTACAAAATAAATTAGAAGCCATAGTTCTTCGAAACAAAGTTCAAGTTTTTTTTTTGGGTTTATTTGTTGAGCTTTGTATACGAGGGGGATGTCTTGATGATACATGTATTTTTTGTTATTATTTATGCTACGCGAAAAAAAAAATGCTTACAGCTTGAAGTGACAATTTTGAGAATCGACTTCCGATTGACGCGAAATATAACAAGGAGCCGGGTGAGTAATATGCAAACACTAATCCATATGAAAACAATTAAAGACCACATTAATCCATATTGATTATGAGAATAATCCATATTTTGATTATAAAAACATTTAGCACCTTTTGTCCAAACGGTAATTTTTATTCATTTTTTAAATTGTAGCTAACTTGACTAGCTCTAATTACACCCAATCATAAGCTACTTCAACAAATCTGCCCCCGTTGCGATCCTCCTCGATCACTTATCAATTCCCCTAGAGATTCGAGTCTTGAGACCTAAATGCCACGCCCGAGAGTAGAGCTTAGTTGCTTGCACCGAAGGATAAGGTGGGTAGGCACTGCCACGTCAGTCTCTATCACCATTAACCACCACCCACTGCTACCATAGCCCTCTCTTCCTTTAAGTTTTTCATCAGATGCTCTAGTCTACATGAGTGTTGGTCAGAGCTCCTCAAATAGGTGATGATGGTGCTGATGAATATTTTTGATGTGCATTTGATGGAACTTGGAAGTGGGTTTGGTGGTTGTGGTTAAATGACAATAACCATGGCTAATTTGACGACAATGGTTTGGTTTATAGTAGTTAGTGTGATGGTGGCGCTGGAGAGGAGAGCACATAGAGTAATTGATCAGGTCATTAAACGAAAAAGAGTAAGTGAGAGAGCATAATATGACGAGAGTGACAAACAAGAATTACAGGGCTGACTGTTGGAGGAGGAGGATGGACAAGGGTCAGATATTATACGAGTTGATTTTCTATTCTGATAAACTGATGAAACAATAGCCAGTCCAATAGCTGCGGGTCGAAAATCGGGGCGGATTAGAAGAATATCATACCCGACCCTAACCCTGCGGATTTAAAATATAAATACCGTAGCTGCCCCAAAACACGACTAAAGTCAAAATAATCCGCTCTTATCGGATCGGGGCTGGTCGGAGATCCACAGGGTGCCGATCTAATTCCCATCCCTACACACAGCTATTCAGCATCTACGGCGTTCACAAGAGAGGTAATCTCTTTCATTCCTTGCTCAGTTTCCTTCACAATTGTTCTTGTTTTTCCCTTTATTCCAACCAAGACATGGGTTAATACCGACTTGGCTGATTCGACTCTAGTTTTACAATTGCTTCAACATGATTTGTTTCTATGATCGAACCGATTCCTATACTAGAATTTACTCACTAAAATTTGTAGAACTACAGTTTCCACTTGGTTGTTTTTTTGTCTCATAGTTGATACCTACAACAGCTAGCAAGATTTCATCTGTTGGTTGTTGAGATTTCTTGCCGAACGCCAACAGTTTGGACGGCGGAGATGGGTTTGGTTGGGTTTCTTGTTTCAAGTTTCAACAACTGAGATACGTGTGGGTATCATGGCTTGTAATTAGGTTTTTGGTGTTTGTTTGCATTAGCTTTAAATATGGGTACAATCTTGATAGGAGTTTGGACTATGAAATGCACCCCCTATCTCTTACGAGTTTGATATGGTTAATGAGGTGAAAACATAATAATCATTTGTTTTGATAGCGTTTGAAATCACTTCCAGTTTTGTTTTCAAAAAAACAAAAACAAAAAATAGTTTAGTTTAAAAAAAAAAAAACAAATGAGTGTTTGATTATCCAGTTTTTATTTTGAGTTTTTTCTTTGGTGGTGGATTGCAGTGGCGGTGGTGGGGCGTGGTGGTGGCCGGCTGTCACCGGCAGGCTGCAATGGCTGTCGACTGTCCGGCGATGGTCACCGGCCTATGGCAGTGGCCAGTGGCTGTGGTGGTGGGAGGAGGTGGTCGTCGTGGTCTCAAAATAAAAACTAAAATTAAAAACCCAAAACTCCTAAATGAGAGTTTTAAAAAACAATCCCGTTTTAAAAACTAGTTTTCAAAACTGAAGGAAAAAAAATGAAAACTGTGTGTTGAACGCGTTTATTTTTTTTTTCAGTTTACAAAACTGAAAAAAAAAACAAAACTGAAAATAGAAAGGTTGTCAAAGGAAGCCTTTGTCTTCCGCTTTTGAATTGAAACATGATCATAACAGAAAGCATAACATTAAAGTAGAACTTTCTTTTATAGATGGGGTTGCAGCAGTGGAATGATGCTTTATTGATGCCATTTGATGGTAGTCAACTCTGAAGCACGGGTGCCTCTACATGGATGAAGCACCGGAGTCGGGTGCGCGTCGGGTAAGGGTGCTTGTCGGGTGCGTATTCAATTTTTTTGTTCTCTGTCTTTTTTTTCGTAAATGTCGGGTGCGATTTGGTATTTTGTTTTGCTTGAAGTGTTTACGCAATTTATTTCGCATTTTGTATTATGTTTTTGTTTTCTAAATTTTAGTATTTAGTTCTAAAATCAGATCGTGTACTTTTAATTTTTCCGTATCTACTTTTTTTAATTTTTTATGTACGTTTACCATTTTCATTTCCATTTTTGCCAACTTTTTTGGATACATTCTCGTATGTGTTAGCATTTCTCCAATATTTCCTCTTGTGGGCCCATATCTATGTCCTCCTTCCCTTTTCATTTCCCCTTCACGGATTCCCTTTCCCCTCCCCCTTCCCTGTTCCCACATCTATGTCCCCATTTCCCTTTCCCCTTCCCCTTCTGCAAAATCACCGTAACCACCAAAGCAAAAAAGATCACCCACCGCATATATCATAATTAATTATAGCATTTTCAGTCAACACAGCACTAATCAACAGTAGAAATAACAAGAGAAAACTCGTAGAACCCAATCTGTCTCTGCACGGTCCTCGGCAGCTTCTTCGGCCACCTCGACGGCCTCGCTCCGGTCATCGTAAACACGTCCTCCTCAGTCTCCTTGCGCGTGAACTCGATCGCCAACGTCCGCCTCTTCTCCTTCTTCTCCTCACCGTTTGGCGTCCTCTTGTTATGAGGGTTGGCTTCAAGGGATTTGGGCTTCTGCAGATTTGGCTTCTGCAAGGCGGCCTTCCTAGGCGGCAGAGAGAATCGTGAGAGAAAGGATCACCATAAGAAAAGACGTTTTTTGCGACGGATTTTTAGCTACAGAATAGATTCCATCGCTAAAAGGAGTTTTACCGACGGAAACCTCAGTCAGAAAAACTCCGTCATAAAATATTATATAAGCGACGGATTTATTCCGTCGCTAAAAACTCCGTCGGTAAAAATAGATCTTCACCGACGTTCTTTTAGCGACAGAGTTATTCCGTCGCTAAAAGTCTATTTAACTCTCAGATCTGGTTTTCTCTCTCACTGCTTCTCTCTTCGGAAATCCCAAAACCATTTCCGGCGATTGTGCCCCCGCCGTTCTCACTTCCTGTCACACCCCCGCCGCCACCGAGAGCCTCGACACCGGCGGCGACCTCCCTCGACACCGGCGGTGACTTCCCTTGACCCCGGCCATGACCTCCCTCGACAACGGCGGTGACTTCCCTCGACGCCGATGGTGACCTCCCTCGACACCGGCGACTCCCATTAGGTGTTTTTTTTATTATCTGTTGTGACTTTGTTGATTTCAGCATGTTATTTACTAGATAATAATTTTAACCATAGTTTACCATGATTAGTGTAAAATCTTGAAAATTAAATTTTTGATACGGTTAGAATATGTCGTGAGTTCGCTGCACTTATGTTCCTACGGAGGCTGGTTCTCGCTGATATAATCTCACGGGCACAATTCCAGAAGAGTTGATGACCTCCCAGCACTTACTGAAGTAGATGTGTCAAACAACTTAGGTAAGAGGTCTAAAAATAAGATAGCAGTGATCGTGTTGTCTGTGATTGGGGGCGTCTTTCTTATTTTCTTGATTGGTGTGACGACTTTCTGTCTCTACACATAAGCAAAAGTGGTTTACCCGAGTACAGAGCCCGGCTCCCACGGTGGTTCACCCTTGTCATTGAGGAGGGGATAATGAGAGTGTCACGATCACAGTTGCAGGATCACGTGTTAGTGTTGGTGCGGTCGGCGAAACCCAAACAATTCCTGACATTGAAAATAGCCATATCCAAATGGTTGAAGCAGGGAACATGGTCTTTTTCTTCCAAGTCCTGAAAAACGTGATGAATAATTTCAGTCAAGAAAATATACTGGGGCAGGGGGGTTTTGGCACAGTTTACACAGGAGAATTACATGATGGAAAAAAATTTACTGTCAAAAGAATGGAGTCAAGAGTCATTGCTGAGAAGGGGTTGTCCGAGTTCAAGTCTGAGATTGTTGTTCTAACTAAGGTTAGGCATCGACATCTTTGGGCTCTTCTTAGGTGCTGTTTAGATGGGAATGAGAAGTTTCTTGTGTATGAGAACATGCCTTAAGGAGCCCTCAGCAAACATCTATTCAACTTATATGACAGGGTGTTGGGTGCTGTTTTTTACGTTGGTTCCTTTCATCTTATAGCTTTTCACAGTGAAATTCTGAACAAACATGGAAGAGTCTTAGTCCAGTTCAATGTAATTAACTTTTCCTCCCAGCCACCAACTCAAAACTCCCAAACCATCCCAGACAGAGTTGACTCTAAGGCCGTTAAGCCCGAGCAATGTAGCCATGGTAGTAATCTATTCTTAGTTTCTTACCTTAGTGGATTCAAGAAGGTCCACAAAAAGTGCCATGATAGTTATCTATTAGGGTTTTCTCTGGAATATGGGAACTTAAAAGTGTAGTGAGGTGTTTGGTGTGGGTATATGTAAACTGAAAGTTGAAGGCAAGTTTCGTAATTTGAGTAGAAATTGTGTAGATTTTGTTTCTGCCATATAAAAGTCAATGATGGGGCTATCTGAAATATAAAGGGCTGCCTTGGGGTTAATTTTATTTTGTGGAGGAGGGAACCCAGGGCCCCTCGGCGCGGGGGGAAGGGGTAGGGGTGACGGGTTTAGCATTTTTAGCAACTCCTCATCAGGTATTTATGCTGTTATGAAGATGCCAGAGTTTATGCAATGACCGCTCAATGAAAGAAAGCTCATCTACGTCCTTACCTTCTATTGAACTTAGGTTAGGCCAAAAAATGGGTCGATAAAATGCACACGCAGATTCATTCACTCAGTTACTAAGTGTCCTTCGGGTTGAGCGAATAGGTCCCATCCGTTGTACTCTGGCAGTGAGACCTTGCTTCTTCCTGCTAGTTGTTCTATTCTTCAAATCGAACTGCTACATTTGTATTGTTTATTTAGCTCATAACGGATACCCATCCACTCTTTCTGCACATCAACTACCTTGGGGATATGCAGGGCAGATAAAATTTTAAGTATTTTTAAGAGTCAGTATGTGCCGGACACGTGTCTAACTAGCCTAATTTTTTTTACTTAACCCTAAGAATCCAATGAATATCAAATTAGCTGTAATTACCCCAAGTTAGCCCTAATTAGCAAATCTTTGAACTTTGGTGGTTTTTTTTTTATCCTCGTTGAGATCCGGTGATTGGATTTGCACTAGGGTTAGGTTTCATCCAGTGATTGGTTTGAGATTATTGGGGTGTTCTTTGTACTATGTGAAGGATTTTCTTCGTTATAGGGGCTATTTGGGTGGTGAAATGATGATGTGCGTAGGTGAGACTTTTGTGGTAGTCATTTTAGCTACAATTCACTGTAGATCTGTTTTTTTAGCATCACTTTAACATAATTTGATAGATTTAATTGAGCTATGAAATTGATGATCATCGATTGAATAATCCTCGATTGGTTTTTTGTGTTAAAGTAGGTTAAATGGCTTCTGCTTCGGTGAACAAGGATGTTCCAGTCAGCAGGCACTTTTTCAAGGTCATGATGCCTAGGTTTCATACATAACTTGTATGCCATCCTGCTTTCTCTGTGTTTTCGTGTGTGTTAAAAGTTTTATCTTTTGGTAAAAACCAACAGGCCTTATTGTATTATGAATATGTTAGGCCATACAGGTAGCATTTTGGAGATTGCTTACCACATTGAGATTTGAAGCAACTTTAGCTAGCCGCAGGGGGTCGTGGCTTGTTAAATTGAAGAAGAAGGTTGGTCAAGAGGTTCTTTGCTTCGACGAGGGTTGGAACGAATTTGTACAACAGCATGACCTCCATCTAGGAGACTTTGTAATCTTTGAACACATGGGGCAAATGTGTTTTCAAGTGCTGGTGTTTGATCAAAGCACTTGTGAAAAACCTTTCCCCCAATGTTGAACTCTGAGGAGTAATTAGACAATATTTTAAATTAATCGCATTGAATATGTACGTTTTGAACAATTTTGTGTTATTTCAACATTGACTATTTGTTTGATAATTTTAGGTTGTTAATTGTGATTATTGATCGTTGATTTGTTAATTGATGATTTTAGATTGTTAATCGTGCATTTGATATATTGAGATTGTTGATGGAGGATGAGACCCAATTGGTTTGAATTTTTATTACAGTTTTGGGCATTTAAAAATAAATTTTTTTTTTAAATGACTTAACTTTTAGCGACGGATTAATTCTGTCGCTAAAAATTTTATCCCGTCGCTAATTTCGTAAAATAGAAAATAAATTAAAGTACGTAAAACAGAATTAGCGACGGATATTCCGTCGCTAATTTAGAAATAAATCCGTCGCAAAACGTTCTATATTAGACGACGGATTGTATAATTCCGTCGCAAAACTTTAATAACGGCCTTTTACACGAGAGACTATTAGCGACGGACGGAATTTGGGCTTTTAGCAACGGGAAAATCCGTCGCTAAAGGCCTTATTCCTTGTAGTGGATGCAGGTGGCAGAGAAAGTCATGAGAGAGAGAGGATACAGAGAAAATCGTGAAATCGGAGACATGGGTGTTATTCTCTGCCATAGAGAGTACTAGCAATGGAAAAAGGTTTTGGGTGTTTTCCCTTTTTTGGTTACTGTTTGGATTTTTTTATCCAAAACAAAACTGAAAAAAGATAAAAGTATACAAAAAAGACATCTTTTTCATTATCGTTACAAACGAAAACAAAATTTGGTAACCGTACACCCCTTAATTATGGGATCGAAACAAAATTTTAAAATAATTTTTGGGGTCAAACCGTAAATAGAAAACCTAATGAACGATTAATCTTCTTCACCTTCAGGCTGAGAGAGAGAGAGAGAGAGAGCGGCGGCGGCAGGAGTGCAGGACCCAAGAGGTGACCACCCGCGACCACCGGCGACGACGGGCCCTCACCTCTGGCAGATCTGTGAAGAGGGGACAGACTGAGAGAGAGAGAGAGATCAGCGGCGACCGCCGACGACCACCCGCGACCACCGAAGACGACGGGTTCTCACCTCACTTAGTATTTCTCGAGAGGTATAGTTCTCGTCTTCCTATCTCTTTGCTCTACGCCATACCTTCTGTCTTCCTCTCTCTTTGTGGGTTGTAAGTTGTGGGCTGTGGTTTGTGACTTGGGGACGGTTGGACCAATTTTTTCAGTGTTCCAGTGTGAGTGTGTGACAATATGCAGTGTTTCAATGTGCAATAGGAAATATATATTTTTTATTTGTCATGGGTTTCTTTTGATGATTGGTTTGAAGTTTGGAACTTTGCTATTGTCTATGCAACTTCTATTATGATGTATTTGGTGGTGGTTATTATGTTTTTGATGGTATTGTACGATTAATAAATTGCATTATATATGCTTTTAGCACTTTCTTATGATTCAAATGGTCCCTTGTTTGTTTAGAAATTCAATATTAAGTGTACATAATTAAAAAAATATATACATAATTTGCCGTATCCCTGCCCCACCCGTATCTCAAAATTTTCAAAAATGCAGTATCCTCTTATCCGCACCCGTATCGTATCCGCACCTGCACTTGCACCCTTGTCCATGCTTCATAGATGATTGAGTTCTTTAAAGTTCATCAAATACTCGATCCCCACTGAACTCGACTTCTTTTTGGGTTACTGAAGTTGATCGTGCTCATATGTCTAAGAATTTGGTCAGTGAGAGTGGGATTTTACAGTTAGGCATAACCATAGAGGTGTTTGTGCAAAGACCTTAGGAGGGTAGTCATCATTTGATATATGGCCTAGTCATGCCCAGCTGGCTGAATGGACCAGGTTCATCATATTCACCTTTGGATATCCACATCTGCAACATTCACTAATGTCTTAGGTAATCCACTTTCCAGTGCTATGATGTGTAACATTCAATTCTAGAGTCTCTTCATTTCCAAAAACGAGAGTAAAATATGATAAGAAAGAAACGGGAAAATGAGGAATGCTGAAAACAGCAATAGATTAATTCATTCATTTGTTGTTTTATGACACAGGTATTTATAATTGGATAGCATCATATTCCCTTCGTTGTCTTCGTACTACCCAACTTTCTGTAGTTTTCTCTGTTCTAGTTGAAGACTTGAAGCCTTAAAAACTTTGAAGTACGGGTGCTTCAAAATGGGTGAGGCACTGGCATGGTTAGGTTTCATGCATTTGTATTTTATTGTTTTAATTTCCTGAATACTGGGTACGGCTCGGGTGCGGAAAGGATATGGGTTGGCTGCATATCCGATGCTTATGGGGTGAAAACATAGTTTTAAAAAGAATTTTTAGGGGTTAAACCATAAAACAGAAGTTTTGGGGGTCAAAACGAATAATAGAACTTATGCTGACCTAATAATTGGGCAGATCTTCACAAGAGGGGAGAGACTGAGAGAAAGAGCAGCGATGGCAATAGCCACGTCCTGACCACCCGCCACCACCCTCTTCCATGGCGATGACGGGCCCTCACCTCTGGTAAGTTTGTGAAGGGGGGAGGGAGGGAGGGAGAGGGAGGGAGAGAGAGACCAATCCTGACCACTGGCGACCACCGGCTACCACCAGCAACGACATCCGGTTTGCATTTTGCGAAAGGTGTCTTCCTCTCTCTTTGCTCTACGCCGCTACCTTCTTCCTCTCTCTTTGCTTTCGTTCTTCTGCCTTAGTACTTCATGTTGTAGGCTATTTGTGGACCAATTTTTCCTGTTGTGACTTGGAGTTCGAGCTATGAATGAAAACCAAATTCCTCCACCTCTACCCAATCTTGTCTTTGTGTTTCACTGTTTCATGCTTCAGTGTTTTATGTTTCAATTAAAACCAAATTTTCCCTATATCATGTTTTTGGAGAGTGGAGCAGTTTCAGTGTTTTAGGTTTTCCAGGCTGTGTGTTAACTATTTGTTCTCTTATAGACTTCTAATGTCAAATATGTCAACCGCCAATAGTGCTGCTACTCCTGCTTTTGATGTTGGTGATGATGAGACAATAACGTTATGGAAGTATGTGACTTGGCTCGAAAAAGATGGTGAAGGGGTGGAAATGTTAGATGGCAGTGCCGTATTTGAGTTGTATTAAGTATTGTCCCTGTTTTAACTATTTGAGTTGTTTAAGATTCAAATGGTCCCTGGGATGTTTAGAAATTCAATACTACTTAGTTGATTAATAAAATATGTTCAATATTTGCCCTATCCCCGCTACAGCCGTATCCTAAAATTTTCAAAAGTGCCGCATATGCGTTTCCGCACCTGTATAGTATCTGCACCAACACCCGTGTTCCCGTGTTCGTGCTTTTCATAGCCTAGAAACGTTAAACTTGAGTGAGATTTGGAACGCACCACAATATGACAAAGGTAAGTTAGACCTCCAACCTTTTTATAAAATCTAAAGCAATGTTCATGGGCATGGAACTTTCACTATCAAATCACTAGTTCTTCTCCATGGTTGAATATTTGTAGAGATTTGAGGATCAAATATTAGCAAGCAGCCCCCTTTTTGAGGTTTATTATCCAGCGAAGAGAAGAACCAATTTCGTCTGACGTGAAAATTTGTGAAGTACCCTTTTAGTACTATGACGACCACCTGGATTATGTGCCACGGGAAGATGAATATGTCAACAGTGAAGCAAGACATGGCCTTCCTGTGGAAGCTGATGATTTTGATATGGATAGAGTTCGTGACCGTCTTTGTCATCAAATAGTGACCGGTGGAAGCTAGTTTTTTTAACAACTTTGCATTTGTGGGTGGACTTGTGTAATTCGGAAGATATATTGTTTAATTTGCGTTATGGAATGAAACCGTTGTTGCATTTAGTTGTAGTTCATTGGGATCCTTTAATAAAAGTAGCACCAATAAGTTGTTATAACTACTTGTAACAAACAAATAGCTGACTTGTAGCTTCTTGGCGCATTTTGGTCCATCTGGATCAAATAACAACTTTTGAGCTTATTTAAACAAACAGTCTAGTGAGATTATTGACAAAAGAGCTGATTATGCACGGGCTAAACAAAATTATCTAGTCAATAAGCTGCTTCTGCTTCAAGCTGAAGCTGCGAACATGCCTTAAATTGTTTTCTTCGGCCCCCCCTTCCATCTTTACTCATTTCCTCCATTTTTGCTAACCCTAGATTTTCATCCCCTTTTTGATTTTCTACCCACTTCTCATCAATTCATCATCCATCTCATCCACTTCCTAACCCTAAATCATTCATTTCAGCCCCGTTTTGATTTTTTATGGATTTCTCATTGGCCAAAATCGAGAAGTTATACCAACAGATAATTAGGCGAGGACTTGGAAATATGTACTTTTCTAACTTCCCTGCACATTTCTAACTTCCCTCAGCAGCCAAATCACGTCACGACTGTACAATAGAGACATAAACCGTGCTGTAATCCACTGCTAGTCTTTGATAATTACGGCCTTAAACATAGTTTATCGTGTGTTACTGTAATGAACAAAAAGTATGTTTGTCAGGATTCTGTTGTAAGTGTATTTCAATACTTCTCAGCTAACTATTATCATTTAGCCAAATGCCTACATGAATCTCTATCTATTTTTTTTTTTTGACTAGTTATTCCCATAAAATATAATATTGCCCGGTTGGGATTTTGCATATTCTTCAACTGGATTATATATTGATGTCATGGTTAGGTAGTTTGTTCACATGCCTTTGTAGACTCTTGGTTTGATTGTTTCTTCATAATTGTCATGAGATATTTTAGCCCCTTTTAATGGTTTTCATTGTTTTGTCGCTAATCATGATTAATTTATGAATGCAAAATATTACTTTCAGCCCTCTTACCATTTAATTTTCTACCCTCTGTTCATTTTAGCCCTTGCTCATATACCTTTTAAAAGCTTTATTCCCATTGGTCTCCCTAGAAATACTGGTGTAGTGGTATAGTCCCTTTTCCTTATTTTCCTACTGCATTTACTTTATTTCTGATGTCTTTTCGTTATTTAATTGTAGATGGCTGATGATTCAATGCCGTCAAGTTTAGCTGAAATTGCAGTTGGTGATACCTCCTCTTCGCTCCCTGCTAAGACCGATAAAGAAGGGATGTCCTCAGCCCCCTCAGGTAATAAATAGTCAGCTGTTTGGCAGCATTTTGATCTTTTTAAAAAGGAATGTGATCCTAATTCAAATACGGATAAAATCACGTGGGCAATATGTAAGTACTGCAGAACGAAATATTTCTATATCAGTGTAAATGTACGTGGACATTATGGATTCATTTGAATGTTAGGTCTTAAAATTATCTTACAATCACGTTAGTAAACGTCAAAGTACTCTCTATCTTTAGAGCCTAAGAAAGAAGATAGTACTGTGGCAACTTAAAGACAATTCGTTTTAGTGTTAAGAGGAAAGTAGATTGATACTTGCTATGATCATTGTTGATGAGTTACCTTTTAATCACGTGGAAAAGCAGGTGTTTAGAAAGTTTTGTCATTATATGCAACCTAGGTCCATTGTCCTGTCTCGTTTGATAGTTACGAGGGATGATGTACGTCTGTTTCAAAAAGAAAACGCTAAGCTGATCGAAATTCTTTGTAATGAAAGAGTTTGCCCTACCACACTGACATGTGTCAAAATCTCGACTACATGTGTAACGGGGCATTGAATTGATCGGAAGTTGCAAAAAGGAATTTTGAATTTCCTCCTACTTCCTAATCATAAGGGTAAGAATGTAAGACAATAGGAAAGGAAATTGAGACATGCTTGTTAGGTTGGAAGATTGATGGTATTCTTACTGTCACGCTGGATAATGCTAGTTCTAATGACATTGCTGTTAAGTTTTTAAAAGGAAAGACTGAATACCGTAAAGGCATTCTCCTAGACAATGACAAACTTTACATGAGATGTGGTGCTCATAGTCTTAATTTTGTTGTCAGGGAAAGGCTTCAAAGATCTTCATGATTTGATTGCTAGTATTTAAAATGCAGAAAGATAGGTGAGGTCTTCTCCGACTAGGCTTGACACTTTAAGAAATGTACAGAAAAGGAAATATTGGAGCAAGAGTCTTGTATGCTTAGATGTCCCCACCTAATAGAATTGTACTTATTTAATGTTAGAAAAAGCTGAAGAGTTTCAAAATGCTTTTGAGCGGCTAGAGGAGGATAACTCTAACTTCAAAAGATACTTTCTTAGTAGTGACAACAATGAAGAGAACACTGGTGAGCGGAGGAGGCTAACGCTTGGCCCTCCTTCGGTTGGAAAAATGTTACGACCCTAAATTCCGTCTTTGAAACTTTTCTACAATGCAACCTTGTATTTTTCGGCTTCTTTTCATGTGACATCAAATGTCCATTTTCATGAGGCGATGGGATGAATACAATCAAGTAATGGAGGTGGGATTGGTTGGCTAAAGAGACCTGGGTTCTTGACTCTTATGCTATTGATTAAGATAGGAACACTGGCTAAGATTCAACAAGTTGACGTTATAATGAACACATTATTCAGGAGTTTAAATGAGTTTCTGATACCTTCTCAAATACTTGAGTTAAATACAGTGTTGACCGATGAACTTTAATGGAATTTTCACTTTGGTCACTGGACTTTGATTTGCGTTAAAGTGACCGTCAGACTCGTCCATTTGTCGAAGTCATCTGTTAGCTTCTGTCAGCCCTAAGTCCATTAAGTGTCTTAATACAGGGACAAATCAGTCACTCCTTTCTCTTTTATTTTTCTCCCTCCTCGTCCTCCTCTTCTTCTTCTTCTTGTTTCTATTCAGCACATTGTACCGCCACCAACTAGCACCAGCACCACAGCCACTGGCCAGTCAGCCCCAGATTCCCCCTTCAAGTCCAACACCACCACCATCACAACGGCGCTACCGCCAAGCACAACCATGGCTCCACCATCAACTACCAAGCACAACCACTATACCACCCTATAATCACACACATACTGATTGAATTCACCCACAATCGCGCGCGCACACACACTCTCTAATGGGATTCACGCACCCACCTGCACACAGAGTGATTGAATTCACCCTCAATCACACATACCGACACACACAGAAAGAACACACGCACACACAATTGATAGCCCGGTCATGTGCAATTACACACAAGTACACACTGGTTGGTTGACTGTTTTCCCACAATCACAGACACGGACGTGCACGCATATCGCCACACAAACACAATTAGTCGCACGCGTGCATGCACACACACACAAGATCTGATTAATTGAAGTCGCCCACAATCACACACGCGTTAGCACACAATGGGTGGCGCGATTGCTTGGTCGTGGTGGGTGGCGTGGCTTGGGTAGCGCGGTTGCTTGGTTGTGGTGGTGGAAGTGGGTGATGAGGCTCGAGTGGGTTGGCCAACTGCTAGTGCTTGATAGTAGGTGGCTAGGTGGGCTATGGAGGGAGAAGAATAGAAAAAGTAAAAAAGTCAACCTAAAACCTAAAATAATACAAAAGTGACGGATTTGCTCTATCGTAATGGATTAACGGGCTTGTGGATGCCTGGAGTTAACATCATGACTCAGTTGGGCTCAATTGAATAATTTAGTTATCGCTTTGACACAAATTGAAGTCCAATGACCAAAGTGAAACTTATGTTATAGTGTGTTATAGTTCGGTGGTCAATGGCGTATTTAACTCAATACTTTATCTACCTCAATACTGCATGATTACTTGTGAAAAATGAACATCATCAAATACGTTGACCTTGAGCACGGAACTGCCTAAACATCAAAGTAGACAAATTTTCAAATTTCCAAGGTTAATATCAAATCGAAACCCTTCTTTTCAAAGTCTAGAGCAGGTCAAATTGCCCACCCTAGGTATTTAGAATCCTTACTAATGGCATGTAACGTACAAGAACTACTGGCAAAGCATGTGAAAGAGCATGTTATTATTGTTAAAAAGGCTATAACATGTCAAAAAGATGTGCATGACATGTAGATTTAAAGTGGCCACCATAAATTTAAGAAAAACCAGTGTGTGAATGCAACAAAACAATTTATGGTTTAAAAGGCTATAGAAGATGTTTAGTCAATGCAACTATAACTTCACCAACATAGTTGAAAGGGTTAACATCTGTCAACAGAAAAAAAGAAAGAAAAAGAAGCATGACCGGCTTGTGCTTCTGGTAAGTGAGTTGACTGAATAGCTTTAAGGGTTTTCTTGGTCTGGTTTGTCTAGTTAGCTTGTACGCACATTTCCAAACGAAACCAATTTTAAAAAATTGACGCTAACTAGACAAACTAAAACCCCCTCAGAGCAGGGGTAGTAAAGCAAAGGCCATTCTCATTGTCGTACACACATTTCCACATGCTCTTTTACCTCGCTCTCTGCTTCTTTGCAGAAATCCTTGTAACCGCACAGAGTCTCTAACTATGGTTGATTATCTATCTGAGTTATCATTTACATCTTTGTTAAGCAGATGTAGAACTCTATCCTTGATTTCACTAATAGCTTCAGCTTCGGTTTATGGTTTTTATTTATTTTTGGTTCTTGTTACTGCAAATTGATGTATATAGTTGTTCAATTTTCTCTTATGAAACGGACTGTTAAAAAACCTGAATAACTATAATTGTAGCACATCTGTACGTATGTTGTTTGTTATTTCATTATTGGCAGCAAGTAACAAATTGAACATTGTATATGTAACTGTTGCTGGTCGACTGTGACATGTTGAAATCGTTTTCAAATGCTAGATATTCAGGAAGACATCCGTGCATTGCAGCTTGATTCGTACGGTATAGCTTCTACAAACGATTCCTCATTTCTCGTTATTAATTTGGAAATAATTGTTTGGTGGATTTGCTTTTACCACGATTAACACTTCTGAGCTACTACTTGTTATGAGAAACTATTATTAATAAGTGTAATCGTGATAGTTCATCGCTGTTGATGTGAAGCTAGTTTTTAATATATTTTTGAACTATTGACCAAATGCTAGCAGAAGATGATAGTGTGGTGGCTAGTGTGGAAGATGGAAAGCTTGAAGAAGTTGGAAAATCTAATGTAATTGAAGAAGGTAGGTGGTGGCACTGAAACATTTTTCTTACATGGGTTTACCAGAAGTGTAAGCCCCCCCTTCTTTCCAATTTTTGTCTATTGTTCTTATTGTGATTATTCCTACTAGGTATCCTCGAATACCTTCTCCTTATTATCAATCAATTAATACTACATAATTACTGCTAACAATTTCCTGCTGAGGTAAGCTATGTTTGATATAATTTTCAACCACTGATTGAATGCCAGCAGAAGTTAGTAGTGTGGTAGCTAATATGGAAGATGGGAAGCCTGAAGAACTTGAACAACCTGAAATGATTGAAGAAGGTAGCAAGTATCTTCTATATTGTATTGCTACATGGTTGCTAGAAAAGTTTTGTACGAGAGAACTGTGTTCTTGGTTGCATTTTCCTGTATGGCATGTGTTCTGTTACTGTTTTGAGTTAACAGAAATCAACATTTTTAAATTGTAACACATTCGAGGGTGCTTGCTTAGATTAAAGTTAATTGTTGTTACGGTACTACTGGTCAATACTCACTCAATTCCTTGCCGCTGGTAAACTTAGTCTGTGACGGCAGTAAACAAGGTTTAGGAGTGCTATTCTTGACTTACTATTCAAAACTGGCTTAGTAGAGTCAAATGCTTACCTGGGGCGCAAGCTGGTCACACCTTGTTTTTTTGGTTGAACAGATGTCAACCCTTCAGACTATGTTGGTGAAGTTACAGTTGCATTGAGTAAACATCTTTTACAGCCTATTTAACAATGAAATGTTTTGTTGCGTTCTCATTCTGGTATTTCTTGAACTTTTGGTGCCTGCCTTATCCTGCATGTAATTGCGCATCCTTTTGACATGTTATAGCCTATTTGACAATAACATGCTTTTTGACATGCTTCGCTAGTAGTTCTTGTAATTACATGCCGTTAGTAAGGATGCGAAATACCTTGGGTGGGGAATTTGACCTGCTTTAGACATCGAAAGGAAGGGTGTATGTTCAATTTGATTTAAAGTTTAAAAGTTTGAAAACTTGTCTTTTAAAATAAAAAGATATGCGTTGCATAAAGCACTATTTAAACTAAGGAATAACGAAAAGACGAGAATAGACAGGAATACTTTGTGTGTCCCCGTGTCTTGGGTTTTGAAAAATAGATGAATATGACACTTAGACATGTTTCCAAATAGGACACTCGTACCGAGTCCACGTAACAGTTTGTGTCAAAGTGACCATTGAATTCTTCAATTGAGCCCAATTGGGTCATTCTGTTAACTCCAAGCATCCACAGACCAGTTAACTCTCCCTTAAGTCAGGGGCAAATCTGTGGCTTTTGTATTATTATAGGTTTTAGGTTGACTTTTTTACTTTTTCATTTCTTTTTTCTTCTTCCTTTTCTCTATCCACTGCCCACCTAGCCACCTGCCATCTAGCACTAGCAGTCGACCACCTTAGCCCACCTAAGCCTCACCACTCACCACCACCACCACCACCACCAAGTGCATGTGCATGCGTATCTGTACATGTGTGTGCGTGCGTGCGTGTGATTGTGGGTCAATCAGTGTGTGTGTGGGGGCGTGTGTTGCTTGTGCGCAACTGATAGAGTGTGTGTGCGCGCGCGCATGTGACTGATTGTGTTGCGTATGCTGGACCGATTATGTGTGTGCACACGACTGATTGTGTGTGACGGTGTGTCTGTGTTAGCGTATGATTGTTTGTTGGTGCATTCAATTAGTGTGTGCACGTGAATACAATCAGTGCATGTGTGTGCTTTGCGTGCGTATGTGTGTGACTGCAGGGTGGTGCTGTTGCTCTGCTTGGTGGTTGGTGATGTGGTTGTGCTTGGTGGTTGGTAGTGGCGTCGTGGTGGTGGTTTGTGGTGGTGTTGGACTTAAAAGGCGGAATATGGGGCGACTTGCCGGTGGCGGTGTTGCTGGCTGGTGTTGGTACGGTGGTCCTTATAAAGAAAGGAGGAGGTGGAGGAAAAACTAAGAAGATGAAGGGGGAGAAGAAGAAGAAAAAGAGGAGAGTGACGGAATTTGTGCCTGGATTAAGTCGCTTAACGAACTTGGGGCTCACAGAAGCTAACATGATGACTTAATTGGACAAATTGACGAGTCCGATGGTCACAAAGTGAATTCCAGTAACCCAAATGAAATTTGCGTTACAGATCAATGGTTTTACGGCGTATTTAACTCCAATGTATTTTAGAAGGTATTAGAAACTCATTTAAACTCTTGAATAGTGTGTTCCTTGAGACGTCAACATATCGAATCTTGGCCATTCTTCATATCTTTATCAATTAAACCAACAGTAATATGTTCTCCTTCTTTGGTTGTAAGAAGTTTACAATAGCGTTAAGAGTCAAGGAAACAACCCAGGTCTTTTTAGTCAAGCAATCCCACCTCCATTCCATAAATGTATTGACTGTGTTCATACCTTTCTTCGAGTTTTTCGCACTTTTCTCCAATACCAGATATAGTAATTGCTCGGAATGGGAGTATTTCAAATCTCTAAGGTAACTAAGTGGTTGATACAGATTTGATCCGTTATGGCCTTTAGGTAATTCTCTAGAGGTTATGAGAATTATCGAGAGATTAACTCTATCCCTTGCACACCTCTTATCCAAGAAATGTCCTAAGGCGCCAAAAAAGGTACTGATTGACGACTTTCAGTTCTAATGATGCTTTTTATTCTCTTTGATCTTTCATTAGGTAAAGAGTAAGTTAAAGTAAAATGGACAGGGGTATAAGCAATGTACACATGTGAGAGAGTTTCATTATGCAGGTGCTTGACATCTTTAACTAGTTGTTGTCAGATATGCGGTTACACTGCTGGGTTGTTAGTAATCAGTTTTGATAAGAAAATCAGGTTATTAATGACAGTTTCCGTGTCATTTCCTTTTTTAGATGAGGAGGGAAAAAGATAATTTGAATATTGGCAAAAGTAGGAGATGGGCAAGAGATACCCAAATATATTCTTTTGTTACATGGGCCTTCATTACATTGAGGCGGAAGTGTGCGAGGCCATTCATGCTATATGGTCTAAAGTGCAGGGCCACTGAGAAGCAACACACCTGCATGAGAGTAGTTGAGTTTCCATTGCTGAAGTGGAAAAATTGCAACATCAGGAAATATAGAACAAGATCGAGGGATTGCAAGCCGAAAGGTATCACACTTATTAGGGAGAAGCCAAATGAGAATCGCTTGAGATGGTTGGACATAATTGTAGGTGTTCGTGTTTGCTGAACAGAAAAAGCGGCTTCTGTGAAATTGGTGGGGAAGAAGAGGTGAGGCTAGATCAATACAATGTGGCTAGTGTTTGTAATACACGAGAGGAGATGACTTTGGATGATCAGCAGTGCAAAGAAAAGATGCATGTAGCTGACCCCACAATATATATGCCGCTACGTCCTAGTGTCTAATTCGCAGCACTGCTTACAGGGGATTTCTGGACAGTGGTGGTTTCATCTGTTCTATAACAGGAGTTATCTTCGTTTCTAATTGATTCAACACTCCATTATTTTTGTTGCATTCATGGTTGATGAAAGCTGCAATACTCATTCAAAGTTGTGTAAAGTCATCTAAGATCAATTTATCTGTGGTTGGTAAAAGTATAAAATGACGAGCGGTACATGCAAATTTCGAGCCAGTGCACATGAAGCTTTTTTCTATTTGTGGATCTAAAAGTGTTTTTCACCCTCCCTTTTGTTGTCCTTTTTCCTTGTGCGTGTGATGTGTGTGTGTGAGTTCGGGGTAGGAATTGAGATTTGGATGTAAGATAGTTGTATTTAGAGTCTTTCTATGCTTTGAAAGGCACTGTTTGGAGTTTTTCTGCTCCATGTGAGATTCAGTGCAAGTTCATTTCTATATGTACTCTGAACTAAGCTTCTTTTGTTGCCATTTGTTTTTTCCAGTGAAAAAAAAGGAGATCTCTGCTCCAGAAGATACTGAAGATTTGGTCGAAGATAACAAGAAGCGGCACCTGAATGTCGTATTCATTGGTCATGTTGGTATGTTGATCCTCTGGGATTGTTACAGTTGTTATATTGCTGCATACCTAAGAACTGAGCATAGATCATTAAAGAAATCATTATGCGACTACCTGTTGATGAGCTATTTGTTCTTCTTGATATACTGTTCTTAGGGATTTCTTCCCTTCCATGTGTATTTGTTGTTTTACTTGTCTTGAATTGTTCAAAGTTGTGCTGTAAATCATTTCCAATGACTCTATCTCTCTCTGATCTCGTATCATATATATCTCAATATAAGTCATGTTGAGAGTGGTAACTTCTTATTAAGTTATACTGTTTGATATTTGATGATAATTTTAAGGAGAAAAGCTCTGCCACTTTAGAAGTCCTTGAGCGCAGGAGTCTCGAACTTCACTAATTTAGATTCATTCACAGGCCAAAAAGAAAAAGAAAGAAAAAACATTAGAGAAAAATATTTCAGTGTCGATTTGTTTCATGCCTGGGGGTGGGGGATCTACTTGAAAAGCCGTCTTCTTGATTTTTTTGGATAGTAGATACTTCTTGCTTATTAGGCGATTAATGGGGACATTTAGGTAATAAAGAACGCATAACCTTTATATACTTGAAAAAACATACAACTCTTTGCAATTTTTTCAAGAATATCATGCAAGATATTTTTTCTTGAGAAAAATAAAATAAAATGAAGTAAAGGAAAAGAAACTTACTCTATTTGAGGTGTTCTTGTCAAAGTAAGATTTGTCATGGAGTTTTCTCATTTGGTTGGTCAAATGTTAGGAATGTCTGTTTCATATACAAAAACTTTTACTAATTTTTTCCTTAAATGAAGCTGACTAGTATATGTCTTTTTGTATCTTCAAATATGCAGAAAATGATTCTTTATTTTGTATCAAAAATAAAACTTCTGTTGTAGGATACAAAATAAGTAAAATGAGCTTATGTAATTGTGCGTATTAATAGCGGAAGTAAGAGATGGAAGGTTTAAGTGGAGGAGGTAAAAAGTATAGCTTTATTAAGATGCTTTCTTGCAAAATCTATTGAATTAAGCAGGATAACAATTTTGGGAAAGTTGGTCCTTTTGGGAAAGGTCGAGAAAAGGGGTCTTCAACTTTTTTGGCTAATGAACACCTAAATAAAAGACGAATGCTAAATTTCTTTTCCTGTTCCTTTTCTTTTTCTTTTACCATCAATTGAATGAGGCCTTGAGAACGTGGGAGGGAGTAAGCATGGAAACTGGTGATGATACAATCAGTAAATTGCCGATTACGGTTAGGGGATCAGCTTGAAGATCCTATCTGTCTGCTTTAGTTGTGTATGGGCCCAACTGAATATTTTGGGCAGGTCTAGAAGTGTATCTTACCTGCCGATGATGTAGTTCTAGTTCATGAGAACCGAGTGAAATACTAAGTTAGTATTATGGAGCAGCTTAATAGTCCAAAGTCATTGGCTTAAGCATGACAAAAACTGTATTTGGAGTGCAAATTTAACATGACTATGGTTTGAAGTAATTATGGTTTGCCAAGCAACGTACAGAGGATACCTGTAGGATTCCTGGATCAATACTGGGAAGGTAAGTTCTTTTACTCATAGAATAAGATTCGGTTGGAAGAGTTGGAGGTGGGCCTCTGTGGTGCTATTCAATAACAACATTTCGCTCAAGTCGAAGGGAAAATTATAGGATGACAATGAGGCCAAAGATTATAGGTTGGAATGCTTGGCCACTAAGTAGCAAGACACATAGAGAACAGTGTCACCGAATGGTATCTTTAGGTTGATTAACAATCATCTAAGGAAGTGCGTGGCGCCAATTGGAAAAATGTGAGGGAGCATAGCTTGAGATGGTTTGGTCGAGAACCCTGATCTTATTTAAGAAAACAGCTGATACCGACAAGAAGGTGAAGTTTCTCTACCGGGGACGGAAGAAGGGGGGCTTATGGTCCTTGGATTCAGTACGTATGAGGATCAATCTCGAAGTCTAAAGTCACTAGGACACGGAGAAATACTCCTAGCGATGGTTGTTTTTGCATTTTTTGGATTATTCCATATGTTGCATATAGAGTTCGAGTGAGCTTCTATTGTTTCGAAAGCATTCATCAACAAAGTAAACATATGAGATGGATGTTAAATGAGAAGTGTCGGTTGGACAAGTATACCGCCATACCCTTTTTCAGTTGTGGTTGTCTGACTGGTTATTTTTTACATTTTAAGGAGACCACGTAACATAGAGGAGGGGCCTCTGAAAACCGACCAAGGAGGGAGGCAGGGAGAGACCCTAAAGGTAGGAGGGAGGGAGGGAGGGAGGGAGGGAGGGAGGGAAGGAACCGCATTTCTAAAGCTGTACAAGTATTTTGGCGCTATCTTTTTGGTCAAAGCTGGGACCATCATGACTGAATAATTATAGAAGAAAGATGTTATATGCTAATCGACACTATCTGTTGGAAATAACCTGTCTATTGTACAAGAGGGTTTGAAAAAGGGTGTCTTGTTCGCAAAAGCAGTCGTATGGGGACGATTAAAATTAAGATTCGATCGGCTTTTCATGCATTATATGTGCATCCGGGGTTCATTTAAATTTAGTTAATTTGTTGGGATTGATTAGATGTCTAGGCTAATCTAGTCAAATCAAACTATTATGAGTAGTGTTACTTACTACTTAGTCTAAAACGAGGATTGGCTTTTCATAGTGGCTCATAGTTTGTTGAGATTGTGGTTTTTGTCTTAAACTATGAATTGTATTTTTTTGGGATCTCTTTGAAGTGAGTATTCTAGGGTCGTAACTTTTATAACTAATTCGTGTGTGAGACTCTCTTTTGAAATGCCTTCTCATCATAGATGGTCGATGAATGAACATGGGGAGAATAAGGATGGGGTTTAAGTTCATTTAATTCTGGAGGTTTCGTGTTGATTATATAGCAAATAAATATGTAGGCTTGTGCTGATTGTCATTACATGTGCGAAATACATTCCGTGCTTTATCCAAATTCTTTTTTCCAAATGGGTTGCAGATGCTGGAAAGTCGACAACTGGAGGCCAAATATTATTTCTCAGCGGCCAGGTTGATGATCGCACGATTCAAAAGTATGAGAAAGAAGCAAAGGAAAAGAGCAGAGAGAGCTGGTGAGACAGCTTCTTGCTTCTTATTTGAATTAGTTGGTAGTGGTGCTTAACTTTATTGCTGTTTGTCTGCTTTTTTTTGGCTGGGCACCGACTCTTACTTTTCGTTTTATTGTGCCCTAAGAAGAACGTGTTCGGGTATGAGTGCGTATAAGACACGAGCACGTATAAACAGATTATGTCATTTTTCAAGATAGTTATTAAATGTTATAAATTGATAAGTTGATCAATGTTGATAGTAAAAGTGACCTAAATATTAAATACATGCACCCAAAATAACTAGAGCAAGTCAAGCTTAGGGTTAGTTAAGTCCCCAAGGTTTTATTTTCCATTACTAGTGGATTTTAATGGTTAAAGAGTAGGTACTATTATGTTGAGCTGTTAAGTATACCATTCGTGAATGAGAGTACTTTAGGACTACTAGTTTTCTGTTTGATAGGTATTCAGAAGCACTGGATATTGTTTACTGCTCAAGGGTTAGGGAGGGATAGTTGTTAGGAATTAGGATAATGCTGCAATGTGGAGGCCATATAGAGACAGGAGATCATAGTGCCAAGATCATAATCCTAACGCGGATGCAAATGCATGACAATTGCGATAATCTCCCGTGCTTTTTAAAAAAATATATGTATGCTAGATCATATATAAGTAGCCTGCAACTTTTACATTTCTTAAAAGTCTCTTAGTTTCAAATGTAAATGTAGTATAAATATAAAGCTTGATATGAGAAGTAGCCAGAGTTAAGCTGGTTTGGTAGCAACGCATTCAACTACGGAGTAGCTGGTCAGCTGCTCGAATCTCCACAAATGCACTTTTTTGAAGTGCATTAATTTGTGCCTAGGAAATCAACTCGCGCCCCAAAACATTCAGTCGTAGGGTTTAGGGTTTAAGGTATAGGGTTTACTTTTTAGGGTTTAGGGTTTGGAGTCCCAAAAATGATCAGCCCTAGATATGTATCGGAATACAAGATCACTAAAAGGTTTGCTTTTTGAATTTTTTAAAAGTGATTTGAAATTATCAAAATTGAAAGTAAGTTAGCCTTTGCACCAATATTGCCTCGTCATCCTGAGTGGGCGCACTCCCCCACCCCACTGCTGCCATAGCCTCAACTCTCCCACCCACCTCACTTCTGCCGTCGCCACAACTCACCCACCCCCACTAACCCGATGCTGCCGCCGCCTCGTGCGCCACTCGACAACGCTGCTGCCGCTGCCACTGTCCTTTCCTTACTCTTATCGATGGTATGCCTGAGATGGTAGTCTTTCTCCTTGCCTAACTTTTACTTTCTATATGCTTGGTCTTCGGGCAAAGTGAAGCAGTGTGTGACTGGGAGCGTGCGCTCTAGTCATTTTTTGTTTTAGTTTATTACGAGAGCCACATACAATTAAATGTATTTCTGTAAAAGTACAACAAAAACTGGCAAGGTGGAATTCATAAAGGGTACCAATCCCGTACTGAAAAAGGTTGACTCCTTTAGAATAATGGTCGTGTTTGGGAAAGAGTTTGCCACCTATGGTCTTCAGCAATATTATGATAATAAATATCTACTTTTCTTTGTACGCTATTGTACTAACTCCAGTGTCCAGCTTATTTTAACTAAAACATATGTACATTATTGAAATGCTAATTTATAGGAGGAAACACCAACATATTTCTACACAAAATTTTTGAAGGAACCCAGAACCCGAAGGCATCACATTTGGGTTTGGATTGAATTATTTTCTTTCGGGAGGTTAGGAACTTCATTTTAAAGATAAAGAAATACTCCGTACATGAAAAGGTACATTGTAGAAGAACAAACAAAAGAAAAAAAACTATGTGCACTTCACGTATTTGTATAGAATTGGAAGAGGTGGCTGCATGCTGGCGCTAGGGGTGGCAATGACAACCCAACACCATTAGCCCGCCCATATCCGCCTACTTTAAAGTCACCCAAACCCACCCATTAATTAATTGGGTTTCAGTGGGTCAGCATGTTTTGTAACCCAACAACGGATTTTAACCATATCATTTAATTTGACATAGTGAACGTTTAGTTAAAAAGCCCATATCTCAGTCGAACGACTGGACCAGCAGACCCCAGCCCACGTCGTCGTCCACAGCCCCCCTGCCATCGCGGCGTTGCCATCCCCACCTGCCACAGTCGTCTCCTCCTATGTGCTATCCCAAATTTGTCGTCATGATCACTCTTCGTTACTGGCAGACAACCAAGCATGAAAGAGATCTATACGATACTTGAGAAATGAAAATGGGATATTCGGGTCTAGCAAATTGAAAGGGGCCAAATACATTGGGTCGTTGAGGCACAGATCTAGCAAATTACAAAAGGGACCAGTAATTGGTATGTTTTGAGGCACGTATCTAGCAAGTGGAGGCAATGGGTGATTCACTCGGGCCTGATGTTATTTCGGAAGGTGATGCCTAGAATCCGAATAGTATATGCCAAACTTAATAGATGATATTAAATGATACGTGTGTTGTTTTGAGAGAATTGGGTTGCTTGCTTCAAGAGTTTCAAGTTCTCAGTTTGGATGGCGGTAACTGTGCGGGGCAGTGGTGGTTGAGGATGTGAGTCGGTAGTGTTCATGGTTGCTAAGGAGGTTGTTGCATTATTGTGGTGTTTGTTTTAAAGATGGTGGTGGCGGTGGTGCGTGCGGCTGTGGTTAGTGGTTCGGCACGGTGGTGGTTATGTTTTAGCTGTTGATGAAGATGAAGTGTTGCGAATTAGTCAGATGATTGGATATGGGTCACTATTGGACTAATGTGTGAAATCCAACCCATTTGAAAAATGACCCAGTTGACCCATTACTAAATGGGTGAAAATGGGTAAGCTATTCGTTTTTACCCAACCTGCTAAACCCACATCCAAACCTCTACCGACCCACCCATTTTGCCACCTCCGCTGGTAACTGCTTCATGATCAGAGGGGAAAAAATGTCAAAACTGTGGACAAAAGAGAATGCTGATTGATAAGAAATATAGAACCTAGATGAGAGTGAATGAATGAAAAATTGGGACAGGAGGTATACCTGAGAAAGAAATTTATTGTATTGGAAGTAATGAATCCACATTGCATTGTAGGGTGTAGATGGTAACTTTTAGATAGGAGATAGTTGGAAAATTCAATTGTTGGTGGGGCTGCGTGTGTGTGGGAAGGAGTTGAGGACTTGAGGGTGAGGGGTGGGGAAGAGGAGTTAAAATTTGAGTAATGTGGTAGTTTTCTTTTCTTTTTTATCCCCTCAAACTTTGTTCTCTTGGGTCACTATTGTAAGCCCGTTACCAAAAGTTTGTTACATGAACTCAGCCACTGTGTTGTCTCAGGTATCTAGATTCTTAGGTTAGTTTAAGGTTGTAATGTCTTCCATTTGTTGCCAATTATCGCGTGTTAGAGTGCATGTTACTTTAATTCGATATCATCAACTCAGCCATTCCCTTTATACGGTGTAGTATGGACGAGGAACGAATGGTGGATACCAACACTGTCACTCTGATGTCTCAGTTGTCTAAAATTGCAATGTCGTCCCTTCGTTGCCAATTGTTGCGTGGTAGAGTGCATGTGCATTTAATTCAGTATCATGCTCCATTGGATTTTGCTATCTTAACCTTCTAATCTGCTAGGTATATGGCATATATTATGGACACCAATGAGGAGGAACGTGTCAAGGTATTCATGTCGTTGGCAAGCATTCTTTCACATATTTATTGTTTCTTTACGTCATTCATGTCTTCAGTAAAGTTTTACTCTATCATTGATCTCTTAGTAATGTTTGTTGCAGGGAAAGACAGTTGAGGTTGGAAGAGCGCATTTTGAAACAGAAACATCAAGGTTTACAATTTTGGATGCTCCGGTAATCTTCTATTTGCCTTAATTTTTGTTTTAGTGTTAATTATGTTCTTATCGAAGCACAACATAAGAGAATCAGGGTAAGTTGGAGAGTTTAATGGAAAAAGATTGTATCGATCTTGTTTTATTAGTATGAAACAGAATTTAAGCTGGCTCTCTTGCTTTGTTGTGTTTTAGTGTCTCATGATGGGGAATGAAAAAAGATTCAATAGGTATAGAGTTCGAGGAATAAGAGCTAGGGGATTTATAGTTGGATTTACGTCACTTTCTGTGGTTGATACATCTAGTTAAGTCATGTATACTCTCTTTATTACTCCTTAATTAAGTTTCTCTGTTACTTTTATTTTTATTACATTTTGCCTCCAAAGAGTTGACATTGTCGAGTGTTGTGGAGCTGCTTTCCCTTCTCAGTCTTTTGCCTTTGTCAAGTCTCACAATACCCTTCCTTCATGGCAATATGCCTTGCATCAAAGGTTCCCCACCCTCTTCCGGAACATTTTTATGCCTCAGACTGGAAGCAGCTTTAATTGTTAAATTATCATTTTGAATTTTTTTAATCTAAAACGCGAAGATTTCTTCACGTTGGAGATGGACGGGAGGATCATCTGGTATGAAGCAAAGGTCCTTTAGTGAAGACAGTCAAATGAATGAAGAAGAGGAAGAAGGAGAAGATAGGAAAATGTTTCTAGTAGTTTGATTTTCTCCTGCTCGAGTCAAAATTGTGCCTTACAGTATCCTTTTTATTACTTTGTTGGATATGTTCAACGTACGAAAGACGCATAAACAAGACCCTTCATACTTGGTTCTATAAAATTATTCTTAGGTTAGATATTTGAAAGAATTTAAGCAAGCACTCGAATATGATCAGGTCATTCCACTATGTCTTTGAGAAGGACCCTAAACAAGGATATATCAACCCGTACAAGGCAAATTACTTGATCAAAGGAGGAGATACTCACCCAATATCAAATAGTCTTAAAGAGGGTTTAAGACTGACTAAAGCAGTAAGCGAAGCAAGCACTGGATTATGATCAGGTCGGTTCTACTATGTTTTTGAGGGTAATAAAATCACACTCCTAAACAAGGATAAATCATCTCATCCAAGCCGAAACGCTTGATTGAAAGGGGAGACACTCACCAAATATCAAATAATCTTAAAGAGGGGTCAAACCTAACTAAGAGCCCGTTTGTGATTGATTCTGGAAAAAAGTTTTTAGATTAAAACAGAAACGACTTTCAAAAACAGTTTTAATCAAATTTAGGCAGAATCAGTAACCGTTGGGAATTAGTTGCGATAAGTCTTGTTGAAAGCTGTGAAAAGTGTTTGGGTAAAAAGTGTTGAAAATAGTTTTAATGCATAAGAAAATGACCAACAAGGGCATTAAAGGGTTTATTTATGTTATTTTTGAACACATGCAAGATTCTTTATGTTTTTTTTTCCAACAAACTATATATTGTTGTTGATTGTCCTACCCTTTTGTATTATTATATCCACTATAAATATTTACAAAATTGATTAGCGACAAGAATTCAACTAAGCAACAAGTAAGTTTAAAAAAAGTTTAAAGAGCCAAAATAAAAATGGGCATGAATAGTCTTAGAGGGTAATCTAGTATTTTTCTTGGTCAAACCTGTTTCTCCAAAATTGTTTCAAACCAGAAACACCAAATGGTTCAAATACTTTTTCAGTTTTTGAGGGGGTGTTTTAAACACTTTCTCTTTTTGCCAAATACTCAACAAACATGTTTTAAAGTGTTTAAAACAGGTTTGGCCACTCTAAAATTAATCCCAAACACCCTATAAAACCCTAATCTAAGCGAAAAGACTAGATTACCCTCATACTAAATCTGCTGTGCAGTGCTCCTAATTTCCGGTGGTATAAATAAACTAAACTACAATGACATAATACTTCCTTTTTTAAATGGAAATACATAAGATCTAAATGGACAATATATGTGGTTTTTCATCGTGGATTGGTGGTTTACTCCAATATAAAAGAGGGTACTGGGGTAGCAAACTCCATGAAAGGCCTGAAGAGAAAATTCTGGTAAGAAAGGTTTTAGTCATTTCATTCTGAATCTTAAGGGGGCGGTCAACTACCTGCTGGGTTAAAGTCCTTTTTTTAATTTGCTACGCTTTAAGTAACTGGGCTTGTGAAAAAGATGATAAAGTATGCTAAAGGCTGAAGAAAGCTAACTGAACTTCTTGGGTGGAAATGAGGACTAAACTTGGCTGCAATACCTGGGCAGGAAAAGCAGAATCAGGAAGAAAGGATTTGGGTGTTTAATTCTAAATTTTATGGGGGGTGGTCGGTTACTTGCTGGGTTAAACTGTTAACATAAGAGAAATTTGGGCCTTTTCTTATTTGCTAGGCTGATGAGTAATTAAGCTTGTGCCAAGATCAATAAAGTAGGCTGAGCAGCAATAAGGTGAGTTGGTTGAAGAAGGGCTGAAATAAACAAATCGGACTTCATGGTTCGGAATAGGACCCAACTAAGCTGCAACTTAGGAATAATGAAAAAGATACCTGTGCTGGAAAAACACGAATTCTGGACCAAAGTTCTAAATATAAAGCTGGACGGATAAAACGTGAATAAAAATAGCCCTTACCTTTATCATAATGTATAAATTTTATTAATTGAGACCTGCTATTTTAACAGAAAAAGTTCTACTGAGTTGCCTACAGAATGATGTGGGGCGCTGAGATGTAATGCCACAACTTCACTTTAGACACTTTACTCTGAGGCACATCATCTGACGAAGAGAGATGAGACTTCTGCGCAATCATTAAAGTAAAATCAGGTTCAATGTAGAAAACTGGATCGAGTGATGGAATAAGAGGGGGATCCGCCACCGACATAATCAATGGCCAAACCAGTAACATAAAAGATGAAAATCTGAACAAGAAGTTTACATGCAAATAGCAAACAAGAACATTTATTTCTCAGAATCAAGCCAAAGCCAACATTTCATTGTGGAACTGAGTAACTGACTATAAATTCCCTGGGTACAAGATCCTTTCATTTACTAAGCAATTTTACTTTTACTGTTCAAGATTGGTTATATTACTGTTGCTATGTGAAAACCCAGAACTACTTTATGATGATGGGAGCTATGTAGAGGTAAGATTGAACCAAAGCACTGAATGAAGTGTTAGCCAAAGGAATTGCTGAATACTTCAGCTCTGCCAGAATAAAGCCGGCAGAGAGAGAAAGGTGGGCTTAAAGTTGGAGTCCAGCTTGTGTCACCAACTGTATTGGTTAAATTTGTTTTGGAAGTCAAAACGTTTGCTGAGTTGGAAGTGATTGAAATGTGTCGAGAGAGAAATGGTTATGTTAAATTTTCTGTTTAAATCCCTCTGTAGGAGGAGCATTTTCCTAAATTATAACCAAACAGCAGCCTGATGATGATGGCAGTTGCAAACTGAAGTTGATGATGATGAACAAAGTTGTAACAAAAGTGAACGGTCTGATTTTTTTTGAACGCACGCCTTTCGGCAAGATTGAAGTCTGGCGGATGATGAATGAAGGCTCGTTTGCTTCTAATACTCCCACTATACAATATCGATCAGGATAGATCAATTCTTCTAAGCGAAAGTACGCTTGACTGGAAGGGAAGACACTCCCTACAAAAACAGTGCTTCGAGAAATTTAAATATCAATATCAACAAAGCTTAGAGGGTTTAGAACTATTTTCATTATTATTAACAAAAAGACTAGAAGCCGAGTCTAAGCTAAAGGACTAGTATACTCCTATACTTGGATCTACTAGATTATACTTGGATCTGCTAGATTATTCTAAATATTAACATGCAAGAAAACTAAATTACAATGACGTATCCAACTTAATCCTAAAAGTCAATACAAAATCTGGATAACAATTCAATAAATGAACTTTAGCTTCCGCCTCTATCCATTGCATCAATATGTTTTAAGTATCTTTGATGCTGATGTGACATGTATTTCAGGTATATGCTGCTTTGTTGACTTTCAGTAATGAATTTCAGTTTATTACTGTCTAAGGACCATCCGTAGTTTTCTTTTTCTGATTCTTCAGGGGCACAAAAGTTATGTCCCAAATATGATTAGTGGGGCATCGCAAGCTGATATAGGTGTACTGGTATGTTAAAGCTGTTTTTTACTTGTGCATTGAACTAGCATGAATTTTGCATTTGTATGAATGTTCTCTCGGTGTACGAATGTTTTAGGTGATATCTGCTCGAAAAGGGGAATTCGAAACGGGGTATGAAAGAGGTGGACAGACTCGTGAACATGTCCAACTTGCAAAGACACTAGGTGTCTCTAAGCTGCTTGTTGTTGTAAATAAGATGGATGATCCTACTGTGGGTTGGTCAAAGGATAGGTGCTTTGCCAGATTTGCTATGCGCTTTTGCCAGATTGATATGTTTGGTTGAAACTTTTGTTTATGTTTCCTTTCAATGTTCCTTTTACTGTTCCAGGTATAATGAAATTGAGTCAAAGATGATACCATTCCTAAGGTCTTCAGGCTACAATGTAAAGAAAGGTAATATTTTGTAAGCATTTGACTGCTGCGTTTTTTCCTTTCTTTGGCTAAGTTTTGTCATGATGGAGTTGTTGAGATGCATAATCAATTTGATTGGAAGCGGATTGAAAGTGTGTGATAAGATTGCATCTGTCTAGGTGCTACCGGAATTGGTTCTTGAGGAGTTTTTTTTTGCAGGGGGGGGGAGGGGGATTTTCAATTGTGAAAAAAAGACGTATTTGGTGTTTATAAAGATGTTAGCATCACTAGGTTCAGTGTTGTGATTTTTAAGCAGCCTTCTTTTTTGGTTTAATTATATTTTGGTACATTGGGATTAGGTTTTTGGTTGTACTACAAAAGTTTCTTCGTGCTTTATCCTTTTTTTATCTGTTTCTTTGAATATAACGAACATTCTTTTAGCCTTTTAGTGCCTTCTTTAATCTCAGTCAATTTGTAAGTTCTCTTCAGCTTTTATCCTGCCATTTTGAGTGGGTTGTGGGTCACATCTTCTATGCTCTTTGGTTACGTGCTTTTAATGGTCCTATGATAGCTGTACTAGAGGACTACATTGAGGAATGTACTTCACTGAGCACGAAGTATGTAGTTGCACGAAGTGCGCCGGACTGCAGTGCCCATGCACGCCGTAAAAGCCAACCAGCAACACAGAAAATTGGGTGAAGCTTCTGGATGTTGCCCAACTATGCTTCAACTCACGGAAAACCTCCTCTACAGGGAAGAGTGCTTTTGAGATTGTAAATGGACAGCAGCCAACACAATAAATGTTCCCAACACAGGAAAGTCTCATATCCGGACAAGAAGGCCTTGATTAGGGAGTTTGCTCGGCTGTCCTCTGCGAGACAGCAGTTCCGGAGCCGAGCGTCCCTAAATAGTTGGTTTGAAGGATGGGAACGGGATTAGTTGCGAATTCTGGGGCACAAGTATAACTAGAATTGGTGAATCCTAATACTAAGGTTTAGAAGGTTCTTGGTGAAATGTTTTTCTCGTGCATCTCAATCTATTTAGATTGTCGTTGAATTTGCTTGATGCACGAAAGGTTGCAAAAATGTATTAAGTGTTTGGTTCCTGAACATTTTTTGATGCAACCTTCATTTTTATCCTTTCTTTCTGGGCAGTAAGCTGTTGGGATCGCAAGCAGGTAGGATGATAAAAGGAATCAAAATTTTAAGGATGCAAGTTGATAACTTATAGGGAGCTCTCTGCTAAGCTTATCACGAGGAAAAAGATGTCTCATAGTTGTCGGATTAGTCTTGATGATTCTTTTCTAGAAAGTTGTAGTGGATGGCCTATTTTCTCACCATTCTGGCTAATTCTGCGTCCCCATTTTGTCGATATAAGTCAAACTTTTGTAGATAATATATGCACACTTGTAGAAGGGGGTGGTGTGAATTTAGGTATGGGGAACATCCCTCAGGCAGGGTCGTGAAGATATTCTTCTATCATCCTGCTTCAACCCTCATCTGGGAAGCACGGACTCCGGTGTGGGTGTGGATACGATACTGTCCAGATTGTTAGGAACCCAAGGTTGCCAATCATTATTCTGACCCAGATAAATTGTTCTCAGATTCGAGTTTGAGCCTTCAAGCACCCAGTGCGTGTCCAAGCCGCGTCCCTGCCATGTCGGAGCCGCACCCGAAGGTCAGCAAATTAATTGAAAAATAAAATTATTATGGACAGGCACCCCGTGTGCACCCAGCCGCACCCAAGCCGCACCCGATTGCTGGTGAGTCGGCCGAAACGCCGGACCCGTGCTTCATAAACCCTCATAGTGCTGCAGGCAATATATCTTAGAATAAGAAGTCAACCTCTCCCCAATCCACCAGTCACCATGAAAACGCATTGCTTCCTTCCATTCCCAACATACCAAAAAAGACAGAAAAAAGTTGGAAGAACTTTCTGTAATTATCTGTTGACGAATTAATTTCCAATATACGGTGGAAAAGTAATATATGATTAAGCTAACTGGTTCTTTACCCATGAAACGTATTACTTTTTGGATACTGATATGGTACCTACTTTTCAGTTCTCATGCGTTATTTGTTTAAGCTGCAGATGTTCTGTTTCTTCCATTATCTGGACTTGTTGGTTCAAATATAAAAACGAGAGTGGAAAAAAGTTTATGTCCATGGTGGGATGGTCCATGCCTTTTTGAAGCCCTTGATGCTATTGAAGTTCCGCCGCGTGATCCTAAAGGTCCATTTAGGTAAGATAGAACCTTTATTTGTCAAGTTTGATGCCTATATTATGCCATATCTCTAAATCTCGGCTAGCACCCTCGATTATCTTTCTTATTAATGCATTCCTTCACTGGAATGTAATTTCCTGTTATGGGCAAGAATATTTGTTTCCTTCCACCAATTTTCAGTGAAAGGAATGTAACTCACTTTTTAATTTAATCTGGCTACCAGTAAATTGCGAAGCACATTTTAGTTTGATTTGTTACTGTTTTAATTGTTCCTCATCACTTTTTTGTTTGCGAATGTAAATGGCATGCCCGTCTTTAGCTTATCTCATTGAAATCTTTCTTTTGATTAAGTTTGGAAGGATAGTAGAATAAAACCTGGCAGAGTTAATATTGGTACTTCTGTACTTTATCCATTTCGTTTTTTAAAATTTTGTAGGTTGCCTATTATTGACAAATTTAAAGACATGGGGACTGTTGTTATGGGAAAAGTAGAGTCTGGTAGCGTGCGCGAGGGTGATAACTTGTTAGTCATGCCAAATAAGGTACATTTCTTTTTCTAAGCTCTTCTACATGATTACCTCCATCTTAAAATCATGTCTCCACAAAAGTTGGCATAACTTTTCACTCTTGCTCACATGTGACTAGTCAATTGTATTCATTCAGTTATTTTCTTGGACAAGAAGGTAAAAATTTGAACCATTCATCTAGGAATGGAGGGAGTACAATTTTTGGAGTTTTTGAACTTTTATCTTTCTTTGAGATTTCAGAATGTTTGCATTGATATACAGGCTCAGGTGAAAGTTCTTGCCATATTCATTGATGAAGATAAAGTTAGACGTGCTGGACCTGGTGAAAATTTACGAGTCAGAATATCTGGCATAGAGGACGAGGACATATTATCGGGTTTTGTGCTGTCCAGTGTTGGTATGTTTTCTCAAGGTTCTCTCGGTATTGTTGTAAAAAAGTTGAATGAACCATCTTTCATTTTACTTGGCAAAATTTGTTGGTTGGCAAAATTTGTTGGACTTAGTTGGGTTCATCAAGTTAAAATTGTGAAGATAATTAAGGTCATCTTGAAAAATATTGATGTAGGCATTTGGCCATTCCTTCGTAGTAATATAGTGGTAAGGTGATGCATTTTACCTTAAAAGGGCGTTGAAGGCTATCAAAGGGTTTGCTTGGGGTATTTCAATAGGGGATTGATTGCGCTAGAGTGCTTTTGATGAAGATTTTATCACTTGAGAGAGCTCTGAGGGATGGCGGGTAGGTCTGTCTGAAAGGGATAATTTTGCTTCTTAAGATGTGGAATTTTTAATATGCACGATTCACTGAACTTTATAAGTTTTGTTTCCTCAGGATGGCGAGTCATTTACTTTAAAGATCATAGTTGGTGACTTGTATCCATCTTTTTAAAATGGTTTGGTTGTGCACAAGGGACGAAGTTAAAAGACACTTTATAGCCATGTTTATATCTATTTTGGAGTGATTGGCGTTAGGGTAGAGCTTTTGAGGGTCTTCTACTGAGTCAAATGAGGCCTTTCTATTGTTTTGGATAGCTTCTTGCTGGATAGGTAAATGTTTTTGGTTGTACATGGTTTGGGCCCTGTTCTGCGCTTTTTGATACAGGTGGCACACCAAAGAAAGGGGATAGTTGCTCCAAAAACAATACGAAAAATCACTTTCTTAGGACTTAATCGCAAGGTCATTGAAAAAAATCCTCTAAAGTGGTGCAGACACCCCTCCCTCTCTCTCTCTCTCTCTCTCTCTCTCCCTCTTCCTCTCCTTACTTGTTTTGGACAGGTTTAATTAATGACGAAAAGAAAATTATGCAGCAGCAATTATTGGTTTTGTTTTTGTTTTAAGACTGTTTGATGGATATTTTTGAAAATAGCGTGATTCATTCTCTTCTTGCAGCAAAGCCAATACGTGCAGTTTACGAGTT
Organism: Escallonia rubra; assembly: GCA_033065855.1. NCBI lineage: Eukaryota > Viridiplantae > Streptophyta > Magnoliopsida > Escalloniales > Escalloniaceae > Escallonia > Escallonia rubra. The sequence goes on along the minus strand of JAVXUO010001125.1, from coordinate 71,187 downwards.
TGTTGCGCAGTTGAAGATCCTTGAGTTACTTGATAATGTATGCAGATAAAACTTCATATTATTTTCTATGGCTGCTTTCATTCTTTTTTTGTGTCTTCTTTCTTATAATTCTCCTGATGTCGTCTATTTATGTTGCTACACTTTCAGGCAATTTTTACTGCCGGCTACAAGGCTGTGCTGCACATTCACGCTGTTGTTGAAGAATGTGAGATTGTTGAGCTGATACAACAGATTGATCCGAGGACCAAAAAACCTATGAAAAAGAAAATTCTATTTGTGAAGAATGATGCTTTTGTTGTTTGTCGCATTCAGGTTTGGTTGATTGCCTGCGAACTGGTCAAATTGTTTAAACTGTTCACTCCTCCCTTTTGTATTTTCTTTTCCTTCGTGTGTAAACAGCTTGTTTCCCCGCCGGTACCAAAAGTTCTTTCTTCTAAATGATCTCTGTTTTCTGGGGACGCTATTTTGATTTTCCCTCATTTGGTTTCTGAGAAAATTTAGACGTACAGGGGTTTTGCTCCGTGTGTCACACTCTTTCTGAATCTACCTATCGTCAGTATAATGGATAAGTTAGTAGGTGAGGATGCGCCTTCAAAATTTAAGTGCATATCAAGTTTGGAAAAGAAAAAAAAAAAAAGTGTAGTTGATTGCTAGATGCTTTGGAGTATATTAGGGAAAAAAAATTCCCGTATTTATCATCTTTTTGTCTTAATTGGATGATCACCTTCTTGCCCCTCTCATGACCAAAGAAAGAACAGAGTAGTTTGTCACTGCTTGGTTTTTGCCAATTTTTGTTAAATTTTTCATTACCTTTTTCCAAGGTCCCGTCCTTGTGCTTGAAATACCGTCTAACTTGGCTTGTTATCTTATTAATTTTCTTCCAGGTGAACAATTTAATTTGCATTGAGAAGTTCTCTGATTTTCCGCAGCTTGGACGATTCACTCTTCGTACTGAAGGTGACAGTAGTTTTATCCTTTTCTTAGTGATCCGTTCAACTTCATGCACTGGAAAAAGATGCACAAAATGACCAAGTTGGTTACTATGTCTGCAGGTAAAACAGTTGCTGTCGGGAAAGTTACTGACTTCGCTTCTGCGTAAACAATTTTGGCATACAAGGTAATGATTAGCTTTACGATGTTCTTTTCCTTCTGACACCGTTGTTCTTCTTGTTCCCCCCAAATTTGATAGTCTCTGTAATGGTTGCTTCTTAAGCTTATGCCTGCTGTTTAATTATATAGGAGAGGTCCGTAGTTGCATCAGAGCATGCCTCATACTGACGGCATTATACAAATGATCGTTATTGGTCGTCTTCTGAACAACTTTGTTCATTTAAAATTTTGACTGCCAAGTAGTCATAGGGACGTGTACTACCCAGCAATTAACCAATTACTTGCTGAATATTGCTCTCAGTGACGTCAGTCCGACACTCTGACTCACTGCTTTGGACATTCTGTCAGCAAAAAGAATTAAAGATACTGATAACTATATAATCAGTTACAATTTTTAATATACTATAAAAAATTGATCATATTTCCTACACAAAACGTGATCACTTCCAAATTAGGAAAGATTCTATAGGTATTTTTACATACATACCCTTTTTATACTTTTTTTATTCTATTTCTCTCACCACATTTAATTCTCTACCAACTCATTTTCTCTCTCCGGGTCCACCTCTTTATACTTTTTTATTCTATTTCTCTCACCACATTTAACACTCTACCAACCAATTTTCTCTCTCATGGTCTAAAGGGTAAAATGGGAAAGACACAATATATAACCTAAATCCTTAATATACGTGCAAAATAAAATGGATCACTTTTTAAGGAAAAGAGGGAGTATAATCTACAGTCATAGTTTACTACTGCTTCAACCGGTGGTGAACACCAATGCTGCCCATCCCAAACTTCCTCTTTGTTCTCTGCCTGACACTATCACAGTCTAATCTCTCCGAAGTACCTTTTTTGTCGATGGCTTTACAAACAAGATGTGCATTGATTTAGGGTTTCACCTACAAAGGGTTGTATCGGCATTGGTGACCAAACGATTTTGGGAGCTTGTTTGGTTGAATTGGCCTTCTTAAGAAACTTCCCTTTAGTCAGTGTATAGAAAAATAAGGATTCTTGAGTTATGAAGGCATTTATGATTGAAGGTTTGGGAGGTTGGAGGACTAAGAGCTCACATCTATAACTCTAATCTTCTTTCATCTTTTCAAAATTTTGTGCTATAGTTTCTCGTTACCATTATTGTTTTGCGATGTTACCTTTGACCACCGCCTGGATTTCTTTTTTAAAGATATTTCTAGCACTTGTTTGAAAAAAAGGAAACCAACTAATTTGTATTCAACAAAGATATAGTCCCTCCGTACCACAATAGATGAGCCCCTTTCCTATTATTTATGTAACTAGTGTTGATTTGATGCTTGGATTGATGACTATGGCCTAAAATCACCTCAGGACACCTTGTGCATTGTATGTGAGTTCATAAGTTTTCAAACAAGTATTTCTAGGAAATAGGTCTAACTTTGGAGCAAACTCAAATGTCGTCAATTTTTTTTGGCATCTAATATTTTCATATCTTGATAAACTTTTGAATTAGCTTTCCAATAGAAAAAAAATGACATTTTAATCTCATTTTTTAGAGAAAGTTATGCCCAAAATAAGATAGGTGATTTTCTTGAGAAAACCATTATAATCGTCTGCAATGGGAATACGTTCGACTTCATTAAGGCACTATACCCCCAAGTGGAATGCAGCAGTGTATTGCATGATAGCATTCTGCAATCTCCTGGATTTGGAAATGCATGCGAGTTTGCTAAAATTCATGCTTAATCTTCTAATGACGGTGTTGCGAACCGCCTCGAAAATATTTGCTTTTTAGACTCGCGAAAGGTCTAAAAAAACTCAGAGTTGCCATCTTATTTTATGAAGTATAAGAAAAATAAGAAAAATGGATAATTGCGTAAAATACCCATGTGGTTTGGGCTTGTTGCAAAAGGACCCTTGTTGTTACAAAAAATTGCATAAAGACACATGAAATTGTAAAAGTGTTGCACCATAAAATTTTCGTAACAGAATGGTAAAAATGTCTAAATTGCCCCTTTATATAAATGAGAATGGCAGCTCTTTTCACTCCTCTTCTCCTGAATGGCCATGAGATTCCTTCTTCATCATGAGATCCCATAGGTCTGGACATAAAAAAAAGTGCATGAAGGCCAGTTGCCTTGGATCGATGGCGGGCTTGTGGCGGCACAAGTTGGAATCGATAGGACTAGCGACGGCACAAGATATTGAGATTTTACTTGAATTGCACAATCTCAGATCTAGGGTTTCAATCGCAAATTGCGATTTGAAACCCTAGATTTTAGTTTGTGCGATTAGGGTTCGAATTGTTGGTAGCCGCAGCGGGATTAAGGTTCGATCTAAGTTTGGGGGTTCGATTAGGGTTCGATCTAAGTTTGGGGGTTCGATTAGGGTTCCTATTCTTGTGCGATTGGTTTGGGTTTGATGGCTGTAGCGGGACTAGGCGGTGATGGCAACTGCGGCATTCGGCGGTGATGGTGGCAGCGGGATCGAGTGGGTTGTTAGCGGTGCGTGGATTAGGTGCAGCAGTCGGCGCCGACGGGTTTGAGGCGGTTGTGTGGGGCGCAAGTGGCAAACGGGGTGGTGGAGGCGGGATTGGGAAGGGGTTTACCCTGGCGGCGCATGTTGATGGGGCTGGCAGCCGCTAGGCGCACAAGACGGGAGTGGTGGCAGCGGCGCCGGTTGTGGGTGGCACAGGTGGCAGACTGGGGTGGTGGTGGTATAGGGTGGCGGCTAGCGTTAGGTTTTGGTGGAATTGAGATTTGTTTGAGAGAGAAAAGAGGGAGGGCACTTTAGTCTTTTAAATGTATAAACTTTTTACTAAACGCATTTTTCAAGAGCGTGAAGAGTACGCTCCGTTAATTTTGATGAATTATCTAACGGTTGCAACAAAATAAGCACTAGAGGGAGGCTTTTGCAATTTTTGTAACAACAGGGGTCTTTTTGCAACTAGCCCAAACCACATGGGTTTTTTACATAATTATCCCTAAGAAAAACCCTAAAAGATTTTAAAATGCCAAACATGCTTTTAATCTATGGAAAACGGTTTGGGAACTAAATGATAAGGTCGGAGCCAACAGTAACAACGATCAGTCATCTAAGAGTACTTGAAAGATAACTCGGTTCGTTGCCAGAGCGGCCTATGGTTGACGAACAGAGGGCGCATATCCAGATACCGAAGCCACCCACACAATGGTCTTCTAGATATACTAAAAGCACCCAAACAATGGTCGACGAACAGAGGGCACAAATCTAGGCATGGTCATCTTGACATACTAACAAGAATGACTCTTTCTGTTGCCGTAGCCACCCAAAAAGATGGTCGACGGACAGAGGAGTCTGTATCCAGACGATGTAATTAGCCCTACTAACAAGCATGACTATGTCTGTTGCTAAAGCCACCCAAAAGATGGTCAAAAGACAGTGGAGAGCATATCTACACGATAATCGTCTAAATATACTAACATGCATGATTCTGTCCGTTGCTGGAGCCACCCAAACGATGGTCGACAGACAGAGGAGCGCATATCTAGATGATGGTCGATAGACATACTAAAAACATTACTCTGTCCATTGCTCTAGACGATGGTCGACTATATATATATTAACAAGCATGACTCTGCCGGAGGCACCCAAAATATGGTCGACGGACAGAGAGAGTATGCCTAGATGTCGGAGCCACCTAAGCGATGGTTGTCTAGGGATACTGGAATATATCCAATAGCTGGAGCCAATAACGCATCGATGTGGTTGGTCGCTTGGACAATATGGATTCATACCTAAGAGTTGGAGCTAACAACGTGTGGAAGCAGTTCGTCGCTTAAATATGAAGAGGAAAAATGCAGAGATATCACTCAAAGCCGGAGCCAATGATGTCTAACAACAGTTAGTTGTTGAGTGTGTCAGACCATATCAATTTGTTCCTAAAATTGACACGGAGAAAATGTCGCTTCTAGCAACAAGAGATAAGATGCAGCACTGGCCTTACACCGTACAACATCACTGGGTTGAGCAACAAATTCGAAGGATCATCCAATCAAAATGTTACTGATTTTGAAGACATAAGCATACAAGCACACAAATACAAGATGTTTTGGAACATTCTTGAAATTATGAACATGTGGGGGAGAATCCTAGGGAAGCACACAAGCACATAAAATAGAATTTTTTTTTTAAAGTTAAACCGAAGAGTTTTCAACATTAGTTTAATGAACTTTTGAAGAAACTAGAACCGGCCGGTTGGTAAGAGCGCTGGATTAATGAAGATGAAACTGCTGGTTAGTCAAACGACCGGAAGAAATTAACGAGGAAACCGATCGGTATATCAGAAGGCTGGAAGTATTACAGGGAAAACCGGCCGGATTTCCTCTTCAGAATTTGGGCACCAACTTCGCAAATTTAGGTTCGAGTTGGGCCCAATTGCCCATTGCCGTCTTTCTCTAGTTTTATACCCCAAAGGAAATTCCCTAATTCACTCCTATCCCAAGTCAAATTTCTCCCCACTTCCAAGTATGAAACCTAGGGTTTCCTTCTTCTCCTTCAATGTCAGCATTATAGACATGGAGAGAGTAAAGAGAGAGGTCATGAAGGAGGCCCTCAAATCGGGCGAATTTCGAGATTTCGTCCGATGATTCGCACGGATGATAGAATGGTCCTCACTTTGGACAAATCACACCCCTAAGCAATTCGTTCTTCATCTTCCCCTTCTTCATCCCATACATAGATTGGCAATATTCGAGATTAGGATTCTCCCGTTCAATATAGGGCTCCACATCCCCTTTTTCTACATGTTTTGCAAATCCCAATGCATAAACCAGTCGGTTCTCTGAGTTATCTCTTTCTTTTGCTCTGATTGGACCTAGCCCTTTCCCATAAATATTAGGCTCAGGGGCTCCTCAAATTTGGTGAGGGAGTGGTGGAAGAACGTCTGTGATGTGCTGGTGGAGCGGATAGTTTTGGACCCTGCAGGAGGCGAACTAGAGTTTGGTCTTTGACACGAATATAAGAAAACGAATTTGAATCTCTCTTTTTATTATTGACCGAAATTTGGTTGTGGGACGGGGGAAATATTCTAGACTTCTCTAGACTAGACTGGATTAAAAAGCACTATAAAGTTACCTCTAGATGACGATGGCTTAGAAGACTTAGAACCACCTTGAGAGGGATCCACGATGCAATGTATGTCACCTATATGAAGAGATTATGTGAAAATGTTAAAGTTCTTAGATATGATGCACTAGTTTTGGGAAGAAATGGTACAAAAGTTCTAGAGAGACTAGCCTCCTGCAAGTTGTGGCCAAAAGACCCTTTTTATAGAGGTAATATAACTTTTGAGTATGAGATCTTCGATAGTCTTATATTTGATTAAAATCGTAGATTGAACAAAAGCCAACTAATTGGCCAGTTTGTCGAGAACTGGCCAATTCATCCCTTGATATTTTAAGATCTCGTTTGGCGACCAATCGTCTTTAATGTTAGCTCCGGCTCAAGATGAAGTTTACGCCTTTGCTCGACGACCAATTGTTGTTACTGGTGAGTCCTGCTTCCAGTGATATCCTCTCCTTCGAACTATGTTGGTCTGATTCCTCTTCAAAGGATACATAGGAAACCTTATAAACATCCGACCTCATTTCTTTATTATTTACAAGTCTGTCCGAAGTCTTGTGATCTTTTCCACGTGTGATGTTCTCTCTGATGTTTGCACGCAGGCGAGTTCCCTCACTGAGGGGCTATGTAGACACCCCATTCATATCCAAATTTCATCTAAATGAAGAGGATTTGCATTTATCAGGGATTAATCTCAAGATATTTTTGAATTATCTAAGTAATCATAATCTTCTAACTGGATTGGACTAAACAGGATCAACCTAAATTGGACTGGACTTAATTAGACTAGATTGGAATGGACCACTTACTGGACTTAATTAAATTTGATTAGGCTCATTTTATTATTAGGCCTAAACCCATAATTAACAACGAACTTTAATTACCAAGAAAGACCAATAATAATAATTAAAAAAATGAAAAGTAAGGGATTGCTTTCTAAAGTTAGACACATTGTTTCGCATTTCGTATTTGCCGCTTAACCCCAGGGCCCTTCTAATTCTCTGCTCTCTTTGGATTAGACCCATCTGGTTTTTATCTCATTCACTTCCACCAAGATCGATGTGAGACCCTTGTATCTTCCTCCATCTTTTGTTACGAACGCTACTTCCACCTCCCACGGCCATAGCAGGAGCACGAGCAGGATCCCTCCACCTGCTGCTCTGACTTGAAATTGATGACGGTTATCGGTGGAACTTCTCTTGATGATGAGTTACCAGTAGGGTTGCAACTTGGGCCGGCTAAATGGACCTAAGGGTCAGACCATTGCCAGCCCACGCTCAAAAACTCGTGCCCGTGTCCAGCCCAGCCCATCTACGGGCCAAATAATATGTCCATGTCCAGCCCATCAAAATTTTGGTGGACACGGGTTGTCCATGGTGTCATATTAGTTTTTGTTTACTTTAACGCGTATCAATATCATCCAAGTCCACTAATTAATCATGACTTTTTGTTGATTTATTTTTTAAGCATATCATTTACTATCGAAGTCTATTAACTAGTCATGATAATAAAGAAGAGTATTGTGAAGTCTCAGAATAAATTTAGTCATAAGCATGGAAACAAGTTTCAGGACAAAATAAAAGAAAGGAGAGAAAAATAATAAGACAGAGACAAAGGTTATCAAACAATCTTACTAAGTCTAATTCTTTAATAAGAAACAAGAGTGAAAAACATAAGCCTTCAAAGGTCGCTAAAAACGCGTATGATAAGAGGATTTTAAAGACCGGTAAAAAGAGACCAGTAAACTTAAAATTTATATATGTAACTCATATATCATATAAAAGTTTGACGGGCTGGGCGGGCTTCGAAAAACCTTTGTCCATGTCTAGCCCATATTTATTACGTGCCCAAAATTTTGTGCCCATGTCCATCACGGTCACTATAATACTAGGCCCACGCCCATATTTATACGAGCTGGCACGGGTTGCTCATGGATTGCCCAGCCCAAGTTGCACCCCTAGTTACCAAGCCTTCCAAAATTGATTTCGGCGACAATCAAAAGAAGTTTTAAAACTGAGTTATATGTTTGACTATTGTCCATGATGAATTTGTTTTTGAAGCATTTTTTCAATTAGTTGTACTATTAGATTGGATTTCTGGGTGTTTTATGTAAAATGGTTGAGGTCCTTAGTTGGTTGTGAGGGTCCAGGTGACAGTTAGGGGAAGTGATTTTGACTAGGCGGCTTGTGGAGTCGACTAAACGACTAGGCACCGTAGGATGACGCCTAGAGTGACTAGGTGGCGTGGGCTGGTGCCTAGGTGAAGAGCATGGGCTGATGCTTAGGCCACCAATAGGCGGTGATGGAGACACTTATTGCACAGCAGGTGCATGTCTTTTCCTGAAATCTCAAGCCTCAGATTTACCAAAAACTGGATCAGAAATTGCCTTTTGAATTGTAAGTTACCAAATGTTTTGCTGTCATCCATGAACAACATAAACAACATTTGAATGTCTAAATTTCGTTAACCTCCTGAAAGCTCCTGATTCCCTCTTGAGTTTTGCAGTTCCAGCGAATCTATACGTGTGCGTACTGATTTATATACGTGTATATACAATACATATATGTATGCGCTCGCACGCGCGCGCGCGCACACACAAATATTATGTGCATATGTATATACATAGATGTATGTACTTTCTCTTGTTAAACACTACTGCTTTTGGCGTTTTGCACTATAAGACTGGTCATGTTGAACCAAAAGCTCCAGCAACCCATTTAATCCTCCACCAACCCATTTTCTCTCTCCTGGCCCTCTTTCTTCCCTCCGTCTCTCTCTTGGGGTAGAATGAGAAACTCATAAAATATGACTCATATCATAAATAAGCATGCAAGTTAAAAGTGATCAAATAATTTGGGACGGGGGGAGTAATAGAGTAGCCTATGTAACACGGACGCCTCTTCTGGGTTGAGATATTGTGTCCGACTCATAACACTCCTCCGAACACGGTCAAACACCTCTCAGAGGTGTCCAACTTATTTTTTCTAATAATTATCAACACCATGTCGGACGCTTCATGAAGGAGTCTCGGACGCGATTGGGGCTGGAATAATTCTGATACTAACTTCGGTGGTCGGGATAAAAATACTGGAAAATTGAGGCTCTTTAGGCAAACCCTAAAATGTCGACAGACTTTAAAATCCCTTCCTTTGTTCTCATTGGTTCTTTGGTGCTCCCTTTCCGAGGGAGATGAAGACGAAGTAGAGGGAGATGGATGATCTTGCCTGCATCTCCTTCTGGTTCCCATTACTTTTCGTTCTGATCTTTTTCTCTTATCTGTTCTAATAGACTGCTGCTTCTGAATCGTATTTCTTTCCTTTTCTGCTCTCTTCCCTATTGTTTCCTTTCTCCCGTCCTCTTTTTTGTATACTCGCGTAATTTGATTCCAATCACGATTTGTTACTTCCTCCTTTCTTTACTAGTGAAATTGGTGCTGAAATATGCTTCCTACTTGATCTCAAAAATGGATCAAGTTATGCTAGAAGTGCTGTAGGTTCAGCTAGGCAGATGACCCACATAAACCTTTGTGGAGATTTGGAACTAAGTGTAGCAAGTCTGCACAAGGTGGAGAAGTTGGGAGTGCAGTTATATAGGTTGAATGTGTTTGAGACTCAGTAAATGCATATGGAAAAGAGATATATATCTGAAAATTTTCAGCAGTGTCCCGTGGTTGCCGAATTCTTTTTTTGGTTGGAAATTGCGTTCTCTAGTTTCCCGATCAGTATCTGTGTCGGACACGGTGTCTATGTCCGTCTAGGTAGCACCGACACGGACACTGTGTCCGACACCAACACCGACTGGGACACTGGACACCGCAATTTCCAAAAAATTAGATTTTGGACACCGCTGAATTTTTTAATATACTTTATATATATATATATATATATATATATATATATATATATATACATATGTAAGTATTTATAATAAAAATAAATATCAATTGGAGCAACTGAATTCGTTCAAAACGGATGAGAGAGAAAGCTAGTAACATGAATAGTCTTAACAGTATCAAGAAAAAAGGTCGCAACAAGAAAGCAATTCAATGTCTCGACAGTACCAAGATTAGAGTCTCAACAGTAATGAGAGAAGGAAAAAAACATGGCACCAAAGGCATGAAGGAGAGGTTTATATAGCTAGATGGGTCTGTAAATAAGGTCGGAGATGTTGACCTTTCTTACTCTGGACTGGCAAACATGGATGCTTTAGGTAACAAAAAGAAGGAAAAGAGATGAGAGAGAAAGAATAAGGTACCTTTTGCTGGGTCGATCTGATTAGGGTTCGCTCTAAAAGTTAATATCTAAAAAACCCCAGATTTGTCCTTGGTTTGGCCTAAAAGTTGATATCTAAAAAAACCCCAGATTTGTCTTTGAAATAAGTTTGAAATACTGCACTTTGGCCCCATTAAAACTCATATGAAACAGCTACAGATTATATAAATTAGGCACAATGCTCGGAGGCCTGATACTTTTAAGTCCGTCCCCTATCAACCCCGTCTTTAGGAAGTAATACGCGCACATTTTACCTTTGAGTTCTTCAGCGATTAGATTCTTTCTTGATTGAAAAGGTTGTTGATTTCATTTCTAGACACAAAACCTAAAAAACGAGTTAGGAATATTATTGGTGATTCCACGGCCATTTGTGTTATTTTTGTCGGTAAAAATTTAATTGGACAAAACTTTCTGATATTTTTTTTTGCCTGGACTAATCAGAACCTAAGTGATATACCGAAAAATGACAAGGGTTGCATCAACTACCTTGGTGTCACAAATGCAGGTTCTCAGGGAGTGAGGGAGGTTTATCTTCTTACTTGGCAAAGCGCTGTTAGATTACAGGTTTGCCTAAGCCGCCACTAGCTGTAGTGAATGTCAGGTAGATGGTGGTGTCTGTTTGTCATGCTATTCCACTTGGTCTTTGAGCTGTCCTAGCTTTTTGGCGTGCCCTGGTCTCTACTGAGCCGTTTAATTTTTAAGAAAGGTCTTAGTAGGAGAGGCTCGCTATCCACAGCCCTTTCACTTTGTTTATGCGTTTCAGACCTGTGGCCTCCGGCCAGCGCTGGGGTTCTCTCTTAACAACACCCCCCCCACCCCCCTTCTTCCACTCTCCATCTTCTCCCCCCTCTCCATTTTGAGGATGAATTAGTACGGGCGATGCATTCGTGCGGCGATCGATTTGAGTATGTCCTTTTATCTATCTATATGTTTTGTTTTTCAGAGATCTTATTGCGCTTGATGTGATGTTGGTTGTGTACGTGTATTAGGTGGTGTTGAATGAGCATATTTGTTCAACGTGATATTAGTTGTCTTTGAGTTTGACTGTGCAGTATATATACACGCATTTACCTGTTCAGACAATATAATTGATGTGGATTATCCAAACCCATAGTATTAGTACCCTCCACTACAAATGGTTGCATATTATGCATAATATAGTTTGAAATTTTCATTTACAGGTAAGCTGAGTCAACAGTAGAGAGTTTAGACAGAGATGAACAACAGCACAAAGGGGGTCATTATTGTGGCACGACCCGGAAATGCACCCACGCTGATCTTAATCAGGGTAGTTGGCTTTAGAAGTTCGGTGTCCTTCGGTTTTGGCTACCTGTGTCGTCACTGAAGGGGATGAAGCATGACTGTGTGTATCCCCTTCTCAATGTCACGCCTATATGAATATAATTGGTGGCTTTTGGCATATATTCTTGAATAAGGCAGGTTATATCATGATCGTATTTTTTGTGTGCTGTTGAGCTTGATACGGGTTTTGTAATTGAATTAGTTTTTTCTTTGGTCACCATCGTGAATATCTGTTGTTTTTTTACTATTGTTTGTCAGGATGTCTTAGAATGGCAGTTTGACTAAATAAGATTTCTGGTTGTCGATACTAGTACAAGCAGGGAAAAGCAACAGGTAAAATTTTCATCTGCAAGCAGGATCTAAATGGTGGGTTTCACCAATTAAGAGGAACTTATCAGCTGACAGAGATACCCTATTCGGGACTTTCCAAAAGATAATATTGAGTTGGGTGGTGCAATTGGAAGATTATGGTGGGTGGTGACATGAATGAGGCAACGTACTGGTCAATTCCAAAGATTCGTTGCAGCTAGTCGCTGCTTGCATCAAATGAGTGATGTTGCTCGCTAGATATTGACTAATATAGAATTGTACACAATCAAGTAGAAATCCTCGTGGGGCTTCTCTGTGCTGCGTGTTCCAATCTTATTCGTTTATCATCCTTTTAGTGGCAGAAAAATCAACCCCACCCTCGAGCATTACACTTCAGAAAACCTAAAATTTGTTTCACAAGAAATTTGTTTTGTGGTAGGAGTATTCATAATCAGATTAACCAAATTATTATTCACATGTTCTACACTACACAGGGGATGACTACTTGGCATGTAAGTCATTACTTTGAATTTAATTTCTCTATTTGCTTATTAGCCTCAGTCAAATGTTTAGACAATGTGACGTTTCTTTTGAAAGATTTCCTTGATTCCTTGTATAAGCTATCATATGCGTTTTCAAGACTTTCAGTTTCGGTATCACTATTTGAAGAAGAGTTACTTCATCATGCGCCATGAAACATACATTGGCTTGCTCATTCATCTCATCTTTTACATTACTTGATTCAAAATTACTCCACGTTGGAGTGTACCTAATAGTCAATGCTCTCTTTGTTCTCTTTTCGGGCAGATTAAATCTATCTTATGCATCTCTCTCTCTTCTCTTTCTTGTATATGGGCTATGGCACAATTAGCCTTCATGTACCCCAACTTGAGGCAATTATCAAATTTATTGCAAATCTCTTAATTGCTACATTTCATTGTCTGCTTCTACCATTTCTTCTTAACTTCTTAAAGTTATAAGTAATCATCGCAACATCTTCTTCATCAGAATATTTCTTACTAACACTTGGCTCATTGTTTGAGCCTTGAGGATGAATCTTTAAGAGCAATTGAAGTAGCCAATTTCCTGGCGTCCACTTGATCAAATGATTTGAGTTACATTTCATACGTCATTAAGGACATAAACTCTTTAAGTGGAAAAGTGTTGAGGTTTTTCGATTCTTGGATGGTGATAATTTTTGCATCCCAAGCCCTTGGCTAAGATCTACTCATCTTTCTTACAAGATCGCCATTAGTAAATTGCTTACCTAATTGCTTCAAATGATTCAAATTTTAGTAAAACAAGTGTTCATGTAACACTCATTTGGAAGCATTTTTTAATAGTTTATAATCTTTAAAACAATACGTTCATTTTAGAATCTCTCGTAATGAAAGTTTCTTTATGAGTAACTTGTAAAGTATCTTAAACATCTTAGTAGAATTACACATAATGACTCGATTGAGTTCATTAGTATCCGAAGTACAAATAAAGCAGTTTTATGATCTAGTGTTCATAATATCATTTTTTTAACCATATTTTAGCACAATCAAATTTACCTCAGATGTTTATGATTACAATTGTATGCAATCTAACTTGATGCTTCCAGGGCTTCTGCAAAAGCCCATCACCACACACAAAATTTGTGGTCGCTTGACTCTCTAGAACCTGCAACCATCTTTCGCAACGGACACATACATGCAACCATTGTCATCCACGTACGAAATCACTGTCGCTGCGAGCCATTTTTGCCATCCCCTTCTTTGACGAAAACCAAAAAAAAAAAATCACATCGAATTGCCGTCCTTAAACAAAATATTCAAAATCACCCATAATGTAATGTTTCGGAGAGATTTAGTGCAATTAAGTGACACAATAAGCCATTTCCATCGGCTATCACACCATAAAAAATGCAGGCCGTCGATATTTATACATCGTAAGCCATTTACCTTTGTTTGCAATGGTATATTGAAATAAAGCAAACTATGAGCAAACTAATTCTTAGAATATATTTGGCAAATATAAGCATCGACTTTACTCATTATTTTTACAGTGTTGACCTGCAAGGCAAGTGTTTATTTTTTTAATTGTTTTCTAAGTTAAATATAATATTTACATGAATATTTTGCAACATTCAAATCTTACATAGATTAACGTGAATGTTAATTAGTTTGTCAGCCTCCAGCCATCCATCCTATCAAGAAACTTCCCTTAACATCGTTAATGGAATGAAGAATTCTTTTCTATTTTTGCCGTCGTCCTTCTGTGAACATAATCCACTTGAGGAACGAACAGGTCGAAGAAAAGAGAGAGCGAGAGATTGACAGAGAGCTTTGCTTTGCAGCTATCAATGAACTCGGTTGCTGACAAAGCATGCATTGAAAGAGAATATTCAAATCCGTTTGATGTCATATTTTGATTTCCAAAGGAAAATCAGACCTATACATAAGAATACGACATAATCAAGTTCCGATTTATAGTTGAGCTGTACATGTCTTTTTCCTTTTAAAAGATAATACACGTACTTAAGGAGAAATTAATCAAGACGTTCTAATGGTTTAGCCGCTCGACATTCCCCAGTTAGATTTTATGAGCAGCAGGGATTGCAATTGCATACAGATAATACAAAGAGCGAGGGCTGTATATAAAATTTGCCTTGAGTAGTTTTTTGTTCATTTTTACTTCTCAGTTGCATGCATTATATGGGCAATTCATGCATATATGTAAAACATTATTGCTTCCTGCATTGGCGACATAGTTTCGTTTTGATTCAGGTACGAAGTTGGAGATATGGGAGGATCCCATCTTAAGGGCTGTGAGGCATGAGAAGCAGTAGGAAGCATGCTGCTTAATCATCGTGCGTTGTGAATACTGAAAGGTTCCTTAGATGCATGTTCACCTTAAAGGAAGCAGATTCGTGCTTTACAAAATATACAAGTGGGTGGAATGGTTCTAGCTCAGAAAGCCAATGTTGTGGTTTGTATCACGGTAGTTAATTTGATTTTTAAGAGGCAAGGTTAGTGACAGTTGCAGTAGATACTTGCAGGAAATGCCATGTAAATGAAACCAGAGCAAGAAAACAGTCCTTTTGACATTGCATAACACCCTCGAGGGTCAAGCCTTGGCTGGATTAACTACCATGAAGCTCGGAGTTGAGAAATGGAAGTTACCTTTCTGGTACTTTGTCAAATGTCTCGGTTAACTAAGGCCAATGGTTTCTTGGCCCTATTCAAGCTTACGTTAAGCTCTGCCCCCCGCACCCAGCCCGGACCCAAGAAAGAAAGCAATTGGAAGGAAGAACATACACAGTTCTGGTCAATAGTCAAGCTATGAATCAAAATTGACAGGGAAAGTGAATATAAGAAGCCTTTATTACAAAACTTATCTTCAAAGGCCTCGATACTATGTTATTTTGATTTGCTTATAAATCTCATACATTTTTCATGCTTTTAGTTGCAAATCATGGTACCCAAGTATCACACCTTAATGTCCTATCCAAACCTAATGCTAATGATTTCACCCCACTCGCTCTCTCAAATCGTGATTGTAACCATGGGTTACAGCAGGGAATCCTAATCCCATTAATGCAAGTATCGAGCTAGCTGACATTTTTTCCGAAACCAATAACAATAAATCAAGCTTTGAATACTTGTACCGAGATTAAGTCACAAGAGAGTTTTTGAGTTTAGGCCTATCAATCAGGCAACCACACCTTGCACCCTTTCTGGCATTCAATAGGAGGCATTCATACTGAAAAACATAAAGTCATTTTGCAAGTTGCAAATAACAGTGACGTTTCACGAGCAGAAACATGCCCTATTCATAATGAACAACCAAATTGGCTCACATACATAGGTCACCTTCCGCCGAATAAGCTATGCCAACAACTTTACCTACCTGGACTTAATAATTGACTATGACATTCCTTCAATTTTACGGGAATTCAGAGTCAATACTAAGCAACTTATGTCCTATTCCACACACACACACACACACACACAGAGTGGGGGTGGGGGGGAACCGGGGGGCTGCAGGAACCCTTAAGTAAATATCCAGTATAAGACATTGTCATTCTCAGTAGAGGGTTGTTTCCAACTATTGGCTGTTCGCGCGCTCATATCTACCAAGATTCCAAAGTAACAAGCCTGAAGCACCAGCACTCATAAATTTAGCAATAAATGTCAATAAAGGAAGACTAAATCCCATTGGGACTTTGATCTACCGGATATTCCCAAAATTCAGCTTCAGCAGGAGAGTAACTGTAGGCATACTCTGTTCATCCAAGTTGACAACTTGCTCATCAACGATGATAACTTCTTCACTTAATTCCAAGCACTGGCATAAGAACAGTAGCTCCATAGAGCACTATGTCATGACCGTTACAAGATGAACACATAAAACTCTCAACTCGGTTGGTTGAGGAAACCATCACTTGTCGCATCCTCACTCTTTCGTTGCATTATTTTTACCGTACAAATAAAGTAGGCACCTGTTGTTGAAAAACATGTGCTGGTAACCTGTTGCTTGCCTAATGTAGAACATGGCATCTGTCCTACTGGCTGCTATAGGTTTATCAACATCTCCTTGTTTTTCTTTATTTGTTTAACGGAGTCTAGTATATATGTCTTTCCCTATAAATCCCGCGATGTCACAATCTACTCTTAGTTAGCCCAACGCCTCAACCATATTCATAAACCGGTATTCTCAAAAACTTAAAAAACTTTAACCTTTTCATACTTGATGAAACATAATATATA
Source organism: Escallonia rubra (assembly GCA_033065855.1). Taxonomy (NCBI): domain Eukaryota; kingdom Viridiplantae; phylum Streptophyta; class Magnoliopsida; order Escalloniales; family Escalloniaceae; genus Escallonia; species Escallonia rubra. The sequence continues at coordinate 54,362 of JAVXUO010001125.1, read as the reverse complement.
TGGATCAAAACCCCTGATTCATAAAACCCACATATAGAATGCTTCCACATCCATTGAGGCAGAAAATGCGTACTAAACAGAGCACTTGCATCAGAACTAATCACTTCTCACAGTTAAAATATGCTAAAATTGACCAGACATCGAGGGGCGAGAATCACATAGACATGATAAACGGTCTATTGTGAAAATTTAATTGCTTCAAGTCATTGTATAATGGTATAACATTCATTACAAATTGAACAGTACAGATCATATAAGAAAAGAAATCGCAGGCAAAGGTACCAAGTACCAGCTACATCCTAGATTCAAAAAGCTAGCAAGTGCTAGTTGCTATGATCAACAATATGACCTACTTCTTTGTAGCTTTCTTTTTTGAAGTAGAACTAGCAGACTGCGGCTTCGGATGCTTTTCAGCCTCGCTCGGGTCCAGCCACTTGAGAGGGTTGCGGTTGAAGAAAGGCCAATTGGGAACAGTTATCAGAGTAGTCAAAACAGCCCCACCAGCATAGACAAGTAACATCATCTTAAATGAACCCAAACCATAGCCTATCACTAATGCTATTGCTGCAAAGGCCGCTAGCATTATCTGCATCAGCTGCTCCGCTAGCTTTTTCCCTTGCCAATCCATTTATTCACACACATGCCACACACGGAAGGAATCAGACTTACTAAAACAATCCCAAGACTTCCAAACCAAACCTAAGGCTACGTTTGAATAGCAGTTACAGACAAAAACTTGTTTTCGAAAAGCTTTACAATGTCAAAATATCTTGTTTATGTATCATTTTTGGAAACTGCGAAATGTTGAGTTACCAATTGACCTAAAAGCTAAAGTTGTTAAAGAATACAACAAATAATGTACATCGTGCTTAAAACTCTCCCTCACGTGTGACCCACCAATTGCACGTGAAAGACAAATTCATGAGAAATAGGCCGAGGAGCATCACCACCAAATGCACAAGTAAAATAATACAAATTGCACTCTACAAACGGTGGACCAAATATGCAAACTAGAAGAATTTAACCCAAGACATTGCGCAAGATGAGCTTCTCTACCATGTTAAGCTACCATAAGGTCTAAAAGCTTAAGCTATTAGACAATGGAGCTCATATGCATATCATACTGGAAAACACCACAAGCAACCCACACTTGTCTCTATCCAAATCCAAAATCAATCATAAGCATTTGAAGCGACAGAAAAATGCCTTAATTAATTCAAAGGCCATGGATCCTGATTGAGAAAACTTATACATATGCGTATTTTTTTCTCAATTGACAGGGGATCGATACTTGCGCTCCACTTTTAGACATTTCATCTCCGCTCACCGTTTTGGCAGTAATTTACCGCAACAAGAATTATCAACATGGGTATGACCTAACAGAACTAACCAATCGAAATCCAAATTCATTTGCGGAAAAGAAAGAAATCAAGTGATTGGGGCAATATATGTACAGATATGTGTGTATATATACACAATATATATAAACATACATATATTACGTATGCATACACAGGAAATTAAAGCCCTAATAGAGGTGACTCACCGAGAAAGCCAACAGAGAGATTGTCTGAACGAGTGAGGCCAAGCTAATTGTGGTGTCCGGTGTCGGTGTCGGACACGGTGTCCGTGTCCGTGCTACTTAGCATGTTATAGGTTTGAGTGAGTACCGAATAAGACATTAAACCATGTCAAAGTATAATGTAGCCTATAGAATAGTGCATGAGAAGCTGAATATATGGCTAGCTTGATATTACGCTCTGCTGTAATTTTGTTTTTTTGTTTTCACAACCGTGGTGTTCTAGCTTACAACCGATTTTCAATTGGGAGATGCCCAGTAAATAAAACTAGTATGTAATGTGAAGTAAACCGTTTTCCTTCTATGGTTGAGGTTATGAGGAGATTTGGAGTTCAACTAGATAGTTAAATAGACTTGAATTTGGATCACTAGAGATTACCGCCCTAAATTACCACCACCTTCAACACCGCTGCTGAATGTCTACCATCAGAGCAATAACAGGCGAGCAGATGAAGTCATCTATATCTACATGGTTGAAACTTTTATGTCCAGACTATGTGCCTTGCAAGATGGTTTTTCATTCATACTAGTATCTATAAAGCTTGAAGGGCAATTAGAGTCAAACAATTGTCTATAATAATGCTGGAAGTAAAGCTTAAACGGAAAAATCAGGGAGGCAATTGTTTAGAAGATTGGTAGTTTCAATTTAGGAGACAAACAAAGAATGAAATTGTCGTTTTGGTGAACATCGTCAAGTTTTAAAAAGCTAACAGCTTTCACAATGTTGCGTGGTGGGCACAATATGAGGGAGATATATCGCAGCGTAAATACTTTTGAGTATTATGGTAGAGGAGGAGGAAGTGGAGAGGAGAAACACACTTGGATATTTTTCTCTTACTCAATCAACACTTCTATTCATAAAATAACTTACTCACTCACTCTTTTCATTACAATACTCTTTTACACTTTTCCACACTTACAAAATAATTAGGTGGTACACCTTTTTTATATTAAGACATTTAAAGACTCATTTATCTCCTAAAAGATAACTCCCCAAGCCTTTCACTTTTCATCTCCCTATTTAATCATTCATAGGTTATGAGTAACTCCTCTAACCTTTCACTTTTCACCTTCTCTTCATTTATTCATGTTTTGATTCTTCTTCATCAATTGTCATAACTTTGTAGAATCAAGATTAACTCTCAACACGCCCCATTAAGTTTGATTCTCTCATTCCCAGTCGACTCTGTAGCTTTTCGAAGCCAGGGGCTTTGTGAAGATATTCGCAACTTGATCTTTGGACTTCACAAACTTGACTTGGACTTCCTTCTTGGCAATGCTCTCACGGATGAAATGATACCGTGTATCGATGTGCTTGCTTCGATCATGAAAGACTGGATTCTTTGCAAGAGTTATGGCTGACTTGTTATCGACATAAATCTGTGTCGATTCATCTTGAATAAAACTGAGCTCCTTAAGCAAACTTCTTAGCCATATCGCATGGCAAACAGTCGATGTTACAGCCACATATTCAGCTTCACAAGTCGATAGAGTCACTATCGGTTGCTTCTTTGATGTCCAAGTGAATGCTGCTTCACCAAAATAAAAAAACGAATCCAGTTGTACTTTTTCGATCATCCACGTCTCTGGCCCAATCACTGTCACTATATCCCACTAATTTCATATCACCTGATGCAGGATAAAATATGCCAAGATCAATTGTACCTTTAATGTACCGAAGTATCCTTTTCGCCACTTTGAAGTGATAAGTTGTCGGATTCTCCATATATCGACTGATATAACCAACTGCATATAGGATATCAGGCCTTGTGCACGTCAAATACCTCAAACTACCAACCAAACTTCTGAACAAGGTCCGATCGATTGGACCTTCTTTGACGTGTCTTGACAACTTCTTTTCAACCTCGATGGGGATACTGATTGGGTTGCAATTTTCCATATTGAACCTCTTCAACACTTCTTTTGTATATGCCTCTTGTGAGATGAAAATTCCATCATCTCTTTGCTTTACCTCGATCCCAAGATAATATGACATCAAACCGATATCAGTCATTTCAAACTCATTGGTCATTTCCTTCTTGAAATCATTAAACATCTTCACACAGTTGCCAGTAATTATTAAATCATCGACATATAAATAGACTATCAAGATGTCACATTTTCCATTCATCTTGATGTAGAGGGTATGCTCATGTGGGCACTTCTTAAAGCCTCTCTCTTGAAAATACTTGTCGATGCGACTGTTCCACGCCCTTGGCGTTTTCTTCAGCTCATACAGGGCCTTCTTCAACCTTAATACTTTGTCTTCATGGCCTCGAACAACATATCCTTTGGGTTGTTCGATATAGACTTCTTCATCAAGAAAACCATTAAGGAAGGCTGACTTCACATCCATTTGATGGATCTTCCACTTGTTTAAAGCTGCTAGAGATATCAACAGTCGTATCGTTTCCAATCGAGCGACTGGAGCGAAGACTTCATCATAGTCGATTCCAGCCCTTTGCTTGTATCCTTTGACAACAAGCCTTGGTTTGTATCTCTCAACATCGCCTTTGGAATTTTTCTTCACTTTATAAACCCATTTTACACCGATGGGCTTCTTTCCCGATTGAAGAGTCGCCAGCTCCCAAGTATCATTCTTTTCGATGGCACCAATCTCTTCATTCATGGCCTTCATCCATTTCTCACTTCTTGATGCCTCATCAAAATCGATTGGCTCAGTATCGGCAAAGAGATAGAACATGCTTTGGTTCTGGTTTAAGTCACCATAAATCTCCTCCAGAGATCTCTTGCCTTGTGGTCCTGTTTTGACAGGACTATCGACCGATGATGATGATGGACTCGATTGAGTCGGAGATACGGGACTCGAAGGAGTCACAAGTTTTATCGGCTCTTCTTCTACCTCTTTTCTATCCAGTATCAATTAGATAGAAAACATACTGCTCCTTATCTCGATCAGTCTAGTCCCACGAGCTCTTCTCATCGAAAGTCACGTCTCGACTGACTTTCATTTTCTTGTCAACAGGGTTGTATAACTTGTACCCTTTTGACTTTTGACTGTAACTGATGAAGATAAACTTCTCACTTTTATCATCGAGCTTCTTCCTTTGCTGATCAGGAACATGCACATATGCAATGCTTCCAAATACTTTCAAGTGGGACACACTTAGCTTGTATCCACTCCAAGCTTCTTGTGGTGTTTGATTCCACACACTTCTTGTTGGACATCGATTCGATAGATAGACCGCACAATCGACTGTTTCAGCCCAAAAAAATTTAGGCAAATTATTGCTCTTCAACATGCTTTGAGTCATGTTCACTATCGACCGATTCTTTCTTTCCACTACTCCATTCTGCTGAGGTGAATATGGAATGGTAAGCGGTCGACAAATGCCATTCTTTTCACAGAATGCCTTAAACTCCTTAGAAATGAACTCACCACCTCGATCAGATCTCACCGCCTTAATCTAATATCCACTTTGCTTCTTAACGAGAGCCTTAAACCTCTTGAAGGTTGAGAACACCTATGACTTTTGCTTGAGGAAATAAACCCATGTTTTCCTACTATAGTCATCAATGAACATTAAGAAGTATATGTTCTTACCAAGAGATGCTGGATCGATTGGACCACACACATCAGTGTGTACCAGCTCCAACGGTGCTTTTGCTCTCGATATCGACTCTTTTGGGAAACTGTGTCGATGTTGCTTCCCGACAAGACAACCCTCACAGAGTTGGTCTGGCTGGTCTATCGATGGCAATCCATTTACCATATTCTTCGTCGATAGCAATTTTAGACCTCCAAAATTGAGATGTCCAAGCCTCAAATGCCATAACCAAGATTGGTTATCAAAACAGGCCTTTAAACATTTAGGCACATTATGATGGATATTCATCAAGAACATCCTATTGCTCGACATCGGAACACGAGCGATCAAGCTCCCTCTATCATCTCTCAAATAAAGACATTTGTCTTTCATATGGATGTCGTAGCCTTTCTCCAACAGTTGGCCCATGCTCAAAATGTTTGCCTTCATCTCCGGAACATAATAAACATTTGAGATGAACTGATGGCCTCCATCCTTCAATTTGATCAGAATTTTGCCTTTGCCTTTGACTGGGATTTTGGACATGTCTCCAAATGTAATATTTTCCATCATCGATTCATCCATCTCGATAAACATGTGTTTGTAGCCACACATGTGATTGCTGGCACCGATATCGAGATACCAAGAATTCTCCTTTTGTTCTTTTAATCCATCGTGTGCCAACAGGACCGTGTCATCGCCCACCTTGTTTTCTTTTGCATAATGGGCCTTCACATTTTCCTTCTTTTGTTCGTCTCGATACTCCCAAGAGTAGTGTCCGAACCGATGACACGTGAAACATTCAACGTATTTCTTGTTTTGGCGTTGATAATAGCCACCTCTTCCTCGACTTTGTCCTCTCAATGGACAAAATTCTTAACCCGATTCATTATTGTTGTACTGAGTTTGTACACCACGACCTCTGCCATGACCTCGACCGCGACCTCGTCCACGGCCTCTACCTCAACCACCTCGATTCTTGTTGGTGTCGTCTTTCCTCTAGTTGATATTCATCTTGGCCTTAAGAGCTTGCTAGATAGGCTATTTGTTCCTCTTTTTGATTTTGTCCTCATGGACTTACAATTTTCCCTAGAGCTCATGGACTTACAATTTTCCCTAGAGCTCATTGACCGACATAGTCTCGGTGTCATTGGACTCCTCGATAGCAACAACTATATGGTCAAATTTTGGATCGAGAGATCGAAGGATCTTCTCGACCACCCGACTATCTTCCATCTCTTCACCATTTCTCTCAAGTTGGTTCACAACCAATAGAACTCTAGAGATGTAGTCAAATATCGTCTCGGAGTCTTTCATTTGTAAAGACTCAAATTCACCTCGAAGGCTTTGGAGTCGCACTTTTTTCACCTTATCAATGCCTTTAAAAACATTTTCCAACGTATCCCATGCTATCTTCGCGGTGGTGGCCTGCGCAATCTTCTCAAAAATATTGTCATCGACGCCAAGTTGGACGAGTGAATGAGCTTTTTGATCTTTCACTCGGGCTTCTTTGGCAGCTTTTTTTACGGCTTGGCTAACATCGGCCAAGTTTTTCGGTTCAACATATTCTTCTTCTACGGCCTCCCAAACATCTTGACCGCCAAGAAAGGTTTTCATTTGGATGCTCCACCTTTCATAGTTGTCTTTCACGAGCTTTGGAAAGGGAAATGCTCCACTTATTGCGGCCATTAGAACCTCCGCTCTGATACCACTTTGTTGCATGGTGGGCGCAATATCAGGGAGATATATCGCAGCGTAAATACTTTTGAGTATTATGGTAGAGGATGAGGAAGTGGAGAGTAGAAACACACTTGGATATTTTTCTCTTACTCAATCAACACTTCTATTCATAAAACAACTTACTCACTCACTCTTTTCATTACAATACTCTTTCACACTTTTCCACACTTCTACTTACACTTTTCCACACTTACAAAATAACTAGCTGATACACATTTTTTATACTAAGACATTTAAAGACTCATTTATCTCCCAAACCTTTCACTTTTTATCTCCTTATTTAATCACTCATAGGTTATGAGTAACTCCTCTAACCTTTCACTTTTCACCTTCTCTTTATTTATTCATGTTTTGATTCTTCCTCATCAATTGTCATAACTTTGTAGAATCAAGATTAACTCTCAACAACAAATAGCACCACTTAAAAAATTGCACTTCCTAATTGACACTTTTCTCTTTCTTATAGATCAGGAGTTAGCACGCCCCTTATATGGAGTATTGCAAAACTAATGAAATTTAGATGAGCTGCTTAGTCATCAATGACAAGTTTTTACAGTAACTTTGAATGCAGAACAAGCTGATAAGAACATATATTGTAAATGCATCATGGGTATCATATCATTGTGAGTAAGACAGAGTCCTGAACTCCAAAGGCTAAAGAAAATGTAGTTTAGAATACGGAATATGAAATTGTATCAGCTAAAAGGGCGCACAATCTTTTGAAGCCCAGAATAGTGAGACTGCTTTGAAGCCTTGGATACAACAGATTATATGGGAATGATCCATATACTCTAATGATTCAGTGCCTTTCCTTTCCTTGCTAATGAAGGATATAAATCAATCTCACTTGTGTTTCCTTGCACTACTAGTAAAGTATTTAGAACACTTTTTTTTCATTAGCAGCATCTGACTTGTCTTTCTTCTCGACATCTTTGTGAGGGGTGGGTCCATACTGATCTTTCTCTTGCCTCGACATAATTGAAGCAAGATGCCTATAGTTGCTACTAAGAAGGTGGTCGGTGCTAAGAAAGGGAAAAAGCAGCATCCTCATCAGAATTCAAATTTGTGCACGCTTCCCAAGAGTGGCCAAGTATCCAATACAAAAATTGAGGAGTTGTTGCACCAGAGAAAGGTTTTCTTAGTTCTTGATTTGGATCACACATATTGATGAACTAAAGACATCGTCACCAAAGAAGAAGTATTTGACAAAAAAAAAGTTCAAGATCTCGAATCAAGGATATGCTTTTCGAATGGGGTTCTTTGTTAATCAAGTTAAGACCTTTTGTCCACGCCTTCTGGAAAGAAGCGAATAATTTGTTTCAGATGTGCATATACACAATGAGTGATGGTGTATATGCCAAAGCTATGGCAAAACTACTCGACCCTCGAGGCGTTTACTTTGGTTCTAGAGTGTTTTCGCAAGAAAATTGCATTCGAGATGATGAAAGAACTTTGATATGGTGGAGGCAAAAGAAAACTTTGTTCTGATTTTGGATAATACGGAGACAGTTTGACAGAAACAGAAGAAAAATCTGATGGTGATTGAAAAATATATGTTTTATGCTTCGAACTGTCCAAAAATGAGAAACAATTACAAGTTGCTTTCCGAGACAAAAAGTGATGAAGGTGAGGCTGATGGAGCTCTTGTTGTTGCTCTTCAGGACCTGAAGCAGATTCACAGCTTGTTTTTTGACCCAAAACATGAAGACAATTTTGAAGAACGAGATGTACGGAAGTTTAAAGAGATCGTTAAGTAGAGACATTATAACTTATATATGTGATTTAGCTATGTCAATGGGCCGAGCTTGGGTAGGCCCAGCCCCGGCCCAGCGGGCCTCTGAGGAAAACGGGTCAGGGCTGGGCCAGAGGGGAGGAAAACGGGCCGGGGTCGGGCCAGATTTCTGGGATATATAAGCCCAGGCCCTAGGCCCAATATTTAGGGTCGGGCTTGGGCCGGGTCCAGGCCCTTTTTTTCTCCCAACTTCTTGTTGAAGACATGCAAAGTTGTTGAAGACATGAAGAAAATGAGGTTTAGAAGCTTTTTTGAGCTACTTTCATCATGGTCATGACCATGACACTATTGCAGTTTCCCTTAGGAAATGTCAGCTAACAGTTGGCAAGAATTACAGTATAGAATTTGTGCTATCACTGCGTAATCTTAACTTTTATGCCACATTCATGCAGTCACTTGTAGAAAACATAATTTGGTTTCACTTGCTGCACAAGTTCCCTTCAAAGGTTTTGGAAAATGAAAGGAAACTTTGAACAGTTAATGGTCAAAAGAGCTGCTATTTTTGGCAATTTACTTTTTGTCTCCAAACTTGGTTACAAGCTATTGCAGTAATCGCTTGGCTGAGCTCTTAATTTTTACATTTCATCTCTTTCTATGCACCACCGCTATGTTTATAGGCATGTCCTTTCAAAGAAGACAACAGGAGAAAATTGTCTTCTTGGCAACTTGTACCACATCTTTCTTTTATGCTTGTGTCAGTAATGCCTAGAGTCCTGCATGTGACTATCGTGAATTAATATGGGCTTAAGTCCTTTCTTCCATAAAACTAAATATATAGAACAAAAAGGGATCATTCATTGCTAGATCCTTTCTATTTTTTTTGTTTATCAACTTCTAGTATTACTTTTCAGCTTCTTGCTAAAGGAAAATGCTTATCTATCTTGTAATTTGATTCTAGATTTTATGTGTTGCTTTATCTTGCAGATGAGGTTACATGAAGAACATGACAGGTGCCTACTGTACATGGATGTGAGTACAAGAAGGCCGTTGGTAGCGACTGCAGAAAATTAGCTTCTTGATAACCACATTTATGCAATTCTTAAAAAGGTACGAGTTGTTATATTGCTTTTATGATTCCGTTCAGTCCACCTCTTGCTTGCTCATCTGTGTGTACAAGTTTTGTACTGCTTTTGAATGCTCCCAGTTTCCATGACAGGGTTTCATGTTGCTGATGGATGGAAATCGCATGGAGGATCTTCAGAGGATGTACTATCTTTTTTCTAGACTTAATGCCCTCGAATCATTAAGGCAGGCCATTAGCTCATATATCCGTAAAACGGGGCAGGGCATTGTTATGGATGAAGAGAAGGACAAAGATATGGTATCTTGGCCGACATCCGGGCCAGAAACGAGCCAATTTCGGGCCTCAAAATTGGGCCATTTTCGGGCCAATTTTGGGCTTTTTTTGGGTCGGGCCAAAACCTTGGCTTTTTTGAACCGGGCTTGACCCAAGCTTTTTTCTTGGATACTCCAGCCTGGTCCAAGCCCAGGTCCAAAGCCTTATAAAAACGGGTCGCTACTGTTCACGAGAGGGCCGGGCCAGCCCGGGCAGGGTTGGGCCTGCCCACAGGCCGCCCCGCCCTTTTGACATCTCTAATGTGATTTGTGTTGACTTTAAAAGTCAAATTTGTATTATTTTGATGATTCCAAGACTATTGCCTCTAACATTAATCTAACACTGCTATTAAAAACAATTTCAGGACCAATCATAATCAAACAAACACATGAAATATTCTTTGGTCAAAGATTGGACTTGGACGTGGACCTAGATCTGGACTTGGACTTTATAGTTTTTCTAAGTCTTTCTTAAAGATCTCCCAGAAAATCAAGTAAAGAACAAACCAAGAAGTTTTCTCTCAAACGAGTTTTCATTCGAAGGAAAATGAGTTTTCATTCGAAGGAAAATGAGTTTTCATTCTAATTGATCCTTCAGTCTCTTCTTGCTATGTATTAAAAATACTTTTCGGTCGAAGCAAAAAAAATTCAATCGAAGCAAAAAATTTCAGTCGAAGCCAAACTTTTCGGTCGAAGCAAAAAGTTTTCATTCGAAGCCAAACTTTTCAGTCGAAGCAAAGTTTTCATTAGAATGAAAAAGAGTTTTCATTCGACTCAATTCTTCAGTGACTCTAAACCTTCTCAGCTCTGTCAATTGATTCGAATGAATCCTGGATTCATTCGACCGAAATATTCAGAGGTGTTTTCATTCGAATGATATTATTCCTTCATTCGAATGAATCTTTGTGTCATCCCTTTTCAACAGTCATATTCTCTTCTAGTATAAAAAGGGACTCCTTGAGCATTTATTAAAAACTTCTCCAATCTCTGAAAAATCTCTCTTACTCTTCTAAAAAGACTACCTCATCTTATTTCATACTTTCATATACTTTTCCTTGAGTGAGTTCATATTTTGAGAAATTGAGGAGCAAGCTTCTTGTTTTAATTCTTGCAAGGTTTCAGATCTTCCGACCTGTGAAAGCTTAGCTTTGTTGTATTCATTGTAACATCTACTCGTAAAGGAGTGCGTATTGTATTTCAATTGTAATCCTCTTTTCACTTGTAATTGTTGGAAACCTTGAAGGGTTTTGGATCTGTACTGCGGTTTGAGCTAGCACCCGAAACTGGCTGCTTAGTGAAAGGCTCGAGTAGGTTTCCCTTTTGTGGAGTGCTCGGGGACTGGACATAGGCTGGTGGGGCCGAACTAGTATAAATTTATGTGTTGATTTATATTTACTGTTTCTGTTATTTCATTGTAAAATAAGTTTTAAATTTCTGCTCGAAGTTATAAACACTTATTCACCCCCCCTCCCTCATCTAGGTGTGTTTAGGGACCTACAATTTGTTGATAGGATTCAGAGCTTAATTCTGGATGGCATTTGGTGAGTATAAGGTGTAAGCATTACTCACACTTCCCTTCTACTGGACCTACTGGGCAAAGCTTATTTGACTTTCGATGTTTTCCAAATTATATTAGAAATTTATCCTCTGCAGTACAACTCATTTATTTCTTAATAGAACTAATTTTTTTATGTTAGAATGAAAGTAATGGATCTGGTAAACTTCTAGATGCTAGTTTTAATGTGCAGACATGAAGCCACCTCGTTTTCGTTTGTTTCCATTTCCATTTTTCTCTTTATGAACGAGGTGTTTGGTTTGGGTTTCGGTTCTATGTACGATCCATGTCAGTGGGGAAGAAAGCATCCCTTCGATCAAAAAATTTGCGTGAATCCAATGGACGAATTGGAAGAAACCAAATCAACGAGAGGAAAAAAAATATAAGAGAGAGACGCACTGAATAAACTCTAATGTCTTGTGTTTGATTTTTATTAATTTCTATTAGAGGACATTTAAGGCCCGTACGCTTACAAAATTCTGTTTTCGCTTTTGTAATGATGATGAAAAGATGCCTTTTTATGTACTTTTATCTTTTTCTGTATCCGTTTTGAGTAAAATATCCAAATAGTAGCAAAAAATGTGAAAACACCTAAATGGTGTTTTCACCTTTTTCCACGATCTATATTCTCTTGTCAGATCCTGTCTCCACAATTTTGCCATGCCCCTCCCACTATGCTGCATCCTAGCTCTCTATCTCCCTCTCTCTCTATCTCTCTTCCTGTACTCTTTCTTCACCCACAGACAACACGATCAACTCCCATCCGAAAGGAGATATCGCCGGAATCCAGACGAAGGAGATCTCGCCGGAATCCATGGCGAGATTGCAGAAGCAGTGACAGATGGCCAAAGGAGATTTGCGCTGGAAGCTACGAGCATCTGCTCTGATGGGGTTGATGAAATCGCTGGCCAATCTCGCCGGAATCCATGTTAAGGGTGATGGAAAAAAGAAGGAAAAAGAGAAGAAATACCATGATACCGAAGGCGAAGGTCTGAATGTCGTTGTTTCCTAGGGAGGCGGCAGCGAGCTCAAGGTTGCCAAGGTGGCCGGAGAAGATCTGGGTGAACATGGACATGACGTAGTTGAGCAAGTACACCGCTGCGGCGGGGGCCGCGAGGCGGAAGAGGAGCTTCAGCTCTATGCACGTCGGTGTTGGACAGCCGCCGCAGGAAGGGCACGTCAGTTCTGCTCTGATCGAGATTGCCGAAGCAGTGACAGATCGTCGGAATCCACGACGAGCACTTTCATCTTAACAGTAGCCGAATTAGGGAGAGATGGCAGGTGTTGGAATGGTGGAGAAGATGGACGGGTGGGGGAGGATGTCCATTTTGGAGTAAGGATAAAAGCGGAAAAAAATGACTGTAACAGTAGTGAAAGCGGAAATAAAAATGTAAACGTACGAAAACAACCTGAAAAAAGAGGTATAAAAAAGTGATGAAAATAATAAAAGTAAACAATCATATTTTGTGATTGGATACAAAAATATTGAAAACGAAAACACAATTCAAATACACAAAATAAAAACGGTAAACGTACGGGCCCTTAACGATCACCAACTTTTATTTTGTAGTGCAGGTGACACGATAAGTGACCCCTCTCGTGAATGTTTATCAAATGGACGCCACTTGCAAGTAACCTAAGTTGGCCGTTTATCAAATATATAGGTCAATGATCATGCTGTATTAAGAGGAATTAGCTTGGCCTATGAGTTATGGTGCCGAAAGAAGATTGCTTCAAGAATCGAGAGCTAATAAAGACCAAACCCAGCAAAAGTGAACTTCAGATAGTCACATTTTTGGGCCCAAAAAAACTAAAAGAACACTCGAGGCCCATACACATGTAAGGACTCAGGCCCAATTGAATTCAGAAACATAATAGAGCTAGTTACCATGGCTGCTTGGCACTGCTTCTGCGTAAAATAAGAAATGTAGACGGGTGAACCGCACGACGGGCCTGACATGTAAACACCGCAGCTTAGTGCACTATGCTTCGCACAGATCCTAGCATCGCCCATATATTAGGGGTATAGACGACCGTGTCGGCATAAGAATGTATGTGTGTCTCGTTGACAACATGCTTTGCCAATAAGTCCATAGCTCGATTTAACAAAAGTTCAGTTTCATTATATGAAGCAATCTAATACAAAATCTCCTTAGTCTAATTCTAGGCTACCCTATAAAGTCCTACCCCTGCAACAAAAACAAGGATATTTTGATAGAACTATAATTTGTAGGTTGACAGAAAACTTGAGTAAGCGATGACATCCACCCAGTCAGGGAAAAGGCCCTTCAACTTCTTTGCTGACTCCATCAAATATTGGTGTACTACGGCAACATCAATGCGTATATCCGCAGAACTGTGTTGCCTGCATAGTCCACACAAATTCTCACATTACTCAAAAGAACAGCTCTATTTCAAATACACAAGACCGAGGTTACCAACAAGCTAATCTGATTGTTTTCTTTCTTAAATTGGGAAGATTAGGTAAATATTGGTATATTACACCTTATAACAAGCGAATCTAACTTTCGTGTGACATTACCATATTGGCCGGTAACATAACAAAGATATAGAGAGTTCTTAGAATAAGGCAGTAACTAGATGCCAACAGGACACAAAAAGAGAGTTTTACCTCCAACCAGAAGGTCTAATTCTCGTCGCCTACTCCACTAAGTCTACATATGTATGATGGTGGACCACCAGCGACAATTTCAGGAGCTGTAAACAATTTGACAAGGATCGTTATGCAGGAAACTCCACCAGTCGAATTTAAAAGAAGCTGCAAAAGAAGAATTTAAACCCACACCAAGCAGAACTTAAGAGAATCACCTAGAAGTCTATTGTTTGCAAGTGACCAACTGGATATTTGACAAGTAATGTTAAGGACTGCAACCCAGACCTTTTCTAAAGAACTGAAAGAAAGAAAATATAAAAAGTTATAGAGTGTAGGCACTAATCATTTAAAATGCAGACTTTACAACCTCGTAAAAATCTATAATGCTATGCAGACTCAATAATAACTGAATTGCATATAGCAACTGAAAATACTTAGTTGCATATAGAAGTTGAATTGCATTTGCATAATGAGGCACTTAAATATTGAATCTTCATCTATTCTCGGCAGGGAAATGGTTTCCAAACCTTAGTTGCCGTATTATCGAATTAAGGTCACAAATGTCTATTACCTTTTTCACTTGGGAATTTTTAAAAGCTTGCTCCAAGCTAAGATGGGAGCTCGCTTCAAGCAATAATGGCAGCTTGTCTCAAAATGTGGAAGTAGGCACAACCCTAGATTCCCTTAGTCTAAGTTTCGAGCTGTTTCACCATAGCCATAGGCCCATAGACATGCTTCCAGTCAAAGTCTCAAGCATACAGATTTAACTTTCTCCCCCTCAATCTGAATAAAGTTGAGAATTGTATTTGAGCTTCGTCGAGGAAACCGCTCCGAACCTGAAAACTCGTCTACATGCCTACATTTCCACGCTCCCGCACGCACTTGCTTCATTCAAAAGTTCTGAACCACGGGGCACAGGCGATTTTCAAGCTTTATGGACATGTTTTTTTTTCATGCCGTATTCCTATCTCCTAGATCATAAAGGAAATCGACAGTCATGTATGACTAAGGAAGTTTATATCAAGGTTGTTCATCACCACATGCACATAAATGATTTAGAAACATGCATATCTGCATGAAAACAAATATACACAAAAATAAAACATAAAACAGTTTGACCATCATGAAGTACGTTAAGCAACACACTTTATAAATTGTAAACCTGCACAAACAGTCTTCCACATAATTATCCATGAAACACCATTGGTATTCAGATCTCCTAACACAAACAATTGCATTAGAGTGTTATAAGTGCTTTTCATTTATATCTAGAGTATGGAGTATGACCCTTTTTCTAAGATGTTAATCGTCTGCACTGAAATGAGTATAAATCAAATACCAGCATTTCGATTTCTTACATAAAATAAAAAAAGCATCAACATGGTAGATACGCATTATCTTTATGACTAGAGTATGGACTATGTCAAGGTCGCGTTTTTACGATTTTAGTCCTATGCACTGGATAAGTAGAAATATGGAAGCATAAACATCAAACTTTTAAATGCACATGCATTTTCTTCTACTAACCCCAGGGAAAACTCCAAGAAAACTCTTCGGGATCCCTTCACAGGTATCATTTGTGACTTGCAAGTTGATAAATATGGCAAGTATCTATATTGCTTTACAACATCATCACTTTTGTAGAGAACTTCAGACTTCTTGAGAATAAAGAAGACAGTGGATAAATACCATGATTCTAGATCTTGCATAGTGGTATCATTAATGCAAGTATCGAGCTAGTTGACATTTTTTCCGAAACCAATAACAATAAATCAAGCTTTGCATACTTGTACCGAGATAAATCACAAGAGAATTTTTTAGATCAGGCCTATCAATCAGGCAACACACCCTGCACCCTTTCTGGCATTCAATAGGAGGCATTCATACTGAAAAACATAAATCCATTTTGCAAGTTTCAAATAACAGTGATGTTTCACGAGCAGAAACATGCCTATTCATAATGAACAACCAAATTGGCTTACATACGTCACCTTCCGTCGAATAAGCTATGCCAACAGCTTTACCTACCTGGACTTAATAATTGACTATGACATTCCTTCAATTTTACGGGAATTCAGAGTCAATACTAAGCAGCTTATGTCCTATTCCACACACACACACACACACAGAGTATGTGTGGGGGGGGGGGGGTGGGGGTGCAGGAATACTTAAGTAAATATCCAGTATAAGACATTGTCATTCTCAGTAGAGGGTTGTTTCCAACTATTGGCTGTTCGCGCGCTCATATCTACCAAGATTCTAAAGCAAAAAATCTGAAACACCAACACTGGTAAACTTAGCTATCGATGTCAATAAAGGAAGACTAAATCCCATTGGTCTACCAGCCCGATGGATATTCCTAAAATTCAGCTTCAGCAGGAGAATAATTGTAGGCATACTTAAACGAGTGTTCTCAAACACAAACTTTAAAAACTTAAATTTTTAACCTTTTCATACTTGATGAAACATAATATATATGGATCAAGCACCGGTTCATAAAAAAGAACCTGAGAAAAATATCCAACAGAAAGACACAGCCCGTGAGGGCAATTAATAACATGGTACTATTGATAACAACCAACACTAATTTCACTCACAAACTTTATGGTCCATAATTTCAAAATCCCTGATTCAGTCAAAACCATTCAACCTCACAAAACCCACATATAGAATGCTTCCACATCCATTGAGGCAGAAAATGCGTACTAAACAGAGCACTTGCATCAGAACTAATCACTTCTCACAGTTAAAATATGCTAAAATTGGCCGGACAACAATGGACGAGAATCACATAGACATGATAAACGGTCTATTGTGAAAATTTAATTGCTTCAAGTCATTGTATAATGGTATAACATTCATTACAAATTGAACAGTACAGATCATATAAGAAAAGAAATCGCAGGCAAAGGTACCAAGTACCAGCTACATCCTAGATTCAAAAAGCTAGCAAGTGCTAGTTGCTATGATCAACAATATGACCTACTTCTTTGTAGCTTTCTTTTTTGAAGTAGAACTAGCAGACTGCGGCTTCGGATGCTTTTCAGCCTCGCTCGGGTCCAGCCACTTGAGAGGGTTGCGGTTGAAGAAAGGCCAATTGGGAACAGTTATCAGAGGATCCCGATCCACTGCTGTGGCTAGGGTTACAGCAGTGGTGTTGTGACCCTGTCACAGTCGTTCGATCCTTGTGGGTGGGGGGGAAGGGTCTAGATCGCGCCACGTCACCCACACCTTTAATTCCCTGCTTTTCCTCTCATTTACTCCCTCCCCTCACTTACTCTGCCGGCCACCAACCACCATTCCCTCTCTCTCTCCACAGCAGTATGCCGTCGACGATATTCCCGACGGACGTCACCGCGACCCATAAGGATCTTTCGGCGACGCGACCACCATTCGCTCTCTCTCTCCACAGCAGTCTGCCGGGATCTCCTTATGCCGGCGACATTCCCGGCGAAGGCACAACGACGTCACCGCCACCCATAAGGATCTTCCGGCGACGCAATGCATCTACCAACATCGGCGTGCCTGCCGTCCATCGACTAGCGGCAGTGGCTCCTCACGCCATCCACGGCGACGCCACATCCACCGGTCACGCTTCTGGCGTCGCATCTACCAAGCCTTACACCGGCGACATTCCCGGCGAAGTCTCACAGTACACCGACGACACCTCGTGGACCCGGCGACGCCACATCCTAGCCACAGAATCTTCCGGCGTCTTATCTACCAAGTAGGCAAGCCTTACGTCGGCGATAGTTTGAGACTCAAGCTCACTGTACACAGCGTGCCTTCCATCGACCAGTGGCTCCTCATGCCGTCCAATTTCCGGTGAAAACACGGTGACGCCAAATCCACCTTCTGGCGATGTCGCCGGCCACTTTCCGGCAAAGACATGTCTCTTTTCTCTCTTCCCCCTAATACTGCTGGTACCTAACGTTCTGTATATTTACCCATTTTTTGATTGAAAATTGGGAACTGATATTAGAATTTTGGAATCTGTAAACGGGTAATTTCGCCCCCTAGTAAATTCATCAGATCATGCCACGTGTCCAGGGCGTTTCAACGGTCATGGAATCTTACCCGTTGGATGAGTCTTTCATGTTTATATAAGGGGTAGGAAGTTTCTTTTCCTTTCACTCTCATACTTTTCATCTCTTGAGTGGAGTCAAGAGAGGCGATTTCCTTGGGCTTTCGAAGATTTCCGAGTTTTGAAGATCTTCAGTTTCATCAAGTAAGCTTCAAACTTTTTTGAAATCTTTAGCTTTTGATATGAAATTATGTCTAATAAAGATGAAGAATGTGTTTTTGTACGTAACGTCGACGCTCAAGGCGTCAGCGTAGAACCTACTTTTGACCCCCTGTAGAAGTGAAACTGGTGTTCCTCTGGTTCCCTTCCAGGAGCCGAGAGGAGTCCCTGCGAAAGAGGTTTTGAGGGAGAGCGCTCAATCTCCTAAACCTTTTGACGCGCATACCCTTAGGAGCAAACTCAGCAGCTATGACTTAAAACTTCTTCGGGAGTGTTGCGAAATTCCTCCCATTGTAAAACTTAGGCTTCTCGAAGAGGACGAAGCAGCTAACATGGCCACCATTGATGAAATTGGCATTTATTGGGATATGTTTATCAACGGCTTTAGGGTTCCTCTCTATCCTTTTTTTATTAGAGTCTTGAACCTATATGGTCTTGCACCCGGCCAATTTTCCCTTCATGCGTGGCGGTTTATGAGTTTTTTCATATATCAATGTCATAAACTTGGTTTGAGGCCCAGAGTTAGGGTATTCAGATGGTTTTTCACCATATGCACAATCACCAAACAAGTAGGTTGGTATTTCTTAAATCGGTGCCCAAAAGCCGAAGCGAACTTATTTCCTCATCCACCGTTATCCAACCATAATTGGAAGGAGAGGTTTCTGTTTGTTAAACTGCCTAAGTCTTAACGGAGGGAAGTTTGTAACGAGTGGCTAGCCGAGTGTGATACTAGATCATGTAATAAATTAAATGAAAAAGATTTGTCGGAGACTGACCTCGAGCATATTGAGAAGCTCTAAGGAGCTGCGTCCTTAGAGTCCAGATATCCTCTGAGTAACGCTCAACTTCGTGAATGCAGCATTATCTTTCCCCCTGAATCTCTGTGTAGGAAATATGTCGTCCCGAGCACAAGGGGATCCTCCGCTGTTTAATTTCCAAGGGGTGTTGAGAGACATTATTCCCGATGAATTGGCCTCCATTCATGGCGTTGAAGAGGATGAAATGCAAGACTTAGACTTTGACACGCTGGTTTCCGGGCCTCAAGCAAATGATATTTCACCGCAAACGGAAGAGTTCGTTCTTGGCTTGTCTACGGTAGATAAGTCTAAAGAAGTTCCGAGGAAAAGAAAAACATATGGCCGATGAGGGAGTAGAGCTACGTCGTCTTCTGTTCGGGCTGATGTTCCTCATCGTCATGTCTCGTCCTGCCTGGGGCATATCTATTGAGGAGTCAGTCTTCAAGTCTCCTCGTACAGCATGGGACTGGTCTCGTCACGCGATCATTCCTATGGATCGCAAGACATTATCTGCTTACGGTGTTCCTGATACAGCGAATGGCATGGTTCAACTTATGTCGCAGGTTTGATTTCTTCTCTTTAATTTCTATGTCAAAAGCTCAAGTGTTTAACTTCTTTTGTTATGCAGGCTATGGCGCAGGTGCAGATTGGCGCGGAGAAGCTTATTGCCACAGACAAGGTCTTGGATGAGGAACAGAAGAAGGTAATGGTGGAGAATAACTGTCGTAGGGAGACCGAGAAGAAAGTCGATGACCTGAGCAAGAAGGTAGAGCGACTAGAACTGGCTAATGCGGGGTTAACTGCTCGGATCGAACAATCAGAGGCCAAGAAGTCGACAGTGGTACTTTAGGCGGTGCAGATGTTTAAGAAATCCAAGACCTTTACGGATCAGCGCTTCCGTGATTCGAAAAGGGCTCTCGTGCATGGCTATAACGACTGCAAGACTGATATTCACAAAGACCATCCTGAGTTTGATTTGAGCCTTTATGAGCATAAGTTTGCCCGTGAGATAGCTGCAGATGACGCTCTTCGGGCAGAAGAGGCTGAACGAAGGAAATGTGCAAGTTCACGTGCAATAGCTAGTCCTTATGTTGGCCGATCGCTAAGTGTATCCGGGTCAACTTCCAGGACAGTTTCCAGGCAGCAGTCTTTGGCCGAGGCTTAGATTCAGGAGATGGGGATGCCCGAGGGTGTGCCCGATCAGGATGAATAGTCTAGTTTCCTCTGTTCTAGATTAATTTTAGGGGACTCTTCTTTTGTTGCCTTGATATAGTTGACTCTATTTCTAATATATTCAAGGTCTTATCTACTTTTGCCAAATTCTCTTGTATTCATAGTAGAAGATAAGTACATCAATGGCAATATAAATCTGAAGAGAAAAAAGGAAAAGCTAAGGCTTGTGCAAAGCCGTAAAACTTCGTAACATAGTGGGCTATCTAAGCATGAGCAGGATTGAAAAATCAAGTATAGATGAGATATGTATGGCCCCTCTTTGATCTTGCTCATGCGTAGTATCGCCGTAAATTGGTAGCATTCCACGTTTGTGGGATACTTTTTCCATCCAAATGCTCCAAGTGATATGAGCCAGGACCACCATACTTGGTCACACGATAAGGGCCTTCTCAGTTTGGTGACAGCTTGCCGATGGCATCGCGAGGGGATGAGGCTTCTACTCGGCGGAGGACGAGGTCTCCAATGCAGAAAGCACGAGGGCGAATGCGTCGATCGTGATGTTTGGCTACACGCTGCTGATATGCGGCGAGTCGGATCCCTTTGTTCGTCTAAGAGGTCAAGATTGCAACGCAACGCGTCGTCGTTCACGTTAGGTTCATAAGTGAGTAGACGAAGAGAGGGTAGACCAATCTCTACCGGGATTAGTGCTTCCGTGCCAAAGGCCAAATTGAAAGGAGTTTTGCCTGTTGGGTTTCTTGTCGTTGTTCGGTAAGCCCAAAGGATCTTATGGAGTTCGTCAGCCCAAAGTCCTTTCGCACCATCGAGCTTTTTTTTTAGACCTTGGAGGAGGGTACGATTCGTTACCTCCGTCTGGCCGTTTGTCTGTGGGTGAGCCACGGAAGTGAAACGTTGCTCGATTGATAAATTAGCACAAAACGCACGAAAGGTGCGGTTGTCGAATTGTTTTCCATTGTCGGTGACGAGCACACGAGGGATTCCAAAATGGCAGACAACCGAGCGCCAGAAGAAGTCTTCACACTTCTGCTCCGTGATGGAGGATAGAGCTTCGGCTTCGACCCATTTAGTGAAATAATCAATAGTAACAATTACAAATTTCTGAAGCCGGGGGAAAAGGTCCCAATATATCCATGCCCCACATGGCAAAGGGAATAGGACTGCTCAAAGTAGTCAATGCGGTAGGAGCAAGCTTTGGCACAGGCGAGAACCGTTGACAAGCATCACACTTTTTTGTGTGTTCCAGCACGTCTTGTTGTATTGTCGGCCAGTAATAGCCTTGACGAAGGATTTTGTGTGCTAGGGCTTGCCCTCATAAGTGTTGACCACAT
Source organism: Escallonia rubra (assembly GCA_033065855.1). Classification (NCBI taxonomy): domain Eukaryota; kingdom Viridiplantae; phylum Streptophyta; class Magnoliopsida; order Escalloniales; family Escalloniaceae; genus Escallonia; species Escallonia rubra. Next base: position 32,640 of record JAVXUO010001125.1, on the reverse strand, counting down.
ATTCCCTCATGCACCTCGCGCAGAGCGTAAGTGGCTTCGGTAGGGGTAAGGCAGCGCGAATGGGTGAGCGTAAAAAATCTTTTGTACAAAGCGTCATCAACAATCGTGTAGCGGGCTGTGCGTGAAATAATCCCTCGAGC
>JAVXUO010001125.1:0-27500 GCA_033065855.1 Escallonia rubra | reverse complement strand
ATGAGCTTTTAAAAGGTTGGGTTTTCTTGGGTTGGGCTGAAAACCAACCCAACCCGTCTAAGTTGCACCCCTAATCATGGTCACACGACTGAAGAATGTAAATTTCTTCGGCGAGAAGGAATTTTGGCACTCGACGGTCCACTCGAAGTTTTTAATGTTCTTCAAAGCTTTGAAGAAAGGTAAACATCTCTCAGCAGACTTAGAAAGGAATCTGCCAAGTGCCGCTATACGTCCAGTTAGTATCTGCACCTCCTTCACTCTCTTCGGAGCCGTCATGTCTTGTATAGCCTTGATCTTTTCAGGATTGGCCTCTATCCCTCTGTATGAGACCATGAAGCCTAAGAACTTGCCTGAAGAGACCTCGAATGCACACTTGGCTGGATTGAGCCGCATCTTGTACTTGTGCAAGAGATTAAAACATTCCTCAAGATTGGCAATGTGATCAGCTGCACGAAGGCTTTTGACGAGCATGTCGTCGACATAAAGTTCCATGGTTTTACCTAGCAAAGGCTTAAAGATCTTATCAACAAGCCGTTGGTAGGTCGCACCTGCGTTTTTCAAGCCGAAAGGCATGACTTTGTAACAAAAGAGACCTTCGTTGGTAATGAAGGCCGTTTTTTCCACATCGTCGTCGTGCATGCGAATCTGATTATAACCGGAGAAGGCATCCATGAAGCTGAGCAACTCATGCCCCGAAGTTGCATCTATCAGAGTGTCGATGCGAGGCAGAGGGTAGCTGTCTTTGGGACAAGCCTTGTTCAAATCAGTGTAGTCAATGCATATTCTCCACTTGTTCGTCCCAGCCTTTGGAACCATGACTACATTAGCCACCCATGCCGGATAGTTGATTTCAGCAATGAACTTTGCTTCTAGGAGCTTGTCGACCTCTTGCTTGATGATCGCTTGCCTTTTCGGTGCGAAAGATCACTTTTTCTGTTTCACCGGTTTACAGCGTGGATCAACTGTGAGGCGATGGGTCATTACGGATGGATCTATTCCTGGCATATCTGCGGTGCTCCATGCGAAGACATCCGCATTTGAGTGAAGGAACGATACCAGTTGATCACGAAGAGCTGGCTCCAGCGTGGAGCCTATCTTTAACTGGTGACTCTCGTCTGCTCCTAGTGTTATGGAGACAAGTTCTTCTACCGGCTCAGCTCACCTGAAAGTATGTTCATCGCGCTGGTCTTCAATGGCGAGTGCCTCCTATGTCTTGCACGAAGCCATGTAACACTTGCGTGCTATAGCTTGATCTCCCTTTGCTACCCCTGTTCCGTTAGGAGTTGGGAATTTCATACACAAGTGGAACGTTGAGGCTATAGCCTGCAATTTGTTAAGGCCCGCTCGCCCTAGTATTCCATTATGGGCTGACTTGATCTTGACGACCAGGAAGTCGATTGATTGCGTAGCTTGAAGCGGGTATGATCCGACGAGTACAGTGAGGGGGATTACTCCTTCCACTGGCACGGATGCTCCCGTAAAGCCATACAGTGGCGAGGAGACCGGACGGATTCGTTCTCTTGATATCTTCATTTGGGAGAATGCATCCTCAAAGAGAATGTCAGCGGAGCTTCCTGTGTCCACTAAGATGCGTTTGATGACATACGCATCTATTTGGAGGGAGATAACCAGAGCGTCATCATGCGGTGTAATGACTTCTTTGAGATCCGTATCATCGAAACTTATTGTAGCGGGGGCCTTTGGGCGCTTGGCTGGTCCCTGCGTCAAATTGACTTGTCGTGCGTAAGACTTTCGAGCTAATCTTGAGGTTCCCCCAGCGCTTAGGCCTCCAGATATTGTGTTTATCACCGGGGGTTCCTTAGGGGCCGAATCGTCATGCCTTTTTTGACCCCATCCCCGCTTACCTCCCTGGCGCTCATTTGTCTTGACAAATTGTTTGAGGTGCCCTCTTGCAATAAGATTCTCGATTTCAGGCAACTTAGCCGGGCCAAAGTGCGCGTATTCTCCACGATTTCCTTCGCCGCCCTTGTCCTGGTTTTCATGTTCATGGACAGTTTCATCTCCAATCAGTTGCCCTTCAGAACCAACAACCTTTGAAATTTGTTGCAATACAGGAACCTGATTTGGGTTCTGAAAAAGTAGAGGTTAAAGAAGACACATACAGTGAAGATCAGGCTGATTTGGTGCCTCCTTTCAATCTAACAGATCGAGAAAGAATCTCTTGGTTTAAGAAAAATTTGCCAGATTTTGGGATATTGAAGCCAACCAATCTGACAGGAGAATTCGATTTGGGCAAAATTGGTGAGGAGTGCCGACTGTTGGGAAGGAGGATTGAAAGAACGAAAGAGGTCTTTGGCTCTTTGTAACCTGGTTCCTTTTTTCTTTTGGGTTAGAATGGGTTGGGATGGTTTTAATGGGTTTGACCCAATTCAGCTCATTTAATTATTGACCCAACTCAGACCAACCCATTTTAAAATTAGTTGGGTTTAATGGGTTAAAGCTTGTCCATATTTGGGCTGGGTTGGTTAAAGCCCATTCTAAACCAACCCAAATTGCACCCATAACCATGATCTTTATGGAAATGGCAATAGAGCTGGGCGTCTCTTCTATCGGCGGGCAGTCTCATTGGCTTGGGCCACTTTAGGATATCTTGGCCTTTGATCTGATTGAGGATATATTCCCGAGATGTCGTAAGAGGGGTGAAGTGCTTAGAGAGGGTCGTCCGTGAACGTTTGGGTTCTTCGGGTATCTTCCCCTCTAGGCGATCTTGCCTCTTTTGACCAGAAATTCCTTTATCTTGGGTAGTGGTCATGGAATCCTCTTCAGCCCGGAGATATTTCACTACTCGATCGAGTAGGTCAGTCATATGCTCTGGGGGCCTTTTATTCAGTGAGAAACGCAATGGTGTCCCCGGACGCACACCTCTTGCCATTGCCACAAAAGTCACTCCTGAATCCAAATTGTCAATGAGTAGCTTCTCAGTGTTGAAGTGGGCGTAGTAGGATTTCAAGGATTCCTTAGGTCCTTGCACGATACGGAAAAGGGCCGAAGAGTTTTTCCTTTGTATCCGACTTGTTAAGAAATTGTTGCGGAAGGACTCCGCCAACTGGGCCCAGCAGGAGATAGAGCGGGGTGCGAGGTGTTGAAACCATACGTGTGCAGCTCCTTTCAGGGTCACCGGGAATGCTCGGCACATGATTTGGTCAGGGACTAAGTGCAGATTCATACCAGAAGTGAAACGGGCTAAGTGCTCCTTTGGGTCTGCGGTGCCATCGTATGATTCACAGGGAGGCATTTTGAAGTTCTGTGGCGTAGGAAAGTGATCAACCTCTTCTGTGAATGGTCGCCCAACGATGACTGGGGCACTGGTGTATCGTTCGGCACGGTGTTCGCCAGAGTTATGATAAGAGTTCTTCCTGGTAGAATGAGTTTCATAAGAACTTTCTTCTTGTCTCCTGGACCTCGGGTTGCGCCGCTCATCGTCGGATTGCCCATCTTCCACTTGTATTCGTTCCGGAGTCTTCCGTATACCAGTCACATGTTGCTCGCTTGGAGGTTGGAGAGGTTCTGGTTGCGGAGGCAAGTTGTCCACAGCTGCTTGTAATCGTTCGATGGACTGTTGCATAGTCCGAAGAACGGCCATTAAGTCAGCCTGAGTGCTCAGGACTGGTAACGTTGTGGTAGGTGCAGACGTGTTGACCGTTTGGAGCGGGGGAAGGACAGTGTTTATGGAGGGAGGAACGATTGTCACAGCGGGTGGAACTACTGTTGCGACGGCTTCTGACATTACGGCAGGAATTACAGGTACTGCAACAGCGGTGGTTCGCGCTACGGTAGTAGCTGTTGTAACCTTTTTGCCACGACTGGAGGACGGAGATGCAGCTCCCCCACGAAGTGGATCACGGATTGGTGGTAAGGGCGAAATTGGTGGAGTTGCCCCAACTTGCTGAACTGGAGGTGTGGGGTTTTGAGACATAATCTATTCACGAATGTCGGTCCCACGGATGGCGCCAAAATGTTATGGAGAGAATTCAGGACGCGCTTCGTGAATAGACCTGCACAGCAAAACCAACACCGGTGACTCGCCGGAAGGATTTCCGGTGGGAAATCTTCGATGATTAAGTCAGAATATGTCTGAGACTTGATAAAGTATAAGTTCAACTCTCTTACCTTGCTCACATATTCTTCCCCACTCTTTTTATAGTGTTCCCAGCTTGGTGGGGATTTATTTCTGTTTAATTATGGGGTCATCAAATTAATGGGGGGTTACCTATCATTAGTGTCTGGTTAATACCCCGGAGTTACTCCCCGAGTAACTCACATTTACTCACTTTCATATTAATGGTGTGGTGGTTTCGATGTGTCTGGATGAGGACACGTGTCTTCATCTTACAGGTGGTGTTTTTCCTCTACATCAGAAAGAAAACAAATTAAATGTAGAAATGACAAAGTAGAAGTGCAAGACTACATCAAAACATTAAAAGGTAACTGTAAATAGCATAATAGATTTAACAGTCTAACCATAGCTCCATAACATAGTCTTCCTCTTACAAACAAAAGGATACTGCATAGCTCCATATTCCATAACATACTTTTACATACAAAAGGCTATAATAGAATACTAGTGGCAAAATGATATTCATTCTAATTACAAAGACTTAAGTTACTTCAAAGTTCAAACAAAATGCTGGGAGCTGGATTGCTGGAATTCTGCACTTCTCAGTTCTGTTACTTTTTCTTTCATATGTTATATTTAACATATGAACCAAAAACTAGAGAGTAGAGACTAATGGAGAAATATAAACACTAACAGCCCTGTTATTTTAGTTTCCTTTTAGTCCTTGCAAGGCGTAGACACCTCTGAACTTCTTCATCTTGAGCTGGCAGAGTGGATGAATGAGGTGTTGAGGTGGTTGATGTTGGAGTTACGGCTGTTGAGCTTGGGGTTGATGAACGAGCAGGAGTCATTGGGTTTGTGGTAGCAATATCATCATCATTTCCTTCATCAATATCATCATCATTCTCATAAGCTTCAACTGCCTCCAAGGATGCTCCAGATTGTTCGATGTTCTTAATTTCTAGAATTGCATCCCAATTCTTGTAGTTTGACTCTTAGTTGCAGGAAACGCCATATCTGCCGACGGTTCTCTCTTAGAACCGCGGTTTTGCGATCCCATGACAGGAACTCCACGGGAATGCGTCCCAATCAGACATGGGAGCTCGATCCCGTCGGCCGAAAGAGACGCAAGTCAATCAATCTAAATCTCATAACTAAAAGGATGGAAGATGAAAAAGCGTTACCTGGAATCTCATTCTTATCTTCAAGACGAGAGAGAACAGAGAAGGAGATTGGTCATTGGTCTCCTCTAGCTTCCCCGGTTCCTCTAAGCCATTCTTCCTCCAAATCTTCAACTGACGAGCCACGAGAGAACAGAGAAGGGCGTCGATTTTGCTCTCCCACTTCCCCATGGCCCCGTGTCCTTCTTCCTCCAAGTCTGACGAGAGAAGGAGAAGAGCGTAGGTGCTCGTCTTTTGGTGCTCTGCTTCTTGTCCCCCCGGAATCCAGCCGTATGTAACTATGGCTCGGACACCCAATTTACCCCAGCAGTCTGGGAAATCCGTGGGCACATGGTGTTAAAAGGGAAGGAGTGAAGGACTATGAGGAGGCATCCGATGAAAATGCTTCGAGACCTCTAGCTGAGGTCTCTCTCGGACGAGAGGTTCCAAGAAGTGAAATCTATTATCTTTGAGGCCATCTCGCGCTTTGATGAAAACGAAAGTAGTTCTTTTCATTTTTGGCCCATGTGAATTCAACATTTCACTTTCAGCCCCCATGTGCAGTTGGTGTGAGTTTCAGCCTAGGAAAAATGGATTCTTGATAAGTGTGATAAGTGTGCTTGTGTATTAAGCTAGTGGTGCTCACATTTCCAAGGGAAGAAGTGACGTGTTCAAAATTAATTCATTAGTTTTTACTTTTCTTTGCTTATTACACAATTTATGTAGATATTGACATGGAAATGACAAATTTTAATATAAAATTTTTAATATTATGTCATAATGTGTTTGTAATTTGGTTGTAAGCTTAATACAATTACTAAGTTCAATTTTTTAATACATGCCATGATTGTTATTCTTTTGAAATATATTTTATCTTAAGTCATATATTTTGGTAGTGACTTGCATGAAATGTGAAAAATGCCTTGTCGATATATAACTTTTACCATATACCATGATACTACGATAGGCACACTATGTGTGATACATAAATATTCTTTCATAATTAATAACTAACATGAAAATATTTAAAATATAAGTTACAAAATATTGTAAATAACGAATTACGTCAATTGTTATTAACTATTGGAAGTCAAGGAATATAGTATATTAATATGTACTAATTTTTATCTCATGCGGTGCACATGAGATTCCTATATAATTATCACACATTATTAATAAAAGACATATTAATAACTAACAACGATATTTTATAATAATGTAAATAAAAGTAATAGTACAAATTAAGATCTTCACCAACTCACCAACAATTGGAATTAAAAGCAATCCTGCCATATTTTTAATTTGTACTTGAACAATTTTAAAAGAAAATGATTAAAATGCATAATTTTCCATTTAAACGTGAAAGAATTATGTATAATGTAAAATATTTAAACGATGCATGAAGCATTCATATATGATATTTTAAAAAGTAAAGTAAAGTAATAAATTAGAAATCAACATGAGATAGAGATATTTAGGTACATCTAAATTTGTTTGTTGATATAAATTTTGAGGAAAAAAACATGGGACAATACCTAGAAAATAGGACAGAAAAATTAGAGTGAGAGATTTTAGGAACTCAAAATTTGAAAACTATGGAAGAGAAATGGAAAAAATATATATATTATCAATAGAAATTACTTTAAATCCATGTGGCGGGAGAAGAAAATATTCAAATAGATGATGAGCTGACAAAATTCTCTCAGCTTTACTACATATGACTATATATAATTAGATTTACAAATCGATGTGTTTTGATCTTCATATGAAATGCATGAGTATGTTACATAAATTCATGGAATTAGTGAAAATCTTTCCTCTTCAATGAAATTGCTACACGTGTGACTAGATTATGCAATTAAACAATTAATATTGTTTTGATCTTTATGTTTAGTTCTTAATGTAGCTTATACAAGTTACGTAAGGTCTCATCTCACTCTTATTTTTCTTGCAGTTCTCTATTCCAGCTGTTATGACTTATGACATTTCAAGCTTTCAAACTTTGCAAAGTTTATGACCTTTTGAAATCAGGCGAAATCTTCTCCACTTATAATTCACATTGGACCTAAAGATCGAGTTATAAAGTCCTTCTTCGGGCGGCTCTAACCAATAGCACAGTGCACGTAGGGATATATTTCTTCGAAAACTTTTATCACACTGTACAACTTTCATAAAACTCTATTGTAGCACCATGTGAATGGAAAGTAAAAAAAAATTACACTTCGCGGAGCAAACCTAGCCAAAGCATTATTCTACTGTGAGTATGACCATACATGTAAAAATCTTCAAGACGACTCTGTTTCGTTCTTTTCGGTTCTCGTTGGAGCTCGGATCGTGAGATGAGCTAATTGTCATCTTATGAGCTTGGATCAAAGTAGGCTTAGTAAACTCATACTTTGTTTTCGATCTAGATGTAAAAATCTTTAACTTCGTTCATTCTTTAAGCACTTGTTCGAGATCGAATCGTGAGATGAGCTAATTGTTGTCTTATGAGCTTGGATCAAAGTAGACTTAGTAAACTCATACTCCATTTGGCTCTAGATGCAAAAATCTTTAATCTTGTTCATTCTTTAAGCACTTGTTTGAGATCGATTGGCGAGATGGAGTAAATGTCACATTATGAGCTTGACTCAATAAGCATAAATGATATAACTATAGGTTATAAACTCATTGGAGATCAAACTCATGTACAATCTTATTCTCGATAAGTCTAAAGTAAACAAAGTAACAAACACACCTAGACATATGTATATCTATGTTATATGCATATGGCTAATCATATGTTGATGCAACTTATACAAGAGTAGTCTTCTTGATACCAGTTTAAATCATAATCTCACTTCCTAGTACATTCGATTAATGCACAACTTAGATACATACACGCATAATCATTTTCTTATAAAAATGATTATGCAAAGAGCGTCATTTGTACACTTTCTTGCCTAGAGGCTTTACATGTATATTTAATTAAGTTCTAAAATAATAAAGAGAAATTGAAAAAAAATATATCACAATATTCATGGAAACTAACTAGAATGTAATGGGTTTAATACTATAATACTTTAATGTCACTGGTGACAAGGAAAAAAAGGTGTAACAAAAAAGTCTAAGAAACCAAACTCAAATCTAAGCCATATCCTCAAATCTACAATTACAAGTTTCCAAGTTCCAACAACCAGCCATGCCATGCGTGTAATGATTTATTTGATAGTTGTGATACCCCGGAAAATACCTGAAATTAATCTAACCGTGAGTTTGATTATTTAAGGAGTGCTATTTTTATTAAGTAGCATCATGTTGGTGACAATTAAGTGTTAAGGAGCTAAATAAGGAGGTTAGTGTGGCCGTGGGGGTTGAGATGTAATTTTGGTAAGTTAAGGGGCAAAAATGTAATTTTAGAAAATATGATGAACGTGATGCATATCTTTATTAAGTAGCATCCTTTTGATGATAATGAGGTGTTAGGGGGTTACATGGAGGGTTACGGTGATTTTGGGGTCAAATTGTAATTTTCCAAAGTCGAGGGGTCAAAATGCAATTTTAGAAACTTGAGGGACTAAAGTGCAAATTGTTGAAAGTTGTAAAAGGTGTCACAATTGGAGAGAAGTCAGCTGAAACGTGGCCACCTCCAGCTAGAGTCTCGGATGACTCATGAAACCTAAAGATGAGTGAAGGGGGTGGATGAAATTGAAACAAAAAGAAAATGAAAGAAGGTGTTGGGGGAAAAATGCAAATACAAGAAAGTTATGAACATGAATAGTGCGTGAACAGTAACCCCGTGAAGAACACAGCAAAAAGAGGAAGAAAAAGGGAGGAAAAAGAGAAGAAAGGAAGAAAGAAGAGAGGAAAGGGAGAAAGGAAGAACCTCGAATTCATTTGGGTATGATTTTGAACCCTAAATCGCGAAGTTATGGAAGAATTGGGTGAAATTTTAGTTGAAGAACATGTGACATATGTGTATATATATTTCGATTGTGTATATATAATCGGGGATGGGGAATTTGAATGGATTCTTGTTAGAATCATGTTTATGAGAACTTAAAATGGAGAAAGAAAGGAAACTAATTAGGGTTTCGAAATTGGTGGGAGTTCAGTGTGCGTGGGTGTGTGTTCTTCAATTTGGTTCATGGGTATGGATTAATGTGGTGTAATTATGTAAATTGGATGGATTTAGGGCATTAAAACATAAATTTCGATGCGATTGAATGATTGAAAGTGAGGAAAAGTGAGTGATGGGATGAGTGAAAGCTGAAGAAAGAAGATAAGTGTGTGTGCGTGAAGGTGACCTAGTGTGTGTGTTGATGTGAATAGTGACTGTTTTTGTCACTAAAGGTCGGAATTAAGTAATCAGTTTGGAATTCGAATTTTAAAAAATAGTTAGGGTCAGATTTAGCCAAAGTGCAAAAAAGAGACCCTAGTTATTTTTAGGAGACCTATGTCGTGGAAACATTTCAGATTTTTTTGAGGTCGAGAAGGGGGTGAACGGACGCGGGAAGTTTGGAACTTTGCGGTGAAATTTAAAATACCAAACGAGCGCGGTTTTGCGCAAAAATTTTATGAGGACTCTATGATGCTGAGAAGTTCCATTTCCCAAGATTTTGGGTCATTCCGAAGTCGTTAGCCATTTTTGGCCGAACGGGCTTTTAAGCGCTCGGTCCGGACGCCGGTTCGGGATTTTTGGGTGAAAATTTTGTAAAATACTTTTTAGCTCAAGAATGAATTCAGGAGGCTTAAAATAGCGTTTTAAAGCACTTTTGAGATTTTTCTGATGCCGAGAACCCTTAGGGGGCATTTTGGTAATTTGCCACCCGAAAAGGGGTATTTTGGTAATTTTCCCGGTAAAAGTTTTTCAAAAGACTTTTTAGTCCGGAAAGAGTTGTAAAACACCTGAAAGGTTGTTTTGAAGCAGATTTGAGGTGTTGGAGTGGTAGTGAACCGTCAGGGGGTATTTTGGTAATTTACCGCCTAGATGGGGTATTTTCATAATTTGCCATGTTGACGCCAAATTTTAGGGAACGCGTGTAATTCAGCGTTCGAAATGGTGGGAAGTGAGGAATGATGTTAATACGTTGAAATAATGAGATAGTGGCTACTGCTAATGCGTTGGTAAGCTAGGTTAAGGATCCAATTATTGGATCGGATTAACAAGCTGTCGTAAGACGCTATAAATGATTAAATGGGAAGGGGTAGTATTGGGAGTGCGTATATGTAGAATGATTTCTAACGAGCAGAGTATTATTTGACTAGGTGATGCAGCTCGTTGCGATCAGAGATTGCGAGTTGCTTCGGCTATAAGCCAATCAGGTAAGGACAATACGGTTCTGATATGCTAATTCATTGTTCGATTAGCATGCCATGTTGATGACGTGTTGTTGAATTCTTGTTGTTATGATGGGTCACCGGTAGTCATTGTGACCGGTATATGCATATTTGAATTGTGCTGTTGAGGACTTAGGGTAGAATAAATTCCCTTGGTCCGCCCTGTTGATAGAATTTAATGAGGATGATGCGTGTCCTAGTATGCTATGATTCGATTCGATTAGTATACCTGAAGTCGATGATGATATTGTGTAGGAGTTGTTGTGTGGTGGTTGTGAGATGCCGGCAATTATTGATAGCCGATATCTCTTCTCTTTGAGAACACTATTGAGGACTTGTGGCAACTTCTCCCGAGTCCGCCCTATCGTTGATAATGGTGTTGTTGAGGTCGTTGCATGTTGTTGTGAAATGTTGGCACTTATTGGTAGTCGACATTTCTCTTATGTAAGAACGTTGTTGAGGGCTTGCGGTAGTCTTCTCCCAAGTCCGCCCTGTTGATGATGTCACGTTGAACTCTTGTTGTTATGTCTGAACACCGGTTGATTTGTTGATCCGGTATTCCTTGTTGAGCTGTGTTGTTGAGGACATAAGGTGGAATAAATTTTCCCTTAGTCCGCCCCGTTAATGATGTCTTGTTGCATGGCTGTAACGTGGTTAGGGAAAGCACTCTAAATGAGCTCCCTGCCTATTGACAGTGTCTCTTCTATTTATTAAAGACTGAGATGAACATCCCGTAAAATGGGACATCAATATGAGGAGGATGGCCTGTGAAACATGATCATTGGCAAAGAGGATGTAGGGCGCGCGAGTCGATTCTGTCATGTCTAGTCAAGTCTAGTCTGAGTTGCATTGCATTTGATTTTCTTTTGATGTTAATGATTTTAATGACTTGTATTTCGTTGATATTTATCTTTTCAATTTTCTATTTTAGTGTTCACTTGCATAGTCAGTCAGTCTGTCTGTCGGTCAGTCAGTCAGTCTTGTCCATGAGGAGGTGGCAGTAATGATGTTCTATTAGGCCTTAAAGCCGCTCAGTCTAACAAAAGAAAAATTATTGTTTGACAATTATGCTGATGTCGAAAATTTATTGGAACTCTTGATTCATTTCTATCGTTGAGATGATTATTATTCCTCCGAGTCTCTTGAATCATTTGTACATAATACTCCTCGTGTTGTCTTTACTGGGCGATTTGCGCTCATTCCTTATGTTGTATTGTGCAAGCTATGAGGTTTATCAAGGAGAACCTTCTAGAAAGGAAAAAGACACAAGCTAGAAAAGTTGAGTAAGGGGATCAGTTGTGCGAGGTAAGAACAGCTAGGAATGGTGGAATGAAGAATGTGTTGCGAGATAGGTTGATAAGAGTCCTACGACTACAGTCGTATATTAGGTTGTATACTTTCACGTTGTTTAAAGACTTGAAAGTCTTCCGCTGCAGTATGATGTATGTTTGTAAGAAAATTTTTGTAAGGACGCAATTTGGAGCGTCTATTAATGATGTATGAGTATGAGGATGTAGTTGCTCTGTATTCAGCACAGGGTTTTGAAAGTAATTATGGTTGATAACTCAGCCCAGTGATGTCACTTGGGTTGAGGGTGTCACAATAGTACACAACTACACATGACTACAAAGAGCAATTTCATCTTGCAAATAACTTCCAGCCATGCTTTCTTAGCTTTCCCTCAAAAGTCAAATCCTCTCAGTTTTGCCCATGCGTGTGCACTGTAGATTGTACAGTGATCCAAGTATCCAACAGCTACAAGCCTACAACTACGACACAGTCACAGAGGCAATTTTTTCCCTTCAAATACACCATATTCACTTTGATACAACAGGAAAAGCAAGTTCTCACTTCTCTCCAAGACTTCTCTCCTTCATTCTGAAACTTCTTACCCTTCTTCATCTCCATTTTCCTTCTACAAAATCAAATAGCTAACCATGGAGACCTCTGAATACGAAGAGCTAATTGATGAGGATGAGAATGAGGAGCCAAGTGCAACCCCATTTTGGAAGTATGTTACCAAAATTTATGCTGAATCTTCTGCTAAAGCTAGTGGAGGCTCAAACAAATTTGTTTGCAATTTTGGTTGTAGATCAGAGCCCTACTCTGGGTCTTACACAAGAGTTCGGTACCATTTGATTGGCACAATACCTGGCACAGTGGGGTTGAAGAAGAAGACATGAATCAACATGTGTTCTAAAATCACAAGGTCTGAAAGAGAGGCTTTGGTGCAAGAAGAAGTGGCAGCAAATCAGCTTTTTGGGTGTAATTCCAAGGCTTGCAAGCTTCCTGCGGGTAAGTCAGATGTGCCTCCTCATCCTAGAAATGTTATAGATAAGATGTATAGGATTAACCATAGAGAAGATGTTGATCAACAGATTGCTAGGTGTATGTATGGAAATGGAATACCTTTTAATGTTGTGAGATCACCACTTTGGCATGATATGATTTCTGCCATTCGATTAACACATGCAGGATATGTGTGTCCAAATTATGAGAAGGTTAGGACAACCCTATTAGATAGAGAATACAATAAAGTGAAGCAAAATCTTAAACCTTTAATGGATGATTGGGATATCAATGGGCTGTCAATGATCTCTGATGGATTTTCAAATTACAATAATCAATCACTCATAAATGTTATGGCTGCCTCAAAGGGTAAAGCCATGTTCTTGAGTGCACATGACTGTTCATCAATTGAAAAAAGTGGTTTAAATATTGCTGAGATATTGTTGAAGGAAATAGAAAGTATTGGCCCTGAAAAAGTAGTTCAGGTTGTGACTGATAATGCTGCCAATTGCAAGCTTACAGGCAGCATTATAGAGAAGAAATACCCTTGGATATTTTGGTCAGGATGCCTACCTCATACATTAAACTTACTGATGAAAGATATAGCCAAATGCTCAGATTCAAGGCTTTCATTTGTTAGTGAGACATATAAGAGAGCAAAATCAGTTGTGAAATATATTAACAACCACAGTTCTTGCCAATCTTTGTTCAAGACATTCCATTCTTTAGAGCTTCTCAAAGTCAAAAAAACCAGATTTGGCCACCATTTCATTGTTCTTACTAGACTTATAACAGTAAGAGTTAGGCTAGTTTATATGGTTTTAAGTAAGAAATTGGAGAATTTGAGAATAAATGGGGTAAGGGAGGAGCATGATAACACTCAGCAGACTATTATGGATGATGATTTCTGGAGGAAATGTGAGAGATTAGTTAAGTTCACCAAGCCTATTTACAAGATGATAAGGTTTTTCGATTCTGATAAAGCAATCATCGGAGAGGTATATGAACAAATGGATATAATGCTAGGGCTAATTTAAGATGAACTTCTTGATGATCTCTTAGTCTATGATCTAGTTCATGATTTTGTTGTTGAAAGGTGGGATAAAATGAACCTACCATTGCATTGTCTTGCTTATGTTTTGGTCCTTAAGTACTACACTGCTTATTGGCTTTCTAAGCTTGCTCCAGGGGGCGAAAGAAGGAAAAAACCTCACTTTGATATTGAGGTTCAGAAAGGGTACTTTTAAGCACTTGACATATTGATTACTGATCCAACAGAACCTGGTTTGGTGAGGTAGCAAATATCTGATTTTGTAAGTTGTAGAGGTATTTTTTCTCAACCTCAAGTCGTTGCCGATAGAGCAACAATGGAAGCTGTGGCGTGGTGGGACATGTATGGTGGCAGAGCACCTGAGTTGCATTGTCTAGCTCTAAAGGTTTTATCTCAGAGTGTCAATAGTTCTTGTGGTGAAAGGTGTTGGAGTACATATTCCTATATTCACAATGTGAAAAGGAACATGCTAGGTGCTACTAGGGCTGAGAAGTTGGTATTTGTGCACTATAATGGGAGGCTATTAACAATATTTAGGGAGGATTATGAGTCAAACTACAAGAATTGGGATGCAAATCCAGAAATTACGAACATTGAACAATCTGGAGCATCCTTGGAGGCAGTTGAAGCTTATGAGAATGATGATGATATTGATGAAGGAAATGATGATGATATTGCTACCACAAACCCAATGACTCCTGCTCGTTCATCAACCCCAAGCTCAACAGCCGTAACTCCAACATCAACCACCTCAACACCTCATTCATCCACTCCATCAGCTCAAGATCAAGAAGTTCAGAGGTGTCTACGCCTTGCAAGGACTAAAAGTAAACTAAAATAACAGGGTTGTAGTGTTTATATTTCTCCATTAGTCTCTACTCTCTAGTTTTTGGTTCATATGTTAAATATAACATATGAAAAAAAAAGTGGCAGAACTGAGAAGTGCAGAATTCCAGCAGTCCAGCAATCCAGCTCCCAGCATTTTGTTTGAACTTTGAAGTAACTTAAGTCTTTGTAATTAGAAAGAATATCATTTTGCCACTAGTACCCTGTTATAGCCTTTTGTATGTAAAAGTATGTTATGGAATATGGAGCTATGCAGTACCCTTTTGTTTGTAAGAGTAAGACTATGTTATGGAGCTATGTTTTTACTTTTTAATCTATTATTCTATTTACTGTTACCTTTTAATGTTTTGATGTAGTCTTGCACTTCTACTTTGTCATTTATACATTTAGTTTGTTTTCTTTCCTTTTGAGTTTTAATAATTCAAATAATATTTATATACTTATTTATTCGAGGCGCTCTCAACCTTAAGTTCTCCTAGGCACCTACGCTCCCCCGCCCCCGCCCCCGCCCCTACCCCTGCCCCTGCCCCTGCCTCGCCTCGTGCAACTAAGTTTGACTCATAATCCTCCCTAAATATTGTTAATAGCCTCCCATTATAGTGCACAAATACCAACTTCTCAGCCCTAGCAGCACCTAGCCCGTTCCTTTTCACATTGTGAATATAGGAATATGTACTCCAACACCTTTCAGCACAAGAACTATTGACACTCTGAGATAAAACCTTTAGAGCTAGACAATGCAACTCAGGTGCTCTGCCACCATACATGTCCCACCACGCCACAGCTTCCATTGTTGCTCTATCGGCAACGGCTTGAGGTTGAGAAAAAACACCTATATAACTTAGAAAATCAGATATTTGCTGCCTCACCAAACCAGATTTTGTTGGATCAGTAATCAATTTGTCAAGTGCTTGAAAGTACCCTTTCTGAACCTCAATATCAAAGTGAGGTTTTTTCCTTCTTTCGCCCCCTGAAGCAAGCTTAGAAAGCCAAGAAGAAGTGTAGTACTTAGGGAGCAAAACATAAGCAAGACAATGCAATGGTGGGTTCATTTTATCCCACCTTTCAACAACAAAATCATGAACTAGATCATAGACCAAGAGATCATCAAGAAGTTCATCTTTAATTAGCCCTAGCATTGTATCCATATGTTCATATACATCTCCGATGATTGCTTTATCGGAATCGAAAAACCTTATCATCTTGTAAATAGGCTTGGTGAACTTAACTAATCTCTCACATTTCCTCCAGAAATCATCATCCATAATAGTCTGCTGAGTGTTATCATGCTCCTCCATTATCCCACTTTTTCTCAAATTCTCCAATTTCTTACTTAAAACCATAGAAACTAGCCCAACTCTAACTGTTATAAGTCTAGTAAGAACAATGAAATGGTGGCCAAATCTGGTTTTTTTTACTTTGAGAAGCTCTAAAGAATGGAATGTCTTGAACAAAGATTGGCAAGAACTGTGGTTGTTAATATATTTCACAACTGATTTTGCTCTCTTATATGTCTCACTAACAAATGAAAGCCTTGAATCTGAGCATTTGGCTATATCTTTCATCAGTAAGTTTAATGTATGAGGTAGGCATCCTGACCAAAATATCCAAGGGTATTTCTTCTCTATAAAGCTGCCTGCAAGCTTGTAATTGGCAGCATTATCAGTCACAACCTGAACTACTTTTTCAGGGCCAATACTTTCTATTTCCTTCAACAATATCTCAGCAATATTTAAACCATTTTTTTCAATTGATGAACAGTCATGTGCACTCAAGAACATGGCTTTACCCTTTGAGGCAGCCATAACATTGATGAGTGATTGATTTTTGCAATTTGAAAATCCATCAGAGATCATTGACAGCCCATAGATATCCCGATCATCCATTAAAGGTTTAAGATTTTGCTTCACCTTATTGTATTCTCTATCTAATAGGGTTGTCCTAACCTTCTCATAATTTGGACACACATATCCTGTAGGTGTTAATCGAATGGCAGAAATCATATCATGCCAAAGTGGTGATCTCACAACATTAAAAAGTATTCCATTTCCATACATACACCTAGCAATCTGTTGATCAACATCTTCTCTATGGTTAATCCTAAACATCTTATCTATATCATTTCTAGGATGAGGAGGCATAGCTGACTTACCCACAGGAAGCTTGCGAGCTTTGGAATTACCCCCAAAAAGCTGATTTGCTACCACTTCTTCTTGCACCAAAGCCTCTCTTTCAGACCTTGTGATTTTAAAACACATGTTGATTCCTGTCTTTTTCTTCAACCCCACTGTGACATGTATTGTGCCAATCAAATAGTACCGAACTCTTGTGTAAGACCCAGAGTAGGGCTCTGATCTACAACCAAAATTGCAAACAAATTTGTTTGAGCCTCCACCACCTTTAGCAGAAGATTCAGCATAAATTTTTGTAACATACTTCCAAAGTGGGGTTGCACTTGGCTCCTCATTCTCATCCTCATCAATTAGCTCTTCGTATTTAGGGGTCTCCATGGTTAGCTATTTGATTTTGTAGAACGGAAATATATATGAAGAAGGGTAAGAAGTTTCAGAATGAAGGAGAGAAGTGAGAACTTGCTTTTCCTATTGTATCAAAGTGAATATGGTGTATTTGAAGGGAAAAAATTGCCTATGTGACTCTGTCGTAGTTGTAGGCTTATAGTTGTTGGATAGTTGGATCACTGTACAATCTACAGTGCACACGCATTGGCAAAACTGAGAGGATTTGACTTTTGAGGGAAAACTGAGAAAGCATGGCTAAAAGTTCTATTTTTGACTTGTGAGGGAAAGCTGAGAAAGCATGGCTGGAAGTTATTTGCAGGCTGAAATTGCTCTTTGTAGTCATGTGTAGTTGTGTACTATCAAATAAATCATTACACGCATGGAATGGCTGGTTGTTGGAACTTGGAAACTTGTAATTGTAGATTTGAGGATATGGCTTAGATTTGAGTTTGGTTTCTTAGACTTTTTTGTTACACCTTTTTTTTTTCCTTGTCACCAGTGACATTAAAGTATTATAGTATTAAACCCATTACATTCTAGTTAGTTTATATGAATATTGTGATAATTTTTTTTCAATTTCTCTTCATTATTTTAGAACTTAATTAAATATACATGTAAAGCCTCTAGGTAAGAAAGTTTACAAATGACGCTCTTTGCATAATCATTTTTATAAGAAAATGATTATGCGTGTATGTATCTAAGTTGTGCATTAATCAATTGTACTAGGAAGTGAGATTATGATTTAAACTGGTATCAAGAAGACTACTCTTGTATAAGTTGCATCAACATATGATTAGCCATATGCATATAACATAGATATACATATGTCTAGGTGTGTTTGTTACTTTGTTTACTTTAGACTTATCGAGAATAAGATTGTACATGAGTTTGATCTCCAATGAGTTTATAACCTATAGTTATATCATTTATGCTTATTGAGTCAAGCTCATAATGTGACAGTTACTCCATCTCACCAATCGATCTCAAACAAGTGCTTAAAGAATGAACAAGATTAAAGATTTTTGCATCTAGAGCCAAATGGAGTACGAGTTTACTAAGTCTACTTTGATCCAAGCTCATAAGACGACAATTAGCTCATCTCACGATTCGATCTCGAACAAGTGCTTAAAGAATGAACAAGGTTAAAGATTTTTACATCTAGATCGAAAACAAAGTACGAGTTTACTAAGCCTAATTTGATCCAAGCTCATAAGATAACAATTAGCTCATCTCACGATCCGAGCTCCAACGAGCACCGAAAAGAACGAAATAGAGTCGCCTTGAAGATTTTTACATGTATGGTCATACTCATAGTAGAATAATGCTTTGGCTAGGCTTGCTCCGCAAAGTGTAAATTTTTTTTTCCACATTCACATGGTGCTACAATAGAGTTTTATGAAAGTTGTACAGTGTGATAAAAAATTTCGAAGAAATATATCCCTACGTGCACTGTGCTATTGGTTAGAGCCGCTCGAAGAAGGACTTTATAACTCGATCTTTAGCTCCAATGTGAATTATAAGTGGAGAAGACTTTGACTGATTTCAAAAGGTCATAAACTTTGCAATGTTTGAAAGCTTAAAATGTCATAAGTCATAACAGCTGGAATAGAGAACTGCAAGAAAAATGAGAGTGAGATTAGACCTTAAGTAACTTGTATAAGCTACATTAATAACTAAACATAAAGATTAAAACAATATTAATTGTTTGATTGCAAAATCTAGTCACACGTGTAGCAATTTCATTGAAGAGGAGAGAGTTTCACTAATTCCATGAATTTATGTAACATACTTATGCATTTCATATGAAAGATCAAAATACATCGACTTGTAAATCTAATTATATATAGTCATATGTAGTAAAGCTGAGAGAATTTTGTCGGCTCATCATCTACTTGAATATTTTCTTCTCCCGCCACGTGGATTTAAAGTAATTTCAATTGATATATATATATATATATATATATATATATATATATATATATATATATATATATATATATATATTTTTTCCGTTTCTCTTCCATAGTTTTCAAATTTTGAGTTCCTAAAATCTCTCACTCTAATTTTTCTGTCCTATTTTCTAGGTATTGTCCCATGTTTTTTTCCTCAAATTTTATATCAACAAACAATTTTAGATGTACCTAAATATCTCTATCTCATGTTGATTTTTAATTTATTACTTTACTTTTTAAAATATCATATATGAATGCTTCATGCATCGTTTGAATATTTTACATTATACATAATTCTTTCACGTCTAAATGGAAAATTATGCATTTTAATCATTTTCTTTTAAAATTGTTCAAGTACAAATTAAAAATATGGCGGGATTGCTTTTAATTCCAATTGTTGGCGAGTTGGTGAAGATCCTAATTTGTACTATTACTTTTATTTACATTATTATAAAATATCGTTGTTAGTTATTAATATGACTTTTATTAATAATGTGTGATAATTATATAGGAATCTCATGTGCACCGCATGAGATAAAAATTAGTACATATTAATATACTATATTCCTTGACTTCCAATACTTAATAACAATTGACGTAATTAGTTATTTACAATATTTTGTAACTTATATTTTAAATATTTTCATGTTAGTTATTAATTATGAAAGAATATTTATGTATCACACATAGTGTGCCCATCATATTATCATGGTACATGGTAAAAGTTATATACCGACAAGGCATTTTTCACATTTCATGCAAGTCACTCCCAAAATATATGACTTAAGATAAAATACATTTCAAAAGAATAACAATCATGGCATGTATTAAAAAATTGAACTTAGTAATTGTATTAAACTTACAACCAAATTACAAACACATTATGACATAATATTAAAAAAATTATATTAAAATCTGTCATTTCCATGTCAATCTACATAAATTGTGTAATAAGCAAAGAAAAGTAAAAACTAATGAATTATTTTTGAACTCGTCACTTCTTCCCTTGGAAATGTGAGCACCACTAGCTTAATACTCAAGCACACTTATCACACATATCAAGAATCCATTTTTCCTAGGCTGAAACTCACGCCAACTGCACATGGAGGCTGAAAGTGAAATGTTGGATTCACATGGTCCAAAAATGAAAAGAACTACTTTCATTTTCATCGAAGCGCGAGATGGCCTCAAAGATAATAGCTTTCACTTCCTGGAACCTCTCGTCTGAGAGAGAGACCTCAGCTAGAGGTCTCCAAGCATTATCGGATGCCTCCTCATAGTCCTTCACTTCTCCTCTTTAACACCATGTGCCCACTGATTTCCCAAACTGCTGGGTTCACTTGGGTGTCCAGGACATAGTTACATAAGGCTGGATTCTGGAGGGAGAAGAAGCAGAGCGCCAAAAGACGAACACCTACGCTCTTCTCCTTCTCTCGTCAGACTTGGAGGGAAGAAGGACACGGGGCCATGGGGAAGCGGGAGACCAAAATCGATGCCCTTCTCCGTTCTCTCGTGGCTTGTCAGTTGAAGATTTGAAGGAGGAAGGGCTTATAGGAACCTGGGAAGCTAGAGGAGACCAATGTCCAATCTCCTTCTCTGTTCTCTCTCGTCTTGAAGATAGGAATGCGATTCCAGGTAACGCTTTTTCATCTTGTCCATCCTTTTAGTTCTGAGATTTAGATTGATTGACTTGCGTCTCTTCTGGCCGACGGTATCGAGCTCCCATGTCCGATTGGGACGCGTTCCCATGGAGTTCCTGTCATGGGATCGCAAAACCGCGGTTCTAAGAGAGAACCGTCGGCAGATATGGCGTTTCCTGCAACTAAGGTCTAAACCCAGCCCGCGTTCCCTATTGGTGGGTGAACAATCCAACACTTCGTGAATTGTGCTTCACAATGATAGGAAGAGTCGACATCGAAGGATCAAAAAGCAACGTCGCTATGAACGCTTGTTTGCCACACGCCAGTTATCCCTGTGGTAACTTTTCTGACACCTCTAGCTTCAAATTCTGAAGGTTTAAAGGATTGTTAGGCCACGCTTTCACGGTTCGTATTCGTACTGAAAATCAGAATCAAACGACCTTTTACCCTTCTGTACATAATAGAAAATTCTAAAGACTTAGAGAGAACTCTAGAAAAGTAAGGAGACTTTTCTAGTTGTCCAAAATCATGCAACCATACACCATTCCAATTGAACCAAAAGAATGTGTTGCAAACACTACCACAAGGCACAAAATTACCAACTGGCCCAGATCAACAGCCATTTACTCAAAATAATCCTGATTGCAATCTTTAATCTAGGAAAATCTATTCTCTCAGCTTTCACATCAGAAATTACCTACTAGTTATGCTTTTGTTATACCAGTATCACTACCTCCATTGCATTGGATTTCCCCTTGATACACAGTGTGAGTTAACATTAATTGTATTGATCGTCTTTGCCCTATCTTGCTTGTGAAGCGATATTATTTGAGATAATTCCAATGCTTGTATGTACTATATCTATCTTTGGAGTCTGAAATGTCGAATGCAGGAAAAATCCAATAGAATGAGGAAGTATTCGAACTAAAATGATGTGCAGTGCGGAACAACCAAAAAGTTGCACGGGTGTATACGACCAGAACTGTTAATTCAAGATTAAGCAATGGTTGGATGAACATCGAAACCACGATGATCATTAACGTCGAGTGATTAATTGAGAGAAGTTATGGAAAGAATCAGGCAAAACAGAGGGACGACGGCGTACCGAGTTTGGTGACCATCAACGGGGAAGGAACTATGTGGCCGGACTCCGGCCGCCGTTGAGCTGTGCTTCTCGAGGGTTTTGTTTTGTTTCTTACTTGCTCATCCTTTTAAGTTATGTTGGAGGACTCAGCGTACCTATAGCAGATCCAATGCAGGGTCAGTCCAGTGGCATGTGGGCCTTGCGGCCTGAAAATCGTTAGTGAAATGCATTGCAGAACAAATAGGATGTAATAAGTAGTTATACTTTTTTCCCAAATAAAAAATTCGTCTTTACCTTGCAGTTTTATAAAAATTTAATATAAATTTTCACTTTTTAGTAACTTTTTGAGCCACAAGCCAAGTACAAGACAATATAAGTTATAATCTATAAAGAACAAACTTTGACTCCTAGAGACAATTGATTATCACTAAATAAATGTCACTATAGACATTTAGAGACAATTGATTGTCACTATATAGGAGATAGGAGGAAGATTCCGCCAACCGGAGTAGCAGCCAAATTATTTTCATCTATAAATACTCAAAAGCTAATTTTCCCTATGAATTACAAAATTTCAAAAGAATCCCATTCATTATAATTCTGATGGTACTTTCTCTTTCTTGTTCCTTTTCTCAACTTCACTCATGAGATCGGTGTTCCAGTTGAGATCAAAATCCTCTCTTCACTTAAGATGTATATATATATATATATATATATATATGCATATATATTCAATCAAAAGTTATGAACAATTTGAATTTTACATAAATAGCAATAATTAAAATCTAATAACTTTATTCAACAAGATAGTAATAAAAACAAGCAAAAGCTGCAACAGACATGCCTAGTACTCGCTTATTAGAAGAATACGAAGATATCCGGTTCAGACTCGCATAGCATTACCGTGTATCAAGACAAGTAACCAAAACAAAAATGTATCAAAACCAAGCAGAGCAATAATGGCTGCGCAAAATGGGTATCCCCATCATTCCGAGTGAGCATTCTCAATTACAAAGTCAACCATGCTTCTTTGACAAACACCTTTAATTTAAAACTCAAAAACAAGTTGGCATGTCCAACATTCTCTCAGAAGAGAGACCATCACGGATTAAGAACGAGTGTGCGCAAGGAGGATATCATGACAACTACATGATCACATGGAACAGAAGATTATGCCGCTCAAGAAGAAGCACCGCTACGTAGAGCTTGAGATTTCCTGGGTTTGCTGGATGTCATCTGAGACTCGGGCTGCAAAAAAACCAACAAGACGAGTGAGATGCAAATCAAAAACAGGTGCTGTTGGTTGTTATGAGGGGCAAATGTCGTACCTCCTTTCCAACTGGCTCTTCCTTTCCCGACAAAATCAGCTCAATGTGGCAGGGGGATGCCATGTAGGCTGCCAAAGAGAAAATGATTTACAGTTCATTATGGTAAGATGTAAAAACATTAGAAGGCAGGTGTAAAAAGAACCAACAACAAGCTTACGATTAATTCTTCCATGAGCACGGTATGTCCGTCGCCTTTGCTTCTGGGCTTGGTTCACCTGATTGTGAGATACGTAACGCGTATCCACATCTAAACCTTTAACCTGCACAATGAGTAATTACCAAGCTAAAGAGCTGAAATACATAACGATAAGACAATGCGAAGAAATAATTTACTGTACCTTGGCATTACTTTCAGCATTCTTATGCAAGTCGAGTATGAACTTCGCAGATTTGACAGGCCAGCGTCCTTGTCCATTTGAGTGCCTGTTCTTGGCCTGAGCAGTGCGTCCAACAACTCGACAGAATCGCGTGAAGGGTATGGCCTGTTTGTGGACCAGCACATCCTCCAAATACCTTTTAGCCTTGGTCAAAGGCAACTTCCTGATGGCATGGGCTGTCTCCCTAGTGCTATGAACACTCAGATGCACACCATTTCTATCTAATGCTATGAAGCCTTAACAAATAACAAGAAAAGTGGTTGTCCTAACTTTTCTACCAGTCCCATTTCCAAATGCAACACTGGTTTTTCCGGTAGGTCAAACAACCAAAAACAAAACAAAAAAGTGTTTAAACAACATGCAATTTACTTGACCTTAAAAGGAATAAGAAAAAGTTACTTGTTAAGGTTCATCATTCAAAGTGCACCCACACTTCTTCAAGAAAATCACTGCCACATACAAAAAATGCACAACAAACATGCATGCCAGCTGGCAAACTGGAAAAACCCAACACACCATTCAACAGATTATGTTGCTGCGCAAGGTCAAATTGCAGAATGTCACATAATAACTAGTAAAATCAGTCTGAGCTGGTAACTACAGAGTGACAATTAAGCCAAATGAGAATACAAATCTATGAACGTGGGCCTTCTCTATGAACATGAAATAAGCATATTAAACAAATCTAAACTATTAAACATGCATTCTTAAAATTTGAGCAAGTATAACTCAATAAACATAAGCTAACCACATCATACAAGGTTATGCCAGCACCGTTATCGTGTTACCAAACATTAACTTGTAATCACTAGCAGCAAATTATAGTAGCCCTACAGCTTCAATTAAATGCAAAAAAAAAAAAAAAAAGGTCGTTAATACCTTGAAATGGACTCTCAGATCGGAGCCCCTGGCTTTATCAACGTCTCCTTGTTTTTCTTTATTTGTTAACCGAGTCTGCGTATACAGGTCTTTTCCCTATAAACTCCGAGATGTCGCAATCTGCTCTTGGTTAGCCCAACGCCTCAACCATATTCATAAACGAGTGTTCTCAAACACAAACTTTAAAAACTTCAAACTTTAATCTTTTCATACTTAATGAATATAATATACAGATCAAGCACCGGGTCATACAAATGAACCTGCGAATAGTATCCAACAGAAAGTTACAGCACGTGAGGGCCATTAACAACATGGGACTACTGATAACAACCAACACTAATTTCACTCACAAACTTTATACTCCATAATTTCAAGACCCCTGATTCAGTCAAAGCCATTCAACCTTCAGAGGTGAATTGCGCAAACCACATATATAATGCTTCCACATCCATTGAGACAGAAAATGTGTACTAAACAGAGCACTTGAATCAGAACTAATCATTTCTCACAGTTGAAATATGCTAAAATTGGCTGGACAACGATGGACGAGAATCACATAGACATGAGAAACGGTCTATTGTGAAAATTTAATTGCTTCAAGTCATTGTACAATGGTATAACATTCATTGCAAATTGAACAGTACAGATCATATAAGAGAAGAAAGCGAAGGCAAAGGTACCAAGTACCAGCTACATCCTAGATTCAAAAAGCTAGCAAGTGCTAGTTGCTAAGATCAACGAAATGACCTACTTCTTCGTAGCCTTCTTTTTTGAAGTAGAACTAGCATGCTGCGGCTTCGGATGCTTTTCAGCCTCGCTCGGGTCCAGCCACTTGAGAGGGTTGCGGTTGAAGAAAGGCCAATTGGGAACAGTTATCAGAGTAGTCAAAACAACCCCACCAGCATAGACAAGTAACATCATCTGAAATGAACCCAAACCATAGCCTATCACGAATGCTATCGCTGCAAAGGCCGCCAGCATTATCTGCATCAGCTGCTCCGCTAGCTTTTGCCCTTGCCAATCCATCTATTCACACACATGCGCACACACGGATGGAATAAAAACTTATTAAAACAATCCCAAGACTTCCAACCCAAACCTAAGGCTACGTTTGAATAGCAATTTCAGACAAAATAATACATAACCACCAACCAAATATTCAAGACACAACAGCACAAAACTTTAACTATTCGTAGCTAGAAAATATGTAATTTAGCACTTCGTGCTTCCATAGCATTGTAAGACATAGATTCCAGCTTGAAAAATTGACCAACAGTAACTTCCATGAAAAGTTCAATACAAATAGGCGGCAAAAATTACAACGTTTTGAATAAAAAAAACAACTACAGTAGAACAACAACAATGCACAGATTAAGGAAAACCACATTTTAATGCAAGTCTAAAACTTAGCCCAGAAAAAAGAAAAAAAAAAGGAAAACCTCATTTTAGCTATAAACAATAAGCAATGCAAGTCACATATTAACTGGTCTGTCAAACATACATAACCAAAAATAACAGAAGAGGATACATGCACTGGCTAACAGCCCACTAAAGACATTTATTTGTATAATATGGGGATGTACCATCATTTACTGAACCATCAGTCACTAGTAGCTACGTAGGTTCACCCAATAACGATGCAAAACTGATATTCCTAAAGTTCATAAGAGACCTATTCACAAAGCCAAGAGGACCCTGCTTTTTCAATCAGGTTAAGGTGTAGTATATGTAAAAGATAAAACTTACTGTGAATATAAAATTGGGAATAAGTAGAGGTCTCATCATTAACTGAACCTTCAGTTACTAAAAGCTACAGAGGTTCACCCAAAAACAATGCAACTGATGTTCCTGAAGTTTACGAGAGTCCCATTCACAATGGCAAGGGGGCCCTGCTTTTTTCATCAGGTTTTATTAGCTACTGACCCAAACTTCTAGAAATGAAAATTTTTCGAGTGAGTTAATATGTCATTGTCCAGTCACCAAAAGCAACAAAGATTTGCCCAATAAGAATGTAAGTGATCTGAATTTCACACCAGTGAATTAGGGCATTTTAAACCTGCTTTTTAAATTTCCTCAGGTTACAAAATTTATTAATCAGCTATTAATTGCAAAAGCAATTATTAACATGAAAAGCAATGCAAGTGATTTGCCTTCATGAGAAACACACTCAAAATATCAGATCATCAGCTATTATAATTGCAAAGATAAACTAGCCCTTAAGAAATTGCTAAACTGAGTACATGTTCCATCATTTACTGAACCTTCAGTTACTAAAAGCCACAGAGATTCACCCAATAACAATGCATCTGATCTTCTTGAAGTTTACGAGAGTGTCATTCACAAAGGCAATGAGACCCTGCTTTTTTCATCAGGTTACATATTTGTAACAAAAAATCCCACCCCAAAAACCAAAAGATAAGAATGTTATGAATATTCAGACATATGAACACTCAGATGCACACCATTTCTATCTAATTCTATGAAGCCTTAACAAATAACAAGAAAAGTGGTTGTCCTAACTTTTCTAGCAGTCCCATTTCCAAATGCAACACTGGTTTTTCCAGCAGGTCAAACAACCAAAAACAAAACAAAAAAAAGTTTAAACAACATGCAATTTACTTGACCTTAAAAGGAATAAGAAAAAGTTACTTGTTAATGTTCATCATTTGAAGTGCATCCACACTTCTTCAAGAAAATCACTGCCACATACAAAAAATGCACAACAAACATGCATGCCAGCTGGCAAACTGGAAAAACCCAACACATCATTCAACAGACTATGTTGCTGCGCAAGGTCAAATTGCAGAATGTCACATAATAACTAGTAAAATCAGTCTGAGCTGGTAGCTACAGGTGACAATTAAGCCAAATGAGAGTACAAATCTATGAACATGGGCCTTTTCTATGAACATAAAATAAGCATATTATACAAATCTAAACTATTTAAACATGCATTCTTAAAATGAGCAAGTACAACT
>JAVXUO010003125.1:0-325861 GCA_033065855.1 Escallonia rubra | reverse complement strand
CACCTAGCCTGTTTCTTTTCACATTGTGAATATAGGAATATGTACTCCAACACCTTTCACCACAAGAACTATTGACACTCTGAGATAAAACCTTTAGAGCTAGACACTGCAACTCAGGTGCTCTGCCACCATACATGTCCCACCACGCCACAGCTTCCATTGTTGCTCTATCGGCAACGGCTTGAGGTTGAGAAAAAACACCTATATAACTTAGAAAATCAGATATTTGCTGCCTCACCAAACCAGATTTTGTTGGATCAGTAATCAATTTGTCAAGTGCTTGAAAGTCCCGCTTCTGAAGCTCAATATCAACGTGAGGTGTGTTCCTTCTTGCGCCCCTGGAGCAGGCTTAGAAAGCCAAGAAGAAGTGTAGTACTTAGGGAGCAAAACATAAGCAAGACAATGCAATGGTAGGTTCATTTTATCCCACCTTTCAACAACAAAATCATGAACTAGATCATAGACCAAGAGATCATCAAGAAGTTCATCTTTAATTAGCCCTAGCATTGTATCCATATGTTCATATACATCTCCGATGATTGCTTTATCGGAATCGAAAAACCTTATCATCTTGTAAATAGGCTTGGTGAACTTAACTAATCTCTCACATTTCCTCCAGAAATCATCATCCATAATAGTCTGCTGAGTGTTATCATGCTCCTCCCTTACCCCACTTTTTCTCAAATTCTCCAATTTCTTACTTAAAACCATAGAAACTAGCCCAACTCTTACTGTTATAAGTCTAGTAAGAACAATGAAATGGTGGCCAAATCTGATTTTTTGGACTTTGAGAAGCTCTAAAGAATGGAATGTCTTGAACAAAGATTGGCAAGAACTGTGGTTGTTAATATATTTCACAACTGATTTTGCTCTCTTATATGTCTCACTAACAAATGAAAGCCTTGAATCTGAGCATTTGGCTATATCTTTCATCAGTAAGTTTAATGTATGAGGTAGGCATCCTGACCAAAATATCCAAGGGTATTTCTTCTCTATAAAGCTGCCTGCAAGCTTGTAATTGGCAGCATTATCAGTCACAACCTGAACTACTTTTTCAGGGCCAATACTTTCTATTTCCTTCAACAATATCTCAGCAATATTTAAACCATTTTTTTCAATTGATGAACAGTCATGTGCACTCAAGAACATGGCTTTACCCTTTGAGGCAGCCATAACATTGATGAGTGATTGATTTTTGCAATTTGAAAATCCATCAGAGATCATTGACAGCCCATAGATATCCCGATCATCCATTAAAGGTTTAAGATTTTGCTTCACCTTATTGTATTCTCTATCTAATAGGGTTGTCCTAACCTTCTCATAATTTGGACACACATATCCTGTAGGTGTTAATCGAATGGCAGAAATCATATCATGCCAAAGTGGTGATCTCACAACATTAAAAAGTATTCCATTTCCATACATACACCTAGCAATCTGTTGATCAATATCTTCTCTATGGTTAATCCTAAACATCTTATCTATATCATTTCGAGGATGAGGAGGCATAGCTGACTTACCCGCAGGAAGCTTGCGAGCTTTGGAATTACCCCCAAAAAGCTGATTTGCTACCACTTCTTCTTGCACCAAAGCCTCTCTTTCAGACCTTGTGATTTTAAAACACATGTTGATTCCTGTCTTTTTCTTCAACCCCACTGTGACATGTATTGTGCCAATCAAATAGTACCGAACTCTTGTGTAAGACCCAGAGTAGGGCTCTGATCTACAACCAAAATTGCAAACAAATTTGTTTGAGCCTCCACCACCTTTAGCAGAAGATTCAGCATAAATTTTTGTAACATACTTCCAAAGTGGGGTTGCACTTGGCTCCTCATTCTCATCCTCATCAATTAGCTCTTCGTATTTAGGGGTCTCCATGGTTAGCTATTTGATTTTGTAGAACGGAAATATATATGAAGAAGGGTAAGAAGTTTCAGAATGAAGGAGAGAAGTGAAAACTTGCTTTTCCTGTTGTATCAAAGTGAATATGGTGTATTTGAAGGGAAAAAATTGCCTATGTGACTCTGTCGTAGTTGTAGGCTTGTAGTTGTTGGATACTTGGATCACTGTACAATCTACAGTGCACATGCATGGGCAAAACTGAGAGGATTTGACTTTTGAGGGAAAACTGAGAAAGCATGGCTAAAAGTTCTATTTTTGACTTGTGAGGGAAAGCTGAGAAAGCATGGCTGGAAGTTATTTGCAGGCTGAAATTGCTCTTTGTAGTCATGTGTAGTTGTGTACTATCAAATAAATCATTACACGCATGGAATGGCTGGTTGTTGGAACTTGGAAACTTGTAATTGTAGATTTGAGGATATGGCTTAGATTTGAGTTTGGTTTCTTAGACTTTTTTGTTACACCTTTTTTTTTCCTTGTCACCAGTGACATTAAAGTATTATAGTATTAAACCCATTACATTCTAGTTAGTTTATATGAATATTGTGATAATTTTTTTCAATTTCTCTTCATTATTTTAGAACTTAATTAAATATACATGTAAAGCCTCTAGGTAAGAAAGTTTACAAATGACGCTCTTTGCATAATCATTTTTATAAGAAAATGATTATGCGTGTATGTATCTAAGTTGTGCATTAATCAATTGTACTAGGAAGTGAGATTATGATTTAAACTGGTATCAAGAAGACTACTCTTGTATAAGTTGCATCAACATATGATTAGCCATATGCAT
The DNA here is from genome assembly GCA_033065855.1 of Escallonia rubra. Taxonomy (NCBI): domain Eukaryota; kingdom Viridiplantae; phylum Streptophyta; class Magnoliopsida; order Escalloniales; family Escalloniaceae; genus Escallonia; species Escallonia rubra. Next base: position 323,169 of record JAVXUO010003125.1, on the reverse strand, counting down.
ATAACATAGATATACATATGTCTAGGTGTGTTTGTTACTTTGTTTACTTTAGACTTATCGAGAATAAGATTGTACATGAGTTTGATCTCCAATGAGTTTATAACCTATAGTTATATCATTTATGCTTATTGAGTCAAGCTCATAATGTGACAGTTACTCCATCTCACCAATCGATCTCAAACAAGTGCTTAAAGAATGAACAAGATTAAAGATTTTTGCATCTAGAGCCAAATGGAGTACGAGTTTACTAAGTCTACTTTGATCCAAGCTCATAAGACGACAATTAACTCATCTCACGATTCGATCTCGAACAAGTGCTTAAAGAATGAACAAGGTTAAAGATTTTTACATCTAGATCGAAAACAAAGTACGAGTTTACTAAGCCTAATTTGATCCAAGCTCATAAGATAACAATTAGCTCATCTCACGATCCGAGCTCCAACGAGCACCGAAAAGAACGAAATAGAGTCGCCTTGAAGATTTTTACATGTATGGTCATACTCATAGTAGAATAATGCTTTGGCTAGGCTTGCTCCGCAAAGTGTAAATTTTTATTCACATGGTGCTACAATAGAGTTTTATGAAAGTTGTACAGTGTGATAAAAAATTTCGAAGAAATATATCCCTACGTGCACTGTGCTATTGGTTAGAGCCGCTCGAAGAAGGACTTTATAACTCGATCTTTAGCTCCAATGTGAATTATAAGTGGAGAAGACTTTGACTGATTTCAAAAGGTCATAAACTTTGCAATGTTTGAAAGCTTAAAATGTCATAAGTCATAACAGCTGGAATAGAGAACTGCAAGAAAAATGAGAGTGAGATTAGACCTTAAGTAACTTGTATAAGCTACATTAATAACTAAACATAAAGATTAAAACAATATTAATTGTTTGATTGCAAAATCTAGTCACACGTGTAGCAATTTCATTGAAGAGGAGAGAGTTTCACTAATTCCATGAATTTATGTAACATACTTATGCATTTCATATGAAAGATCAAAATACATCGACTTGTAAATCTAATTATATATAGTCATATGTAGTAAAGCTGAGAGAATTTTGTCGGCTCATCATCTACTTGAATATTTTCTTCTCCCGCCACGTGGATTTAAAGTAATTTCTATTGATAATATATAATTTTTTTTCCGTTTCTCTTCCATAGTTTTCAAATTTTGAGTTCCTAAAATCGCTCACTCTAATTTTTCTGTCCGATTTTCTAGGTATTGTTCCATGTTTTTTTCCTCAAATTTTATATCAACAAACAAATTTAGATGTACCTAAATATCTCTATCTCATGTTGATTTTTAATTTATTACTTTACTTTTTAAAATATCATATCTGAATGCTTCATGCATCGTTTGAATATTTTACATTATACATAATTCTTTGACGTCTAAATGGAAAATTATGCATTTTAATCATTTTCTTTTAAAATTGTTCAAGTACAAATTAAAAATATGGCGGGATTGCTTTTAATTCCAATTGTTGGCGAGTTGGTGAAGATCCTAATTTGTACTATTACTTTTATTTACATTATTATAAAATATCGTTGTTAGTTATTAATATGGCTTTTATTAATAATGTGTGATAATTATATAGGAATCTCATGTGCACCGCATGAGATAAAAATTAGTACATATTAATATACTATATTCCTTGACTTCCAATACTTAATAACAATTGACGTAATTAGTTATTTACAATATTTTGTAACTTATATTTTAAATATTTTCATGTTAGTTATTAATTATGAAAGAATATTTATGTATCACACATAGTGTGCCCATCATATTATCATGGTACATGGTAAAAGTTATATACCGACAAGGCATTTTTCACATTTCATGCAAGTCACTACCAAAATATATGACTTAAGATAAAATACATTTCAAAAGAATAACAATCATGGCATGCATTAAAAAATTGAACTTAGTAATTGTATTAAACTTACAACCAAATTACAAACACATTATGACATAATATTAAAAAATTTATATTAAAATCTGTCATTTCCATGTCAATCTACATAAATTGTGTAATAAGCAAAGAAAAGTAAAAACTAATAAGATATTTTTGAACACATCACTTCTTCCCTTGGAAATGTGAGCACCACTAGCTTAATACTCAAGCACACTTATCACACATATCAAGAATCCATTTTTCCTAGGCTGAAACTCACGCCAACTGCACATGGAGGCTGAAAGTGAAATGTTGAATTCACATGGTCCAAAAATGAAAAGAACTACTTTCATTTTCATCGAAGCGCGAGATGGCCTCAAAGATAATAGCTTTCACTTCCTGGAACCTCTCGTCCGAGAGAGACCTCAGCTAGAGGTCTCCAAGCATTATCGGATGCCTCCTCATAGTCCTTCACTTCTCCTCTTTAACACCATGTGCCCACTGATTTCCCAAACTGCTGGGTTCACTTGGGTGTCCAGGACATAGTTACATAAGGCTGGATTCTGGAGGGAGAAGAAGCAGAGCGCCAAAAGACGAACACCTACGCTCTTCTCCTTCTCTCGTAAGACTTGGAGGGAAGAAGGACACGGGGCCATGGGGAAGCAGGAGACCAAAATCGATGCCCTTCTCCGTTCTCTCGTGGCTTGTCAGTTGAAGATTTGAAGGAGGAAGGGCTTATAGGAACCTGGGAAGCTAGAGGAGACCAATGTCCAATCTCCTTCTCTGTTCTCTCTCGTCTTGAAGATAGGAATGCGATTCCAGGTAACGTTTTTTCATCTTGTCCATCCTTTTAGTTCTAAGATTTAGATTGATTGACTTGCGTCTCTTCTGGCCGACGGTATCGAGCTCCCATGTCCGATTGGGACGCGTTCCCATGGAGTTCCTGTCATGGGATCGCAAAACTGCGGTTCTAAGAGAGAACCGTCGGCAGATATGGCGTTTCCTGCAACTAAGGTCTAAACCCAGCCCACGTTCCCTATTGGTGGGTGAACAATCCAACACTTCGTGAATTGTGCTTCACAATGATAGGAAGAGTCGACATCGAAGGATCAAAAAGCAACGTCGCTATGAACGCTTGTTTGCCACACGCCAGTTATCCCTGTGGTAACTTTTCTGACACCTCTAGCTTCAAATTCTGAAGGTTTAAAGGATTGTTAGGCCACGCTTTCACGGTTCGTATTCGTACTGAAAATCAGAATCAAACGACCTTTTACCCTTCTGTACATAATAGAAAATTCTAAAGACTTAGAGAGAACTCTAGAAAGGTAAGGAGACTTTTCTAGTTGTCCAAAATCATGCAACCATACACCATTCCAATTGAACCAAAAGAATGTGTTGCAAACACTACCACAAGGCACAAAATTACCAACTGGCCCAGATCAACAGCCATTTACTCAAAATAATCCTGATTGCAATCTTTAATCTAGGAAAATCTATTCTCTCAGCTTTCACATCAGAAATTACCTACTAGTTACGCTTTTGTTATACCAGTATCACTACCTCCATTGCATTGGATTTCCCCCTTTGATACACAGTGTGAGTTAACATTAATTGTATTGATCGTCTTTGCCCTATCTTGCTTGTGAAGCGATATTATTTGAGATAATTCCAATGCTTGTATGTACTATATCTATCTTTGGAGTCTGAAATGTCGAATAATCCAATAGAATGAGGAAGTATTCGAACTAAAATGATGTGCAGTGCGGAACAACCAAAAAGTTGCACGGGTGTATACGGCCAGAACTGTTAATTCAAGATTAAGCAATGGTTGGATGAACATCGAAACCACGATGATCATTAACGTCGAGTGATTAATTGAGAGAAGTAATGGAAAGAATCAGGCAAAACAGAGGGACGACGGCGTACCGACTTTGGTGACCATCAAGGGGGAAGGAACTATGCGGCCGGACTCCGACCGCCATTGAGCTGTGCTTCGTACGTGATCGAGGGTTTTGTTTTGTTTCTTACTTGCTCATCCTTTTAAGTTCTGTTGGAGGACTCAGCGTACCTATAGCAGATCCAATGCAGGGTCAGTCCAGTGGCATGTGGGCCTTGCGGCCTGAAAATCGTTAGTGAAATGCATTGCAGAACAAATAGGATGTAATAAGTAGTTATACTTTTTTCCCAAAAAAAAAAAAAATTCGTCTTTACCTTGCAGTTTTATAAAAATTTAATATAAATTTTCACTTTTTAGTAACTTTTTGAGCCACAGGCCAAGTACAAGACAATATAAGTTATAATCTATAAAGAACAAACTTTGACTCCTAGAGACAATTGATTATCACTAAATAAATGTCACTATAGACATTTAGAGACAATTGATTGTCACTATATAAAGATAAGGAAGATTCGTCCAACTGGATAACAGTCAAATTTGTTTCATCTATAAATACTCAAAAGCTAATTTTCCCTATGAATTACAAAATTTCAAAAGAATCCCATTCATTATAATTGTGATGGTACTTTCTCTTTCTTGCTCCTTTTCTCAACTTCACTCATGAGATTGGTGTTCCAGTTGAGATCAAAATTCTCTCTTCACTTACGATATGCATATATATTCAATCAAAAGTTATGAACAATTTGAATTTTACATAAATAGCAATAATTAAAATCTAATAACTTTGTTCAACAAGATAGTAATAAAAACAAGCAAAAGCTGCAACAGACATGCCTAGTACTCGCTTATTAGAAGAATACGAAGATATCTGGTTCAGACTCGCATAGCATTACCGTGTATCAAGACAAGTAACCAAAACAAAAATGTATCAAAACCAAGCAGAGCAATAATGGCTGCGCAAAATGGGTATCCCCATCATTCCGAGTGAGCATTCTCAATTACAAAGTCAACCATGCTTCTTTGACAAACACCTTTAATTTAAAACTCAAAAACAAGTTGGCATGTCCAACATTCTCTCAGAAGAGACCATCACGTCTTAAGAACGAGTGTGCGCAAGGAGGATATCATGACAACTACTTGATCAAATGGATCAGAAGATTATGCCGCTCAAGAAGAAGCACCGCTACGTAGACTCCTGGGTTTGCTGGATGTCATCTGAGACTCGGGCTGCAAAAAAACCAACAAGACGAGTGAGATGCAAATCAAAAACAGGTGCTGTTGGTTGTTATGAGGGGCAAATGTCGTACCTCCTTTCTAACTGGCTCTTCCTTTTCGGACAAAATCAGCTCAATGTGGCAGGGGGATGCCATGGAGGCTGCCAAAGAGAAAATGATTTACAGTTCAAGATGTAAAAACATCAGAAGGCAGGTGTAAAAAGAACCAACAACAAGCTTACGATTAATTCTTCCATGAGCAAGGTATGTCCGTCGCCTTTGCTTCTGGGCTTGGTTCACCTGAATGTGAGATACGTAACGCGTATCCACATCTAAACCTTTAACCTGCACAATGAGTAATTACCAAGTTAAAGAGCCGAAATACATAACGATAAGACAATGCGAAGAAATAATTTACTGTACCTCGGCATTACTTTCAGCATTCTTATGCAAGTCGAGTATGAACTTCGCAGATTTGACAGGCCAGCGTCCTTGTACATTTGAGTGCCTGTTCTTGGCCTGAGCAGTGCGTCCAACAACTCGACAGAATCACGTGAAGGGTATGGCCTGTTTGTGGACCACCACATCCTCCAAATACCTTTTAGCCTTGGTCAAAGGCAACTTCCTGATGGCATGGGCTGTCTCCCTAGTGCTATGAACACTCAGATGCACACCATTTCTATCTAATGCTATGAAGCCTTAACAAATAANAAGAAAAGTGGTTGTCCTAACTTTTCTACCAGTCCCATTTCCAAATGCAACACTGGTTTTTCCGGTAGGTCAAACAACCAAAAACAAAACAAAAAAGTGTTTAAACAACATGCAATTTACTTGACCTTAAAAGGAATAAGAAAAAGTTACTTGTTAAGGTTCATCATTCAAAGTGCACCCACACTTCTTCAAGAAAATCACTGCCACATACAAAAAATGCACAACAAACATGCATGCCAGCTGGCAAACTGGAAAAACCCAACACACCATTCAACAGATTATGTTGCTGCGCAAGGTCAAATTGCAGAATGTCACATAATAACTAGTAAAATCAGTCTGAGCTGGTAACTACAGAGTGACAATTAAGCCAAATGAGAATACAAATCTATGAACGTGGACCTTCTCTATGAACATGAAATAAGCATATTAAACAAATCTAAACTATTAAACATGCATTCTTAAAATTTGAGCAAGTATAACTCAATAAACATAAGCTAACCACATCATACAAGGTTATGCCAGCACCGTTATCGTGTTATCAAACATTAACTTGTAATCACTAGCAGCAAATTATAGTAGCCCTACAGCTTCAATTAAATGCAAAAAAAAAAAAAAAAGTTGTTAATACCTTGAAATGGGCTCTCAGATCGGAGCCCCTGGCTTTATCAACGTCTCCTTGTTTTTCTTTATTTGTTAACCGAGTCTGCGTATACAGGTCTTTTCCCTATAAACTCCGAGATGTCACAATCTGCTCTTGGTTAGCCCAACGCCTCAACCATATTCATAAACGAGTGTTCTCAAACACAAACTTTAAGAAGTTAAAACTTTAATCTTTTCATACTTAATGAATATAATATACAGATCAAGCACCGGGTCATACAAATGAACCTGCGAATAGTATCCAACAGAAAGTTACAGCACGTGAGGGCCATTAACAACATGGGACTACTGATAACAACCAACACTAATTTCACTCACAAACTTTATACTCCATAATTTCAAAACCCCCGATTCAGTCAAAGCCATTCAACCTTTAGAGGTGAATTGCACAAACCACATATATAATGCTTCCACATCCATTGAGACAGAAAATGTGTACTAAACAGAGCACTTGAATCAGAACTAATCATTTCTCACAGTTGAAATATGCTAAAATTGGCCGGACAACAATGGACGAGAATCACATAGACATGAGAAACGGTCTATTGTGAAAATTTAATTGCTTCAAGTCATTGTACAATGGTATAACATTCATTGCAAATTGAACAGTACAGATCATATAAGAGAAGAAAACGAAGGCAAAGGTACCAAGTACCAGCTACATCCTAGATTCAAAAAGCTAGCAAGTGCTAGTTGCTAAGATCAACGAAATGACCTACTTCTTCGTAGCCTTCTTTTTTGAAGTAGAACTAGCATGCTGCGGCTTCGGATGCTTTTCAGCCTCGCTCGGGTCCAGCCACTTGAGAGGGTTGCGGTTGAAGAAAGGCCAATTGGGAACAGTTATCAGAGTAGTCAAAACAACCCCACCAGCATAGACAAGTAACATCATCTGAAATGAACCCAAACCATAGCCTATCACGAATGCTATCGCTGCAAAGGCCGCCAGCATTATCTGCATCAGCTGCTCCGCTAGCTTTTGCCCTTGCCAATCCATCTATTCACACACATGCGCACACACGGATGGAATAAAAACTTATTAAAACAATCCCAAGACTTCCAACCCAAACCTAAGGCTACGTTTGAATAGCAATTTCAGACAAAATAATACATAACCACCAACCAAATATTCATGACACAACAGCACAAAACTTTAACTATTCGTAGCTAGAAAATATGTAATTTAGCACTTCGTGCTTCCATAGCATTGTAAGACATAGATTCCAGCTTGAAAAATTGACCAACAGTAACTTCCATGAAAAGTTCAATACAAATAGGCGGCAAAAATTACAACGTTTTGAATAAAAAAAACAACTACAGTAGAACAACAACAATGCACAGATTAAGGAAAACCACATTTTAATGCAAGTCTAAAACTAGCCCAGAAAAAAGAAAAAAAAAAGGAAAACCTCATTTTAGCTATAAACAATAAGCAATGCAAGTCACATATTAACTGGTCTGTCAAACATACATAACCAGATATAACAGAAGAGGATACATGCACTGGCTAACAGCCCACTAAAGACATTTATTTGTAAAATATGGGGATGTACCATCATTTACTGAACCATCAGTCACTAGTAGCTACGTAGGTTCACCCAATAACGATGCAAAACTGATATTCCTAAAGTTCATAAGACACCCATTCACAAAGGCAAGAGGACCCTGCTTTTTCAATCAGGTTAAGGTGTAGTATATGTAAAAGATAAAACTTACTGTGAATATAAAATTGGGAATAAGTAGAGGTCTCATCATTAACTGAACCTTCAGTTACTAAAAGCTACAGAGGTACACCCAAAAACAATGCAACTGATGTTCCTGAGTCCCATTCACAATGGCAAGGGGGCCCTGCTTTTTTCATCAGGTTTTATTAGCTACTGACCCAAACTTCTAGAAATGAAAATTTTTCGAGTGAGTTAATATGTCATTGTCCAGTCACCAAAAGCAACAAAGATTTGCCCAATAAGAATGTAAGTGATCTGAATTTCACACCAGTGAATTAGGGCATTTTAAACCTGCTTTTTAAATTTCCTCAGGTTACAAAATTTATTAATCAGCTATTAATTGCAAAAGCAATTATTAACATGAAAAGCAATGCAAGTGATTTGCCTTCATGAGAAACACACTCAAAATATCAGACTCAAAATATCAGATCATCAGCTATTAATTGCAAAGATAAACTAGCCCTTAAGAAATTGCTAAACTGAGTACATGTTCCATCATTTACTGAACCTTCAGTTACTAAAAGCCACAGAGATTCACCCAATAACAATGCATCTGATCTTCCTGAAGTTTACGAGAGTGTCATTCACAAAGGCAATGAGACCCTGCTTTTTTCATCAGGTTATTTATTTGTAACAAAAAATCCCACCCCAAAAACCAAAAGATAAGAATGTTATGAATATTCAGACATATGAACACTCAGATGCACACCATTTCTATCTAATTCTATGAAGCCTTAACAAATAACAAGAAAAGTGGTTGTCCTAACTTTTCTAGCAGTCCCATTTCCAAATGCAACACTGGTTTTTCCAGTACGTCAAACAACCAAAAACAAAAAAAAAAGTTTAAACAATATGCAATTTACTTGACCTTAAAAGGAATAAGACAAAGTTACTTGTTAACGTTCATCATTCGAAGTGCACCCACACTTCTTCAAGAAAATCACTGCCACATACAAAAAATGCACAACAAACATGCATGCCAGCTGGCAAACTGGAAAAACCCAACACATCATTCAACAGACTATGTTGCTGCGCAAGGTCAAATTGCAGAATGTCACATAATAACTAGTAAAATCAGTCTGAGCTGGTAGCTACAGGTGACAATTAAGCCAAATGAGAGTACAAATCTATGAACATGGGCCTTTTCTATGAACATAAAATAAGCATATTATACAAATCTAAACTATTTAAACACGCATTCTTAAAATGAGCAAGTACAACTCAATAAACATAAGCTAACCACATCATACAAGCTCTGAAGCACGGACACCTCTCCTAGGTGGAGGTATGGTGTCCTAAACGGACGGACACCCCGACACCCTCTGGACACCGCCTGACACGTGTCGGACACGGCTCATCGGTGTCGGAATTTTTTTAATTTCCGACACCGTGTTGGACACGGCGTGGAGCAGTGTCTTACCGTTTGGGGCCAATTTCAACGGATCTGGTGTTGCCGGAGCTAGTCGACAGAGATACCGAAGCCGAAGCCAACGGATCTGGGCTACAGTCGCCGAAGGAAGAGAAGCTAGCCGCTGTCGCCGTCGCCCGTCGTCGTCGCCAGAGGTCTCGCCATCGTCGCTGGAGCTCCTCCGCCACCGTCGCTGACCCACAGGTTGCGGCAGTGCTAGAGCTCCTTTCCGTCACTCCCTCCTGTCCTTCTCTTTTTTTCTTTTCTCCCTTTTGTTCTCCCTTTTGTTCTCCCGTTTTTGTCCTTCTCTTTTTTTTTTCTCCCTTTTGTCCTCTTTTTTCTTTTCTCCCTTCTTTGTCCTCTCGTTTCTGTCCTTTTCCTTTTTCTTTTCTTCCTTTGTCCTCCCATTTCTTTCTTTTCTTTTTTTTTCTTTTCTCCCTTTGTTGTTGCATTTCCAATATATTAAGTAAATAAATATTGATGAAATAAATTATGACTTATAGTTTTTCATTATTGTTTGTTATTTTAGATTGTGGAATATATTTGATATTTATTAAAAATATATATATAATATAAAATATATTTAAAAAATAAAATCTGATTTTTTGGAAATAGCGGTGTCCGGTGTCGGTGTCCGACACCGTGTCCGTGTCCGTGCGACCTAGCATACAAGTTTATGCTAGAACCATTATCACGCTAGCACACATTAACTTGTAATCACTAGCAGCAAATTATAGTAGCCCTACAGCATCAATTAATACCTTGAAATGGACTCTTAAAAAAAAAACGTTAATACCTTGAAATGGACTCTCAGATCGGAGCCCCTGGCTTTGCAAGCTGTAAAACAATTAGAATATATAATCAGAACGATCTTCACAATTCTCGACATAAACGGATCGCTAAAAACCAAAAATAGATTATAAAAACAAAAACTTACATTTGGTGTGATTATCGGGTTCCCTTCACCTGGATTATTAAGAGAAGCCTTTTTTAGACTGTATGGTAACAGATTTAGGGCACACGCTTACACGCACTGAATGTGTTGTGTGTGTGAATTTTCAGTGACCTAAGGATGAGATTTGGGCAAGAGTAGTTACCATGGCCGCTTGGCGCTGTTTCTGCGTAGAGGAAGAAGTGTAGAGAGGTGGTGCGGGCGAAAATGAAACCCTAATTTTTCAAGGGCTGAGATCGAGCCCTTCGCGCTACATTTAGGCCCATGTAGCTAGAGAGCCACTTTCGGGCCGAAGGCCTTTTCCTAACAAAGGTGGCCCAGGGCTCGGATAGGGCCCATTTGCAGTTCGCACTACATTTAGGCCCATGTTGCTAGAGAGCCACTTTTGGGCCTAAGGCCTTTTCCTAACAAGTGGCCCATATAGCATTTGAACTATTTTCAGCCCACTTAATACTAAAAAACAATTTATTTTCATATGTTGGAACAACAAATTATAATTTAGAAAAGTTCGTGTTCATAGCAAAAGTCTTCTGACTTTTGCTATTGTTCATCTTTTGTCCAAGCATAACTTGAGAAAAATGATTTTCCTAAGGTATGTTTTCAAAACTTAGGATCTACATTGTTAAGATACATTATTTCGTTATAATAAATGAACCGGTTGTATTGATAATTAGAGATATTTGTTATAAGCGCGAGGATAATCATCGTAACATAGTATTTCTACGTCCATCACGCCAAAAAGAATATGCAAATGAATTAGTCTCCGTACTTCTTTTTTCTATTTTTTAATCAGTTTTTCACAGTGGCTTACACATCATTCATGGTTTTTAACTACAAAAAAGAGTGGTTTTAACTGTGAAGTGGATATACATATTTATTGGGCTTATAGCATTTCATTCGATTCTCAACTTTAAACATTTTAATCATAGCACATTGTCACGGACTCATTGTTTGAATATTTAACACAGGGAGGTGCAGGTAATTATAGGCGTTGAACCACACAATGACTCTGACGTATAACGCAACTGAAAGTAGTGTGCTTTGCACGACCCTAGCATCGCCCAGATACTAGGGTATAGACGATTGTATCTGCATGAAAATATCCGTGTGTCCGCGACAACGAGCTTTGCCAAGAAGTCCATAGCTCGATTTAACAAAAGTTCGGTTTTCAGTATGTTCCCAACCTATTCATTTCACGCGAACACGTCGACATTATCAACGGTCAATTTTTCAACGCATCGAACCGTTCAAAGTGGGCGCGCCCAAGACACGTGCATTCTTTGCTTTGCACGCCTCACGCGCGACTTAGTCACCAATTATTTTACATCAACGTGACTCACGGTAGCACGTCGTCACACCGAAACCACCCAAGAACCTTTTCACCAAAAACATCGGACCACGGCGCACTTGGAGCAATGGGGTCAAGGGGCAAATGGCATTGGCCAACCCCAGGGGGTCAGCCTTGGCCTCCATGAGGGGTTGGCCTCGGCCATTTTCCCCCGGTGGTTCACCCCTTCGCGCAAACCCCTTTTCGTACTTTTTTCGCTTCGTACGTAACTTTGGTACCTTGTTCGCTATGTGGGTACGATTCTTGGCAACACGCTCGTCGTAATACAACTTCCGAATTTGCCATTGCTCATCAAAACACCTACCGTCGGCGCGCCCAAAGTTCACCGAATGGGGGAGTGGCCTTGGCCTCCCTTCATGGGAGTTGGCCATTGGCCTTGGCCACCCCTTAGGGTCGGCCTCGGCCTCCCCAAGGGGTCAGCCTCGGCCTCCCCAGGGGTGGTGGCCTTGGCCTTCCCCCAATTTTGGCTTATGGCCTCCCCTCCCGCGCGCACTTGTTTTCTCGAGTCTTTGCACCTCCGCGATGTTTACGGACGTTCGTACATCAACCTCCCGACGTCCGTCGTGCATCAACCTCGCGTCGTCCGTCAACCTCGCGACGTCCCTCGTCCGTCAACCTCGCGACGTCCCTCGTGCCTCAACCTCGCGACGTCCGTCGTGCATTAACCTCGCAACGTCCTTCGTCCATTAACCTTGTGACGTCCGTCGTGCATCAACCTCGTGACGTCCGTCGTCCGTGACCGCACACCGTTCCCACGATGCCCATCTCCCAAAGTCGGGCGCTATCGCCGAATGACCCATCGCCGACGACTGTATACCATCACTCCCAACTTTGTCATTACTACATGTTGCATTCATTATTTTGTTATCATAGGCACACTCAACTCACATCCCGTCTTCAGAACACCCGACTCGTGCCCGTGCGCCATTCTCATGATACGTGCCCCGGCACCAAGTATTGCTCCGCGACGTTTGTCGTCTTGCCCGTACGCCATTCTCATCATACGTACCCCCGGCACCAAGTATTGCTCCGCGACGTTCGTCGCCGCGCCACTTTCATAACATGTGCCCCCAACACCAAGTATTGTCTCTGCGACGTTCATTGCCGCGCCCGTGTGCCACTTCCATAACATGTGCCCATGGTACCAGGTATTGTCTCCGCAACGTTCGTCGCCACGCCCGTGCGCCACTTTCATAACATGTGCCCCGGTACCAGGTATTGTCTCGTGTTGTAGGCACCGCGCCCATGCGCCACAATCATGTTACATGCTTCCGGGATGGGCTCACAACCTTATAGCCATCGCCGTCTCAATCACAGGGGGGCTCCGGCCCTCGCACCGGGATGGGCTCACAACCTTATAGCCATCGCCGTCACAATCACGGGGGGCTCCGGGACGAGGACCCCTCGCATCGGACTCTGAGCACTGAGCTGCGAGCATATCCACTCATGTTACTGTTGATCTTCGACACCACCAGGGTAATAACCCACGGGTCACTCCGGGACGGGAGCAGGTCCTCGGAGGGCATCACACCTAGTCCGCCTGACAGTTGGCTACATGGGCAACCCTCACCGCTGTCAGGTTCTCTGCGCGTCTCTTGACGCACCTCGTGGGATTCAATAAGAGCTTGGACCGGTGGCTGGAGCAACGGGCTTACTCTGATCATGCTACCGCGGTGTGATCAGTCGTCTCAGACAAGTAGAGTGACGCTGTGTGAGGCAGGCAACGCGAATTTGGGAACCGGCAGTCCAACGGAGAACTGGTATTTTGGGACCTCCTAGTGACCTGTCACTCCCAGGGGACGACATGTGGCACTTTATGACATAAGCATACATTTCCTATAAATAGTGGACTTTACAACTCAAAAAGGAACTTCTTCTTCATTCTCACAAAATCACTTTCTCACTCTAGAATTTGGGAGCTCTTGGATTCTAGTGAGAGAAAGACAAATTGGACATAACTTTGGACCGTAACATTGGACCTCGACTCGGACCCTGACTTGGACTATCGACTGCCGGTCCTGTTCGTCTCAGCCTTGCCTTCGCAGCACTATCACTCCTCACGGCCTGTCTGGGAAGCCTTGCTCTCTGCCCTTACTCCGCTCTCACTGTCTCTCACTTTGTATACTTGGAAGTTGACTCGGACTGCAGCCTTTGTGGCACCTCCACGTAGGTGCGAACCCACTTTCCTTGGCATCACAGTATATGAAGCAATCTAATACAAAATCTCCTTAGTCTAATTCTAGGCTACCCTATAAAGTCCTACCCCTGCAACAAAAACAAGGATATTTTGATAGAACTATAATTTGTAGGTTGACAGAAAACTTGAGTAAGCGATGACATCCACCCAGTCAGGGAAAAGGCCTTTCAACTTCTTTGCTGACTCCATCAAATATTGGTGTACTACGGCAACATCAATGCGTATATCCGCAGAACTGTGTTGCCTGCATAGTCCACACAAATTCTCACATTACTCAAAAGAACAGCTCTATTTCAAATACACAAGACCGAGGTTACCAACAAGCTAATCTGATTGTTTTCTTTCTTAAATTGGGAAGATTGGGTAAATATTGGTATATTACACCTTATAACAAGCGAATCTAACTTTCGTGTGACATTACCATATTGGCCGGTAACATAACAAAGATATATAGAGTTCTTAGAATAAGGCAGTAACTAGATGCCAACAGGACACAGAAAGAGAGTTTTACCTCCAACCAGAAGGTCTAATTCTCGTCGCCTACTCCACTAAGTCTACATATGTATGATGGTGGACCACCAGCGACAATTTCAGGAGCCGTAAACAATGTGACAAGGTTATTATTTTAGCCTTGGTTATTATTTGGTTTGAGACTTGAATTTGTAATGAATTTTAGCCTTGGTTATTATTTGGTTTTAATGGATTTTGATGAGGAAAGATTTGCATTAAGTTTTAATGGAGATATTTTTATCGCTAATGGATTAGATGCTCTACTTTATACCTTGGTATAACTGAATATTTAGTAATGTATTTGACTTTAGGACTTGAATTTTAGTAACGGCTTCCCAAGTTTGGGGGCGCTACACGTAAACTACAATGAACTACAGGTGTTTATTTTTGTTCTTTACAGCTGGTGTGATATTGCTCCCTTTGTTATGTTTCTGTGTTATCTTGAATATATGAGCTATTGATAAAATATTTCATTTCATATCCATTTATAGCATTTCTTTTTGGATGGATATATACATTGCACTAAAATATGTTATTTGTTTCAAAATAGTTGTATAGATAGATAATAAATGCATTTGTACTGCGATATTGGGTGCAACTGCCTCCGTCATCTCCGTGGGAGTTGTTTGCTGGAGTACTGCCGGGAGAATAGAGATTATATATCAAGGAAGCCCCGTGTTAACAATGAAGTTACAAAGGAGATGTACATGAACACCATTATGAGAGATGATCGACATTGCATAAGCCAAATAGGTATGAGGCCTTTTGTTTTTTTTGGACTATGTGAACTTCTAATCAAAAAAATTTAGTTCATGCAACTACAAACATGTATAGTAGGCGTGAAATAAATTTAGAGATACATGCTCTTATTTAGTTGTTTGTAATGTTGTTACTAGCAATAATAGGATTGTGTGGGTGCACTGGATAGAACTCATGTCCGTTCTAAGGTTTCCAAAAAAATTCAAGGGAGGTTTCGTGGTCGAAAGGAGGGAACAATACAAAATGTCTTATGTGCTATCAACTTTATTTGAAATTCACTTATGTACTCGTGAGATGGAAAGGAAGTGCGCATGACTCTCATATTGTAACTAATGCACTTTTAAGGTCGAGAGGTTTAAGCATTCCTAAAGGTATTAATAGAAGTTGAAATACTTTCGTTGTTTCTAATAAGTAGCGTTCTTAAGTGATATATCTTTATTCATATTTGTAGAAAAATACTATCTTGGAGTTGTTGGTTATGGTACCAGAAATGGGATTCTCTATCCTTATCCTGGTATTCGTTTCATTTGGAAGAGTTTAGTGAGCATCCACCTCAAGATGAGAAAGAGCTTTACAACTTCCGCCATGCTTATTTGAGAATAACTATTGAAATTGGAGTATTGAAGGAGAGTTTCCACATTGGTCATTTAAAAGACAGGTGAATGTACTAATCGCATGTTGTGTCATTCACAACTACATTATGGGTGTGGACCCGAATGACAAAGTTATTCGAGAGATAGAATCCCAACGACAAAGTGGACGAGAACAAACACGATGAGTTCCAACTCAATGAGAGGGAAGAACATAGAGAATGGGTAATGAAAAGGACCATATATCAAGGGAAAATGTGGAATGATTATCTGCACCGCGGGGGGGGGGGGGGGGGGAATGTTTAGAAATCTGTTTATTTACTTTTATCTTGTGACATTTTTAACGTGCTTGTTTTTTCGCTAAGAATATGTATGTAGATTGGGTAAGATAGTTGTATCGTTGATTGATGTTTTTGATGATTTTATCATGTGCATACTATTTTCTTTCGCTCTAATCTTTAGCAATCAATCATAAATATTTTATTATTTTTTTCTGTGTCATCCAAACAACGGAAATGAAATTCAGAATTATATTTTCAAGAGATTAATGTATTTTTTTTAAATATTCATTTTTCGTAAAGCATTTTTTCGTGAAAGGCCGCAGTTAGGTTAGGGGTTATCATATATCCGTACCCTAAAACCCCAGTGAGTGAGGGCGGGGGTTGCAGAGGAAAGATGAGTCTTGTGGCGGGGTCGTACGAGCGATTCGTATGGGGCTTCAAGCTCAAGACTCTGAAGCAAGGTTCCTTAACCCTTTCCCCACTCTTCTCCTTCCCTTCCCACCTCCATCCCATCAAGTCCGTCGCCGTCTCCGGTTCCGCCGCCGTCTCCGGCGGATCCGACGACACCATCAAGATCTACGACCTCGCGTCCTGCTCCGAGATCGGCTCCCTCAACAATCACTCCGCCACCGTCACCGCCCTCTCCTTCTTCACGCCTCCGTCCCTCTCCTTCCCCCGCAACCTGCTCTCCGCCTCCGACGACGGCAATGTCTCCATCTACGACGCCGATCCCTTTGTCCACCTCAAGACCCTCAGCGCCCACAAGAAGGGCGTCAACGACATCTCCGTCCATCCCTCCGGCAAGTTGGCGCTGACCGTGGGGAGGGACTCGTGCTTGGCCATGCTCAATCTGGTCAGGGGCAGGCGAAGCTTTTACTGTAGCCTGGGGAAGGAAGCGTCCATTGTCAAGTTCCATTCCGGCAGCGGCGGCGACAGGTTCTTCGTGGTTATGGATGACAAAGTTTGTGTCCACGAATCGGAGGACGCTAGGTTGGTCATGGAATTGAACAGTCAAAAAAGAGTTCTTTGTGCTGCACCTGGCATGGTTAGTTACACTGCTGTTAATTTTATTCGTTTTTTTTGGTTGATAAATGATGCGAATAAGTGTTTTTGCATTGTAGTCCGGGTCGGGCTTCATGGAGCACGGAGCCCCCAAGGAGACCCTAAGGAAGATGTAGGAAAGGAGAGAGTGGGGTGGAGACCCCCAAAGAGGAGGAAAAACTCCTCTTCCAAGGCGCGGGGAGAGGACCAAATAGGGAGGGCACGGCCAACCCACCACGGGGCTGGGCTGCCACAGGGGGCCGGCCAACCCCTAAAGAGGGGTAGGCCTAGCCTAGGCCACTCTAAGGCCAAGGGGCGTGCCGTCAACCCCCTTTTCAAGGGGGAGGGGAGCCGATTTTAAAGCTCGAGTAATTTTTCCCATATCCTAGTGTGGCACATGACTTGAAGTGTGTGCTCCGGGGTTTCTCTTTTGACTGCTAAATACTTGTCGACGCGTCTTGAAAAGCGGAGCCCAATAGCAGTTGAACATGTAGCCAAGATGGGCTATCAACAGATAATTATTCTTGGTAGAAGATTAAACTTCAAACTAGGTTTTTTCCAAACTAGGTTGTTCTTTTTTTATTTTTATTTTTTGGTTTTTCCCCTTAAGTGGGAATGAGGGAAATCACCGCTTTCAGGACTGCCATTCCTCCCAAGTTGCATAGGAATTTGGACCATTGAACACCGCTCATTATGCTCATAGTTCCTCTTCTTGACCATTCTCCTATCTAATGTGCGACTGGTTCGACCCTGAATTGACCATAGCTGCCCACTTCAGGCAAGACACTGCAAGGAGAGATGTTAGTGCCCAGCTTCTTCTCGAGTAACGAGGAAGGACACATGAAACACTGAATTCTGCTGCTGGCAGCCAATGCACTTGATATGACCCATACTGCTTAGTAGCCAATCCATGTTCCTCTTAAATCCTAAGGATGTCTCTCTATTGGGCTGTAACACTAGATACACCCCATCTTTCTTGACAAACTTTCTCTGTTCTATGTTTATAAGCATATACCCTCATCCTGGCTTGTGCTAATGCCAGATTATCCCTTAGGAGTTTTACTGTTATAGCTGTGTATTCGAAAGTCATCCCCTGCTACTACTCTGGTGGTATTTATTTGGTGGAAATTAAGTTGAGGAGGGTCAAACTCATAGAGTCTTAAGGGGAGTTATTTATGATAGCTGAGTGAGAATTGGTATTGTACCATTGATGAGGTCTTTGACCAGTTAAGCCCCAAGGAGGGTCTCCACACACCTGTTAAGTCTCTTTTCGCGAAGATGTCTTAAAAAACTTTTCTCAGACAATTGAGTTGGTAAGCCATGCAATTTTTGAATGTGATCAAAAGGTTATGGCTAAGGTAGAGGCTGAAGTAGGGTAACTTAGAACAATGATATGACCATATTTGGTCAATCTATCCACCAAGTTGATCTATCCACCACAAGGATAATGTATTTGCCAGCTGAGTGTGGTAATCCCTCTATGAAGTCTATGGAGATTATCTCCCATAGATGGTTAAAAATAAAAGTGGCTACAACAACCCTGGGATTGGAATGGTCAGGCTTCATTGGTTTTCACCCACTGTAGAACATCTTACTTCATAGTAGGCCAATTAAATCATAGTTTCAACCTCCTATATGTACCAGTAATGTGTGAGCAGTCACTCGGTCGGATTTGTCTAATTCCTGTAACTAAGTATGCCTGAGGTTGTAGAAGATTGAAACCTCGCGAAATACTTGTCACTTTGTCAAAGGTGTAGCTCGAGTGACTGTTGGGGTCAATATCAGTTAAGCAATAATGTCTTGAACATAAGTATCACCTTCTAAATTGGACAGAAGCCCCTGCTTCCAAGTAGGTTGAATGATGGTTATTGTTTTGTCGGTCTGATCTCCTTCCATTACCCTAGAAAGTGCATCAGACACCCTATTTTCAGCTTCTTTACTTCTATACAATTTTGTAGTCACGGCGACATAGCTTGCTTAGTCACTTTGGTTGGTTATTGTTGTTGAACTTTAATATAAAAGCCTCCTTAATCTTTGGTGATTTATTGAGATCTCAAAGTGATGTCTAAGGAGGTAGTAATGCCACTTCTTAATGGCCGTCAAAATAGCCAATATCGCTTTGTCATGGTAGATAATCCCAAGTGCTTAGGAGTCACTGCTTACTGAGTTAGGCTAGGGCCTCTCCTATTGAGTTACGACAGATCCAATACCTATTGCACTAGCATCTGTTTCTAGAACACAGGTCTTTGTCATATCAGGTAGAGCAAGTTTTGGGGTGTTTCACATGACATCCTTGGGATATTGAGATGCCTTTTCTGTCTCCTTAGTGCAATGCAACCCTCTTTTTTTTAGAAGATTTGTTAAGGGCCCAACAATGAGTTCATACACTCTGACAAACCTCCTGTCGTGTACCAGTTAAACCCAAGATGCCCCTGAGCTTAGTTGCACGGAGCGAGAGCCAAGGTTCTGGGTGGGAGCGGGAGCAGGTACGACGTTCCGGAATGGGAGCATCACCAGTATAGTGGGTTCTGGGGTGGGAAAGAGAGTGGGGACTAACTTTGGAGTGGGCAAAGCCAGCATACTAGCAACCTTATGTAGATCTGCAGAGATTCCTTCCCCAAGTATTCAAGCTGTTGGTTTCCATAACGGTTAATGTCTGATGACTTTTCACGATCTCAAAGGCTTTACCCTAGTACTGCATATGTTCTGCTAAATTGCTACTGTAAATTAGTATGTCATCAAAGAAGTCATGAACGGATTTTCTTAAGAAGGGCCAAAAGCTTCATTTATGAGGGCTTCGAAGAAAGCTTGTGCCCCTGATGAGCACTAAGGGCATCACCTCGAACTCAATAGAGTTCTTGATGGTTCTTGAAGTCTGTCTTGTACATTTCTGGCTCTGACACGATGATTGATGATAATCAGACGTAAGATCGTTTCTGGAAGAGACCCTAGCACCATGTAGTTCACAAAGAAGCTCCTCTATGACTGGGATAGGGAACTTGTTTTGATTGTCATCTTATTTAGTAACCTTTACTCAACAAAGTCTGCGGGAGCCATTATTCTTCTTAACAAATATAACTGGCGATGAATAAGGTCTGGTGCATCAAGCATTTCCTGCACAATTCTCTCGATCTCCCTTTGATTGACAGCTTCATTACTAGGTTTTAGGGGAATCCGATGATCATGTTTTCTAGTGGTGGTTACCTTTTAGGCTCCTCAAAGATATCAGCAAATTCCTCAATCAAATAATCATCTTGAGAATTAACAGTAGTTTTACCTTACGGCATCAGATAGCACATATTTCCACTAGTAGGCCTTGAATTTTATGAAAAATGATTCTTGGGGTCCTGAGGCGCTTGATGACCCCAAAGGATATCCTCTTTTTAGTTAGCTTAAGGACATATCTTGAATACAGCAAGTGCCTCAAAGCACACCTCAAGGGCACTGTCCTCACTCCTCAGGGACCTATGACTACAGAATGAGATTTATACTTTGTGACATCTCACCTTGCAGCGTTGGGTACTTGCAAGATGTCTTGTTGTCATACAGTTAAGATAACATCAGGGGGTGGTTGTAGGCAAAGGCTTAGGCTATGATTGGTGACTGAGGGGCCTACACCTGCATCGCTTTGAGCTAGTGGGAAGCCAAGCAAGGGAAAGAATGTCAAGAAGACAACCTGAAAATAACCCCTGCTGGACGGAGTCATAGAAGCCATGTCCCTGAATGTCATCAAACCAGAGCTTTCTTAAGGCTTTTCATTAAAATATAACGATTTCACAAAGCTCCAAGCAGAAGGAGAAAGATCTCCATTTATTAGTTTGTGTGTCAGAGTAGGTATGAGGCATAAAAAATAGTCTGTGTGACGGAATAGGTACGATCTATAAACATATAGGATCTTTTCTTTTATCTCGTTCTTTCTGGAAACTGGTCTCGTTGCTCTCTCCTAATTTCATGCGCGTCAGTCAAATAGTCAACATGGTTGGTGGTTTCCTGGGGTTAAAAGACTTCATCTTGGACTGATCAAAACCCTGGTATGCCTGAAGAATCCACCAACACATTGAAAAGTGTTTAGTGTTAGGTGGTAAGTAGCAGAAAAAAATAGTTTCTTATTGAAAGAAAGTCATTATTTAGACCATTTCGTTTTGCAAGAAACTACAATTTTTGTAGAATATTTTGTCAATCCTTGGTGAAAATTCATTACACGGGACAAGTTTTCTTTAATTTGTGTCCCCATCATTGTTTAGGAAATGCAGCGAATTACTGAAAGCCACTTGCCCTTGCCACTTTGATTTGTTTTCTGTTTTGGTGTTCAATGTCGTCCATTTTCAAATGCCGTGGAGGTGTTTTCGGCTCGTATCGACTCTTTGTGCAATCATAAAAGAAATTTGAAAATGGTAAATGAGCACCACCTTTCTAGTAGGATGCAAATGAAACGGCAGAAAAGGAAATTTAACAGGCTTTCAAGATTTTAGACAGTCCTATAATGCAGCTTTCATCATTTTTCTTAATATCTATTTGTTTTCCAAAACTGTGGCAGAGCGGGATCTTGCTTACTGGTGGAGAGGACAGGAATATCACAGCCTGGGACACAGCAACGGGGAAGGTTGCATATTCTATCGAGGATGCACATTCGGCCCGTGTGAAAGGTATTGTAGTGCTCTCTGGGAGTGATGATGCTACTGAAGATGATCCATGCATTGTAGCATCTGCATCATCAGATGGGAGCATACGTGTGTGGGACATTCGCATGACTAGTAAGGAGAAGCCGAGTCCATTAGCTGAGGTTAATACAAAATCAAGGCTCACTTGTCTTGCTGGATCCTCTCTCAAATGTGAGTTTCGAAAGCCTGAGTTATTGCTTTCATTTCCCTTTATCAACTGTTGTTTTCAATGCATCTAATCGGTAATTTTGGTGAACTTTCATCTTTGCTTTGAACGTCTTACAAATCACTCTTCCTTTTTTTGGTCTGTGGTCAGTTAATATGTTTAATCCTACTAGAAAGGACGTACGTCGCCAAATGAGAATGGCATCCTTAAGCTTCTTTGTGGGACGTATATTTTTCTGATAAAGAGTGATTACTGTCTATAGTGTTAGTGAATAACTTCTGACATGGTGGTGAATAGATAGAAAATACGATCGTTCCCTACATGGCTGTTGCGTGCCTAAGATGCTCTACTTGATTCTGCTCTCTCTCTCTCTATCTCTCGAGTGCAGTGGACTTGATGAAAATCATTGATGTTTTCTTCTGTACTTTTACAGCGATCAGACGACCACAAGTTGGGAATAGTAATCCAAATGAAGAGCAGGATGCAGCTATTGAACAAGGATGCTGAGGTGGTTGATGATGTCATAAACTTGATGGTCTCTTTTGGCCTTTATAAATTTATGGCTAGAAATTGAACCATTTGGTTCAGTGAGGCGATTAAGTAGATGTGTACAACTGTACGTATTGAGTAGTCGGGAGAGTTTCTTTGCCTTTTTTGATCTTGGTTCAAAGAATTTTGGAGAAGTGTATTAAGCTTCAATAGACCTTCTGATATTGGAATGGTCATCTGGGGGGATCACTCAGCTGGGGGGATCACTCAGCTTTGGTGGATGTTTTTTCTCTCTTTTACAATCTGTACCTTTCTTCTGGATAGTAGTTGTTGTCTGTTTCAGATGTTGAGGTTCCACAGAGCAAATCCTATTTCTCAGGAAGGAGTATTCATGCTTATCTGTCTGTACACACATAAAAGGTGATCGTCGCTATTTTAGCTCCATGTCCTGAATTTCATTTGAGATTACATCTCTGCCATCAACATCTCCACCCTAATATGTCTCTCAATCTATATTATATGTCATTGTTCAACAAAATGAGTGTGTGAGTGAAACAATTGTACATAAGTAGTTAAATATGGAGTGCATATATTCACTAATTTCTTCGATTTACTACACAAACTCCCTTTTTACGAAAATGGCCTCAACCATGGTAAGCACAAGCTTTTATGCCCTCCCATTTTCCTCAACACAAATTTTTGTTAATAAATTATTCTGTGCTTGTGGCATGAGTTTTTGAGTTAGTTATCTCTTATGTACAAGATGTATGTGTAGAAAGTTAGTGAACATTCTGGAGACATTACTTATTTATCGCCTCGTAAGCGCCCATCTCCGAAACTTCACGAGGAAGTGTCAAAACGTACGGTGTTAAAGTACAAATTTTCGAACTTATTTCAAGGGTTTGTGCGTAATAATTGGCAATTTTGGAGCTCTTCTATAAATAAACTTTAAGGAAGCCCTAATTAGGTCGACCCATTACCGTTGTCTTCTGTGTCTTCCTCTTGCCGCGTCAAGGGAAGAGAACGAAGCAGACGACCCAGTCCCACCCAAAGTGGTCGCAGGAGGATCTCGCCTTCGTATCTCGCCGCCGTCGCCGGATTCCAGCAACAGGTACCTTCGTCTTTCTCTCTCATCTATTTCTTTTTTCCTTCTTTACTGAGGTCTCCTTCTTTCTCTCTCGTTTCGGTACATTCGAAGATGACACTATTGATGTAGATTGAGCCCTTGGTCGAAGGAAAGGGCTAATAGTTGTGTGACTTTGTAAGAGTTAAGTAGTGAAGTAATTTCTTCTGACTTTGCAAGAGTTCCCTGTTTCTGTTTCTTTTTCGGCGGTGAAGAAGAGGGCGCTTTCCCTGTTTCTGTTACCTGTTTGCATGGCTTAGTAAGAGTTGAGTATTGAAGTGCGTTGTTATGCTATGTTTGTACTATAAAGTAACTATATTGCATTTAAATTTTAAGTATGACTTTTATTTGAGTTGCATGTTTTGTGGTTATTGATTATTGCTTATGGTAAATTCACTATTTTATATGTTTGTAAGTGAACTGGTAAATTCTTGTAAGAAACTTAAATTCTAAAAGTTACTAAAAATTTAGTCCTCATTATCTCAAGGTAATATGGGCGTTATCAAATAATTAGGTACGAGAGTTTCCTTTCTCTCCGTTTCTTCTCAATTTTGGGAGGAAAGATTTAGAGATAAAACAAGTCTAAACTTTCCTCCCTTTTCTCTTCTTTTCACTCGTTAAAAAAATTTATAAACTAGAGAAAAGGGAGGAAATGAGTCAATTTCCTTCCTTTTCCTCTCTATTCTTCCCTAAAAAATACTTACAAACAGGCTATTTGTGATCCTCGAAAAGATTTTGGTACATGCTTGAATTTCAAATAGCAACAAGTATCCTTTATCCTTTGTAAAGCCAATGAGTACAGTCAATATTTAGACTTACCAAATCTATCATGAGATTTGGCAAAATGTCAAAGCGGGAAAATCCAATTTTTGTCTTGTTTGACTTTGTGCAAAATCCTAGGGTAGAAATTTGTACATCTAATACAATGAGTAGAGTCGATATAAGTCAGATGGAACATGTGACTTTTGAAATGGCTCAAGCTCAATAACTATTTTCTTTTGTAAGAACTCGGTGCATGTTACAGCGCTTTCATTATTGGTGACAGTCTTTATCCTTTTAGCAACAAACATTTTTGGTGCTTGTGCTACATACTTCTCCTAGAACTTCCCTGTGCTGATTTACTTGAAATTAGAGGATAATAATCATTTTGCAATAAATCATCAAATGCCACTGTTTATCCACTAAACTAGTTATTGAAAGAAAGCACCCAAGTGAATTCAATGACATATTCTATTTTGTGTTTTCTTATCCCTCATTTCTCTTTTACTGAAGTCCCCCTTCCGAGTTATTGACGCCATGGATATTGCTGTTTTATATTTTGTCAACTTAAGCGTTATAGTATTCATTTCTGGTTAGAGATATCCCGATCACAATGATTGGTAGTAACATGTTGTTATAACAATCATCACGAGTAATCTGTCCCATCAACCAGTCAGTGGCCTATAAATACGTTATTTGTAGTACTGGTGACAGATTATGTTATGTTACATGCCTAGTCCTGGAACAACATTGTTTTACTTAGTTCCTCTAGCGAAAGGAAGCCAGAAAGATCCTTCCCATGGTGCTGAATTGCCGGTGAAATTCATAGGATTCTAGGTACATGTAGTGGTTTTCCTTTTTCCTGTGAATTTGTACTGCCTTCTTGTTAATTTTCAAAGTTCATGTGCAATCTTCATCTTTGTGTCTATAGTGTAATACTTGGTGAGTAAATAGAATGAATAGGTCCGTGTGCAATAAGCCGATGCTCTGGATGAAAAATTAAATGAAGGAAGCATGGTAATGTGCACGGAGATTGGAACTTATTAAGGGTTGTCATGTCTGCTCCCTTTGATACCTGATTTGGGGGCCTGGATTAGACCCACATTGCTCTACCTTTTCTTTTCAACATATTAAAAAATAAAAAAGTGGTTATTCATTTTTTTTTCTTCGTTGTGGTTGGTAGTGAACAGATTGCGATATGCAGTCTGACGGAGGTGCCACATCCATGGAGGTTGAAAAACTTGCATCTGAAGTAAAGCACGCATCATTAGCACCAAACCCCAGGTTTCCGCCCTTGAGGGCGCATGAGATATCTGATGGTCAAGTTCAGTTTCGGAAGATAAATGTCCCTCGACATCGGTATACACCTCTTAAGAAAGAAGCATGGATGGAGATTTATTCTTCAATTATGGAGCAAATGGGAATTGATATTCGTATGAATCCGAAGGCACGCAAGGTTGAATTGAAGACCAGGCCGGACACTCCTGACGCTAGTAACCTCCAAAAGTGTGCCGATTTTGTTAGTGCTTTCATGATGGGCTTTGAGCCAAAAGATGCTGTTGCTCTTTTGCGCATGGATGAGCTCTACGTGGATACGTTTGAGATCAAGGATGTCAAAACACTTCGTGGAGAACACCTGTCTCGTGCAATTGGAAGGTTGTCTGGCAAAGGAGGTAAAACGAGGATTGCAATTGAGAACTCGACAAAGACACGGATTGTGATTGCAGACACCAAGATCCACATACTAGGATCTTTTGCCAACATCAAGATTGCTAGAACTTCTCTTTGTAGCCTTATCTTAGGGTCTCCTGCTGGTAAGGTATATTCAAAACTAAGGTCTGTGACTGCCAGATTGGCAGAAAGGTTTTGATCTGTCGTTTCTCACTCCCAATTGAAGGAGGTCTTTTTGAGGTATAACTTTTGCTATAATGAGTATGTTAAGCATTCATGTGAGTACCGAGTGATTAGAAGTGCTGAGTGCCATGCTTGAATGCTATATTAAAGGGATCATTTTCTTATGAGTATTATATATGATGGTTTAATTTGGTATCCAGTTCTCTTTTTGCTCTTTCTTTAATGACGTATGTAAAGTTCATGATACATGTAAGAAGAAGGGACTTGTGCTTAGTTGCTGGGGGAGATGAATTGTGGGGGTCGACCTGAGGACAACTTGGGGTGAAGTAGCGAGAAAAGAGATGTGCTTTGACAGAGGGAGTGGAAGGAAATGGTTCATTCAGGTCGATCTCAACTAGTTTGCGAGTCTTAAATGATGACGATGATACGAGTAATTAGAAGTGCTGGGTGCCATGCTTGAATGCTATATTAAAGGGGTCATTTTCTCATGAGTATTAAAGATGATGGTTTAATTTGGTATCCAATTCGCTTTTTGCTTTTTCTTTAATGACGTAATGCAAAGTTCATGATACATGTAAGAAGAAGGGACTTGTGCTTAGTTGCTGGGGGAGATGAATTGTGGGGGTCGACCTGAGGACAACTTGGGGTGAAGTAGCGAGAAAAGAGATGTGCTTTGACAGAGGGAGTGGAAGGAAATGGTTCATTCAGGTCGATCTCAACTAGTTTGCGAGTCTTAAATGATGACGATGATATGTTAAGACTTTGAGAGTGCATCCTCTGTCCGAAGACCCTGGCTAATTCACGGTGCATGTTGTAAGCTGCTCGACCTTTTGGAAACAGCGATAATGGCTGGTGGTGATCGGTGAATGTAGTGTTTGTTCTTTTGGGCTCTATATTTGAATCATATATGTGCACCATCTAATTTTTTAAAATCCAAAATGAAGCTTGCTGCTTGCGTCATGGCTGTTCAATTGTGATAATTTTTCGTTACCTCTGAATTTCTGGAGAGTCGTAAAGGGATGCCTGGTTAATGTGTCCTATCTTCTTCAAAAGTTGATGGGGTGCTTTCAAGTTTTTGTTCTTCCCCCCTCCTCCCCCTTCTTGCGGGGCGCTTCCTTGCTCCGGTGTCCAAAATTACTTGTGTCATGGTAGAAGATATTGGGCGGTCCTCGATCCCTTGCCTCCTTAACCCCCTTCCTCCAATCACACCAGTCTCTCTTGGTCTAACAATCATGGATGATAATTCAAGACCATGTAATATCTACTCGTTATATAGACTTACAAGCACCAAATTCACTCCGAATGGTTATGGACCGTGCAGTATCTACTCGTTCTATAAACTTGCAAGCACCAAACCCACCGCAGAAATGCGATGCTTTTGTTGTTATACTCGTAACAAGATATTCCGGTAGCGCTTTTGGACAAAGAGCTAAAGCCCAGACCTTTCACTACGAGGGTGACCCAGTCACACATACCTCAGCCCTCTTCATGCGTTTGCTTAGCCTTCTTATGCTACAAAGTGAATAGGACTGCAACATCTTTATCAGTATATATATGCTAAGACATCAAACAAACCTGCAATTTAACATAAAGATTGTAGCGAAAACAGGTCAGTAAGGTTGTAAAAGAGCAAAGCCTCATTACATGATCACAGTGTCAAGGTTGAGAGGGATCATTACAGGGTTCATCGAGGCATCGCATGTAGGTTATGCTGGATGCTGTCCGCCTCATAATTGCTTGTATGTCTCTCATATCAAAACATATGACCAACACATATGCTGGAAAGCATTGACATTTCAAAAGGGTCTAAGAAGTCCAGAATATTACCCGTTCGCAACCACCTCACCATCGGTTGCTATACTGAAATTCGACCTCTCTTGAACAGTTGAACCTCGCTGGTGGCCTTGCTCATGATCACAAGAACTACCCTTTGCACCTTCCCAGATTCAATCCATTATTTAGAAGATAAATTTTGATAGAGAGTTAACAATTGCCGTCTAAAAAATCACACGCGCACACACACGATCACACAGAAATACTCAAATTAAGAATCATAGGTAACAAATGCCCTTTTAAGACACACTAACACACACGAAAAGGAATGAAATTTCATCGTCCCCATGCTGCACTAGAAGCCATTCAATAGCAATGTCATAGACAAGACTTTGTGACAAAAGTCTACTAGGCACTTCTAAGTATGATCTTTTGCCACACTTTACTTGTCCATGAATTTGGACATTCAGTGATAAATAGTAAAAATCACTACATATTTCTCTGCTCTTTCTTATCCAATGTGTAGGTTTGGGCTATTCGAGCCGCTTAATTTCTGTTTAGTTGTCTTTTTTTCAGTCCTCATTATATATAGATTAAATGTTTCTTATTTCTTTCCCGTTTTTCAAATCTATTTTTTTTAAAGTATCAAATCTAAGCACTATTATCGACTCCTTATGAATGTGCTATTAGAATCTCGGCAACTCATTTCCACAGGTCAATGTGCTACACATAATATTTAGTTAATTACTATTAGACTCAAATAGGTTTTTATCAATTTAGCATTTCTAAAAATAATTTCCAAACAAACTACTACTCCACTTGTCTTGGTTTTTGTGGCTTTCTCACTAACGGACCAAACGGCCGTTAGTGAGCGAATTTGAAGCCCAATCGCTGGGTTTCATCCCGGCCCTGCCAACGTGTCTGGAAGCCCTAACTTGGTGATCGAATTTATAAGCCCAATAAATAAATACGAGTCACCGTGGCACACATTGAGGACTAGGCCGGACACTCGGTAACCCGCAAAAGTGTGCCAATTTCTGTTGACGCTTCCATGCTGGGCTTTGAGGCAAGAGATGGCTAGCTGTTGCTCTTCTGCGCATCTACGTGTTTACGTTTGGGGTCGAGGAAGTCAAACCACTTGGCGGTGTCTCGTGCAATCGGAAGTAAAACGAGGATTGCAATCGACAACTCGACAAAGACACGGGTTGTGATCAAAGACACCAACTAGGATCTTCCGCCAACATATATATGAACATTGCTACAACTTTTCTTTGTAGATAGATGAGCGAAATTGCAGTTTCTCATCTTGCTTGAGCATGCTGTGCGCTCTGATGCTCCGAGTTCCAAAACTCTAACGCTCTAGCATTTACCTAGGTGTTGTGTGCACAAAGATGGTAATGTTTTCTGGTCACATCGGCCAGGAAGAAGACAATCTGTCTCAGCTTATTCGATCTTCATGTCTCTGTGTGACAAAATTGATCCACTCTATCCAGAGCCTCTGGATGAAAGAGAGGGGGTGAAAATCAAAACAGGAATGTCTCTGTATATGCCCATGAAACATATACATGGGGAAAGGGAAGCAGAGTGTGGGGTGGGTCGCATTAGTAGGAGAAAGGTATGGAAGGCAAGGCTATGCATTTTGGCGACGAAATCTGTCAAAAATTCATGGTTACCCACCTTTTTAGGCTCCCATCATCCCGAAAGAACAAATCAGCAATTCATTTTTCACTCTTCGTTCTGTTTTTTTTTTTGTTTTTTTTTGCCCATTATCTAAATTCTAAAAACATTTTGTTGGTGAATCAGATAATGAAATTAAACTGTTGATCTTCAAGAAAAAGTAAAGAAAATTTAGGAAGCCAGAAGCGTGCATTAGGTACCTCACACCTCCGACCAGAACTCCTGCATCAATCCAAAAGCATAAGATATAAATATACATCTATATCTGTATATGTTGTATATATTTGTTCATATGCTGAATTGATATTTAATATACCTTTTACATTGCAAGATTTCTGGTCCGGGTTTTTGACTCTCTAATCCCTTTTTTGTGTTTGCCATTCAGTTCTTTCCTTGCTTTGAATTTTGAAGATACCCTTTTCTTACCCATTTTATGTACATTCAAGTTTTGTTTTGCATTCTTATGAATTTCCCATTTGGTTCCATCTTTGGAAGATTGGTTTCTCTAAGGATTGAAGCTTGAGGCTTGTGAGATGCAATTCCTGCAGTTGTGGTGAAATTTATTGCCTTTCGTGTTTTCAAAGGGTGCAATAGTTTTGGAGGGGCTGTTGAAATTTGTTCTTTTCATTCCTATCACTTATGTCAATGATGGGATGAACATGAGATCACCACAATATTCAAGATCATGATACATACTCTGCTTGTTCTAAAATCCCACCGGGTCAGAAATTTAGGGTCTCCAAGGTATTGCATTCATAACGGCTGATTACATAAAGTTGGGGTTTTCTTGCAAAGGATGGGCTGCCTTTGCTCAAAAGGAACCTGTGCAAATGATCATGTTGCCAAACAAGAGAGAGAGAAAGAGCTAATCAAGTCTAAGGTACAGGTGGTTGCTCCCTCAAATAGAGAGGAGGTTATAATAGGGGTAGTTAATGGTAAGAGTGATGGGCCTATTCGTTCAATATCGAAGTCGGCATTACAAGCCAATGTGGCCTCTGTTCCTATTACGAAGGACGACGAGGAGGCAACGAAAAACAGAATAATCGAAAGACCCAAGAATGGGCATCACCAGAGACGGGCAACGTTGGATATGGGACAACCAATACTATCGCGTATAAATAGCATGCCAGGTGGTGCCGAAGGCGAGCAGATTGTAGCAGGATGGCCGTCGTGGCTAACTTCAGTTGCTGGAGAGGCCATCCAAGGGTGGGTTCCTCGAAGTGCAGAATCTTTTGAGAAGTTGAATAAAGTAAGCTCCACATATAGTGCAGCATTCCTCTAATTAATTTCTTTTGAGTTTTCGTCACATCTGCTTCATACTGTAGTTGATCTGCTTAACCAATTCAGAAATGCATCCATGTCGTAGTGGTTCTTTAATTCTTTAGTATTTTACTATTGCTGCATTGCATGACCTGTAATTTTATTGACAGATTGTTCACTTTATGTATGGATGCCTCTCAACATAATTATGTTGATGCTAAATGTGTACTTGTCTTAGTGGTCAACCTGGAAGTATGGTGCAGTATTGTGCTTGAGCAAATTAATTTTGAAACAAACATGTTCTTAGAAGTCATTGAAAAGGTTCTAGGAGATTAGTTACTTCAATTTTGACTAAAAATTTGGGGCCATGATCGTGATGATCTTTCAGGATGTTAATGTTGCAGAAAGTAAAACAAATCATCACCTGTACTTAGAGACTAACTTCGATGCTGACAAGTTTATATCAAAAGAAAGCCACTTGTGGTGATTTTCATGAGTGATTGATTATTAAATGCTATTCTCGTTCGGAAGTGATACTCTCAAAATGCAGATTGGCCAAGGAACATATAGTAGCGTTTACAAGGCCCGTGACCTGCAGACCGGTAATACTGTCGCTATGAAGAAAGTGCGGTTTGTGAATATGGATCCAGAAAGTGTTCGTTTTATGGCAAGGGAAATTTGTATTTTGCGTAGACTTGAGCACCCAAATGTAATGAAACTTGAAGCCCTGGTCACTTCAAGGATGTCAGGGAGCTTGTATCTTGTATTTGAGTACATGGAGCATGATCTTGCTGGGCTTTCAGCATCCCCTAGGATCAAGTTCACGGAACCACAGGTAGCTCCTCCTTTTCCCTTCCTTCTCTCTCTCTCTCTCCTACAAGTTTTTCATAGTTCATTGTCTATGATGCTCAACCTTAGGAAAAAAAAAAAAGAATAAGGTTTCTCGATTGTGACCTTCTCAAATTTCTTAAAATTGCACAAAATTATCAGATGCAAGGCAAAGTTGAAAAGCGCTAGACTTTCCAAATTTTTAACGTTTACCGCTAAACTATGCACATTGGTTCAAGCGTTTGACCAAAATTATATATTTACCATGGACTTTCAAAGTTTCAATAGTCGGAACATAGATTAAGTTGGATTAAGGCTTCATCCTCCAAAACTTTCCAGACCGTGCACTGGGGTTCATGCACTTGGCCCTCTTGATCTGTCCAAATTGATAACTTTTGGCTGTCTATTATATTTTCAGTTCTATGAATTATTAGTTTGGCTACTAATACGAGTGAGTGCCAGAAATATGTAGGAATCTCGTGTATATTCTCATGGTCATATCAATGTCATGTTCACAGATTAAATGCTATATGCAACAACTGCTTCGTGGACTTGAACATTGCCATGGTCGTGGGGTCCTGCATCGTGATATCAAGGGCTCAAACCTTCTGATTGACAATGACGGACTTCTAAAGATAGGAGACTTCGGTCTGGCCACTATGTTTCAGCCTGATCAAAAGCAGCCATTAACTAGTCGTGTGGTAACTTTGTGGTATAGGGCTCCTGAGCTATTGCTTGGTGCAACAGAGTATGGAGTTGCTATTGATATGTGGAGTGCTGGCTGTATCCTTGCAGAATTGTTTGCTGGGAAACCTATCATGCCAGGAAGGACAGAGGTATCTGGTTTTGTTACTTGATTCTTCTTATGCACTCACTTCTCTCGTTTATGACTCTATTCTTCTCTCTCCTTGTATATTTGACGTTGGGGCTGTTTGCATGGCAGAGTAAAGGTCTGATTGATTTTAGTTTTATGTAGATTCATATTGGGAAATGTTTTTTCCTGGGATAGAACAAGTCATCTAAAACTTTCACTGCTAGATATGTATGTCAAACCTATGATGCTAATGACCCATAATTTGACCTTCTTCTTTTCCTTTTGGCTAAGGTAGTGTATAATAAGTAGCTCGAGAAAAAAATAAAATTGTATGCATAATGCAAACCTTGGGCTTGCAGCCGTTTTTATGTGGATACATATTCACTTAATTCTCTTTTTGGATTTAACCCCTGTATGGCGTATAACTTTGCTGATTTGAGGACCATTTGCAGCTACCAACTTCTGTGCCAAGTCTATAAGTCTCTTCTTTATGCTGTGATTGTTCCCCCTGTAATCAGGAAGTTTAATCTTGCTGACTTCTTTCTTTATCAAGAACCACTACTCAAATTTGTGTCTATGTTTCAACTTTAAAAAATATGGGCTTTTGTTTCCATGACATTTTATGTTTCCTGCAGTAATTATTCCTGAATTTCAATTTTTTTTCTGGTATGACTTGCCGTTGGCTTTGTTACTGCTACTTCCCAGTTTTCCTCGATCCCATCTACCTTGTCATCAAATGGTGAAATATCTTTTTCTTTTTCTTATGCCATATTAGCAATGCCCATGGAATATAGAGTTGTCCTTGAAATGGTTCGGAAGGCGGCCTATTGTAATGTCCTCCCTCCATTGCAGGGTCTGGGGAGGGATAGGTGTACGCGTCTACCCCTAACTTTGCAGAGAGAATGCATCCACTTTTAAAGGAATCTAACCTTGTGCCTGAAGGCTCAACATGTACTAGTTCCACAAACATTCGTCTGGTGATCAAGCATTCCTGCAAATTTTGCCATCTGATTACTAGACTCTTGTTTCTTGATTACAAATTGTTAAATGTCGTCGGTCTGGTTTAGTTTGTTCTCTTTTTTTATCGATTTTTCTTCAGAGCGGGATATTTTTAGTCTGATAACCGGGTATATTTACCTTTGCAAGGTCGAGCAAATGCATAAGATTTTCAAGCTTTGTGGTTCACCATCTGAGGAATACTGGCGGAAAACGAAGTTGCCACATGCTACCAGTTTTAAACCTCAGCATCCTTACAAACGCTGTGTTGCTGAGACGTTCAAAGACTTCCCTTCTTCAGCTTTAGCTCTTGTAGAAGTTCTGCTCGCTATGGAACCAGAGGAGAGGGGTACTGCTGCTTCTGCACTTAGTAGTGAGGTAAAGTTCCTCTACTCTTGCAGAGGTTCCGCAATTTAGGAAATTAACTTAACTATGTAGGCATCTTGCCAAGTCAGTTACCTGTCAAGCCTTCAAAGTTCAGAAGCACATGAAGTCACCAAGGTTGTCAAGCTACCAAGAACGTGAATAACCTAAAGTTGTAGGAGAAGCAGAAAATAAAAATTCACTAATGCAAAACATGATCGTACCCAGATTAAGAAGTTCACATCCAACGATGAGAAGGGCAACTGATCAGCTTATTGTTCTGTATTCTATGCTTTGTGATTCTTCTATTTTCTCGTTTATTTAGTTATTATATCCTCAGTTTGAAGTCCCTGTTCCAAGCACCTTGTAAAGGAAGAGATATGTGCTGAAATACTGAAGCAGTTAAAGATCTTTTTAATTCCAGCATGTCTAACCAACCCAATCATTCTCCTCATGATTACTAAATGAAGATTAAGCTTTACAGAAATCGTGAAAGTTCAATATAATCCGTTATTTTTGTTAAATTCCATTGGTATTAAGAATAACCAATATGTACACTTACAAGGGTACCACAGGCTTTACAGCACTCTGAGTTGTCATATGATCTTGGTATACTTTTTAAGCTCAACACTCTGCTATAATTAGGAAAGTTGGCAGTTTTTCTCTAAATGTCCTAAACAGTATGCTGTTATGCACTCTGCTGCTGGTTGTCATTTATTCTTTTTCCTGTGCATTAGTCTTAAACTTCATCTTGTTCTAACTCACATACATACAGTACTGAGAACAGAACATTCATACTTGGTTTTTAATTATTTATCTGCAAGACCAACATGAATTAAATAAGGTAAAAGTATTCTGCCAGTATATATGCATCCCAGACTATTGGAATATGTGGGATAAGGTACATCAACTAAGATGAAGGAAGTTAGAAATAAGGATGAGCTAGAATATTATTCGAGTCTTTTATATAATTTTGCGATTTGGGGTTATATCCTCAACAATGTCCTAATGTTTTTTTATATATTGTTTCCTTCAGTTTTTTGTGACAAAGCCCCTCCCTTGTGATCCATCCAGTTTACCAAAATATCCTCCGAGCAAGGAATTTGATGCAAAGCTTCGTGATGAGGAAGCACGAAGGTACGCTATGCGAGGCGTACTGCTAAAGTTCATTTTACTTATTTGAGTTTGAATACATTCTTCTTTATAGGAATGATGATGTATCTGTAATTTCACAGTTCTGTTATCAACCTGGATACACTTCTTCCTTCCACAGTATACTTTCTTATTTTGGTAGACGTCGATTACTTCAGAAAAAAATCTTAAGCACAACAGTCTAAGGAGTCCTGCGGATTTGAACATTCAAGTCCTCCATCTGTTGTGTTCTGTTTGCTTCTTTTACTTCAAATTAAGCAGGATTGAGATCGAACTGTTGGACATTATTAGAACTAGAAAATATTTAAACATGTTCTCATGCATGTGATTCGCTTTTAACTCAAAAAAATCAATGTCAGACTTTTCTGTTCTGTCATTCCACTAGCATAGACCAGATTCTTCCTTCCTTCACATTCTTCTTGCATGGTTTAATTTTTTCTGCTTATTCTTTCTCTTTAGTAACCTTACGTGTTACTTATTCTTCCTTCAGATTGTTTCCTCTTGAAGTCATTATTGGGCGCCATTGATATTGATTTAGACTAGAACAGAAACACACGTGCACTCATATATCATGTGTGTATGTACACCTATGTGGAGTATCATTGGAGGGTTTTATCTCCCAAGTTATTTAGCTTCCATGCACTTACGCTTGAAAACTTTATCGTGGCTAGAAGCCTCACTGTAAACATATTTTGCATTGCGTGGATGGAGAAAAAGTTCACCCTATCTCACTTCTTTCTTTATTGTTTTGCCATACTACTTCGTTGGAACATTTTTATTGAACAGTGCTGTTGTATTCCAGGCAAAAGGCTGAAGCAGTGAAAGGACGTGGCCCTGAATTTGATGCACAGGGACAGGTCAATTTATATGCTTCTTGCATGAAATATTGATTAATCTCTTGTTTCTTAATTCAGATTTCTATCGTCACTTGATTGCTAACCTCAAAACTGCAGGGCCAGTCAAACAAAAGCATCAGCGTAAAGTACAATCCACAAGAAGATAGTGGAGCAGGCTTCCCAATTGAGCCACCTAGAGGAGTTCTGAAAAATGGATTCTCACATTCAAATTCAATGATGCATCCGAGTGCAGTAGGATATTCATGGACTAAGAAAGTAAAAGAGGATAGTGGTCAGACGGTTTTGGGGAGGACAAACTTGTCGAGACAGAGATCTCACATGCCTCAAGTAGCAGCAGACCCCTCCAACAAGAATCCTACAAAGGATGAAACTGATTTTAGCAAAGAAACTATGGTAAGCAACTATCTCAGACTTTGCTTTTCCTGCCTGATCTTCTTTTCAATGAAGTCAAACACATAATGAAACTTCTACATGAATCAACCACCTAATTGACTTGAGGCAGTTTCCTGCCCGTATGTTCTCATTTTGTACGTATAACACGCTGAAGAACTTAGTCATTTGTTTTGTCACCTTCAGGAGAATTTTTAATTCTTCTCAACTGTTAGAAGGTAGTTACTTCAATTTAAATGAACTCTGAGCATTTATGAATATTTTAATATGCTAAATGTGGGTATGTAGTAAAGAATGACTACTTGCAGATGCTATTATGCTGTCTTCGTTCAGTTCAGAAACTTCTGAGGGATGCCTTGGCATGTCATCTTACCTGCACATAGTTCAGTTTTAGAAGGAACCTAGATGAGGGTGAATCACCAGTGCTTGAGTATCCCAAAACCAAAACACTGAATGGAGTCTTGCTCGATTAGAAATTAGGATCGTATTGTATTCAGTAGTCTACCATCATTTGTTGTTCAAAGCCTGCTGGCTTTGGCTGAACTAATAGCTCAGCAACCCTGTCCCTACACTAAAAGCTATGCGGGTTATGCAACTGGTTCCAGTCCCCTCCGATCCTCCCTCCCGTTATTTTCTTTATATCTCTGTGAGATAAAAATGGTTATGATATGAGAATGGCACCATTTTCCATTTTTATGAAAATTTCTGAATTACTCCTTGAACTCCAAATGGAATACCCTCGTCTAAAAGTACTGTACATATAGAAAGCTAGCTGGATGTTATCTACAAAAACTAAGCTCATCTATTTTTGTGTTGATATTAGGGTGGTTATGTCCCAAAGAGAAACAGGATCCTATGCTCTGGACCACTGATGCCTCCTGGGGGAAACATGGAAGACATGCTTAAGGAGCACGAGAGACAGATTCAAGAGGCAGTTCGCAAAGCGCGTCTAGACAAGGCCAGAACTAGAAAGAACTGCTACGAATAATGGGCAGTCCAACTCGTTCGACAGGGAAATATTTTCCGCATGTGAAACTGAGATTGATTGCTGGCACGTTAGGAGACTGAAACGATATTAATTTTTGTCACAGTAACCCAATTCAAAAACTTCTGATGACCTTCCTAGGAAGTGAGATCGAGAGGTATAAACTGCGTTTTTAAGTAGGCAAACTTGTACTTTTTGAGAAATAGTCATGTACAGCTGATCGAAGGAGTGAAGGAATGATATATAGTAACCTGTCTGTTCGACCAATGGATCCACAAAATTAATGGCTGGTTAGTTAAAACAGAGGGAAGGCTGG
Organism: Escallonia rubra; assembly: GCA_033065855.1. Taxonomy (NCBI): domain Eukaryota; kingdom Viridiplantae; phylum Streptophyta; class Magnoliopsida; order Escalloniales; family Escalloniaceae; genus Escallonia; species Escallonia rubra. The sequence continues at coordinate 285,519 of JAVXUO010003125.1, read as the reverse complement.
TGGAATATATTTCTCAACAACAAAGGAAAACCTTGCGCGCCATGTACAGTTAGTTGTCTAATTGTCACTAGAAAAACAAAATGAAAAGAAATAGATTCATTCTCCTGTTTTTACTTGGCTACTCCACATTGAAACCATGTTTCCGGATTGTTTTTTTTTTTTGAAATCAGGTAAGAATGTTACCTGCTATATATACCATTACCCAAGAACAAGCGTTTAACAGAACCCAACCTAAAGGACAAAAGATACAGAGATACAAACATACTGAGACATACACACAACCATGCACAATCATATTTACAATGATCCAAGTTGCCCAACCCGCCCTATGGTGGTCGCTGCACTGCCACATCCGCACGAGGTCGCAAAATAGCCTGGCCACCTGGAACCTGCCAGTCCATGACTACTGGGATACACCCTCTCCCGGCGGCACGAGCTAATGTTCGAGCTTCAGCTAGACCGTGTCGACCCGCCACACTCAAGGAGCAGTATTGAGTGTCATCCAACCTATAATACAAATCAAAAAGGGCTGGGGAACTTGTTGTGATCAGATCATCCATCCCTGACAACTGCAAAAACAAGGAAGCATCATGAGTAAATAACTTGAGATTAAAGAAATTATGACTCAAAGCCCAGTAGACAGTATAAGCTAGAGCAAGCACAGATGTCACTGATCTATCCGTGCAACATAACGCCCGCGCAAAGGATCCTACGTAATGGCCATTCTCATCCACTACTTCCATACCTATACCCACACACAATTTCTGAGGCACCCAAACCATACTAAAGTGTAACCTGATAGCAGTGCTCGCCACCTCGGGAGACCCCCGAGAAAATAGAGTAATAGTTCTGCTTGACCCCCTATGTGGTTGCATTGGTTGGACAGTGGATCCTACCCCCTTGTGCTGCCGTTCCCGGTTCTGTTGGCATACAGACTAGGCAGCAGAATTGGACCGCATCATGCGCAATAACATTGCTCGGATTAAAACTGGAAGAATGGAACACCATTTGATTGCGCGGTAACCAGATGGCCCAAAGAGTCCAAGCCAGAATCTGGAAGGCCTGACCCATGTGGTCGCTATCATTGAAGGGAGTAGAAAGCCATTGGACTAGCCAGTCTGATAGGGATGACTCTCAATTGCTGAACCTGAGCCCGAGGTATCCTCCAAACCATACAGGCCTCACTACCTCTCACAATAGAGGAATAAATGCGAGGCAGTCTCCTCCGAGCGCCTACATAATGGACATTCATTGGTAGTACCACTACCCATGTGGCGTAACCCAACTCTTGTTGGAAGGCAGTCCCATAAACATAGCCATATGAAAAGTATAAGCTTGTGAGGGAGGTTAAATTTCCACAATCGTCGCCACACTATCAGCGGTAGGTTAGGATAGGTGATTGCCCTGCACCCTTCCGATGCCAAGAGCCGATAACCCGAGTTAACTGTGTATTCACCATGAGCCAAGGCTGCCCAATACCATTGTTCTGGATACCCATATTGTGATAAATATAAGCTCCGAATGGCCTGCACCACAGATCCAGGTAGATGAGCCACCAGTTTCTTGTGGAGCCATCCCTGTTGAGGGTCCATAACATCTGCGATTGTCCATTGGTGTGTCTGACCAGAGCGGAGCGGCTCAAGTTCTGGGATAAATACCAGTTGACCTCCCAAAAACTAAAAGTGGAAGACCTGGCGGCTTGACGCCAGAGTCCCTTTAGGAGTAGGTCCGGCCCAAATAGCAAGCCTTTCCAGCTATACGAGCTCCTGCTGTCCGGTTTGGAATGCAAAAAATTTGCCCGTTGACAGTATTTGCCTAAGAGCACCTGGCTGAGCAGACTTTTTGGATTCCAAAGAATGCGGGCCCCTACTTTGGCAAGAAGAGCCTGGTTCATCCACTGGATATTGCACAGGCCTAAATCGCCTTGGTATAGGGGTTGGCACAGATGTTTCCAGCCGATTCAGTGAAGGTGTCTTGCGGAGGTGGTTCCAGACCAGAAGAAATTAGCAAGCATGGAGTGAACTTCCTGACAAAAGTGCCCCGGTAAGCGAATGACCGACATATAATGACTAAGCATAGGCCAGACTACAACTTTGATTAACGTCAACCGACCAACCCGACTAAGGAATAAGCCTGTCCAGCCTTGGCATTTTTGCCTGAGTCGGTCCATTATCCCTGCCAAGATGTTTTTCTTGTGGTCCAACCAATCTAGGTGTATCCCCAGATATTTGCCTGATTCCGCACTCAGCGGGACCTTTAGCATATGTGTTGCAAATATGGCAAGCCTCCAAGGAGTATTCATACTCACATTAAGGTTGGATTTGCCGTAATTAATCCTTTGGCCAGACTGGTGGCAGTAACTTGCTAAGGTATGCTGGAAGTAGCGGGTATAGTCATAAGTTAGGTGAAAGAAGAGAAAGTTGTAATCTGCGAACAACAGATGCGTAATGGGGGGGACTTGCGAGATATCGCAATACCTTTCAGATCATTCGACACCACGCCCTGACATAACGCTGTAGATAGAGCCTCTGCACACATAAGAAAGAGGAAGGGGGATAGCGGGTCTCCTTGACGGAGTCCTGACCTGGCCTTGAATAAGGGACCTGGCCTGCTGTTCACCAATACTGAATATGCAACAGTTGAAACACACTGCATTATCAGCGTCACCCACTTTGAGGAAAACCCAATCGAGGCTAGCACCTGTTCTAGAAAATCCCATCGAATTCGATCATAGGCTTTATTCATGTCTAACTTCAATGCCGCTACCGGGTTCCGTCCGGCCTTCTGGTGCCTAGTGAAGTGTACTAACTCTTGAGCAAGTAGGATGTTATCCTGAATATGTCTACCTGGAACAAAGCCATTTTGGAACGGAAATATTAGAGAGCCCATAACCGGCCGGAGCCGGTTAACAAGGATCTTCGCGATCACTTTGTGGAGGACGTTGCCCGGGCGGGTGGGCCTGAAGTCTGTGACCGACTCCGGGTGCAATTTCTTTGGAACCAGGACAATGAAGGTCTTATTGATTTCTTTCAGCATCTTACCTGAACGGAGAATCGACAGCACGGCCGAAGTGATTGATGGACCCAGAAGATGCCAGTAGTGTTGAAAGAACAGTGCCGGCATACCATCCGGGCCAGGAGCCTTAGTTCCCCCTATTTGCTTGATTGCTACCTCCACCTCAGACCCACAGAAAGGTTGATCGAGTTCTCTTAATTGTGTAGGAGTGAGTCGACATCGCAGATGTCTCAAGATAAAGTAGTCTCCTAAATTACTCCCGTTGCCCTCAGAGTCTGAGCAGAAGTATAATTCTTCAAAGTAATCTTGGAAGAGATCTCGAATGTGCTGCTCATTGCAAGTCCAGGTCCCAGCGGCCGTCAGTAGGCAAGCCACATGATTTCGTTGCCTACGAATGTGGCAAGACGAATGAAAGAATCGTGTATTACGGTCCCTTAGTGGCAACCACCGTTCGCAACTCCTTTGAGCCCAATACATTTCTTCGCAAGTTAAAAGGTGATCATATTGTGCTCGTAAGTTTTGGTCCCGTCTTTGTTCCTCTTGTGTATCTACGTGTGCCTGACCGTCAGAGATGAGTCGCTGCAGGGAGCTTATCTGCTCTGATAAATTCCCAATTGTTGAGCGACTCCAGAGCTTGAGATCAATCTTGAGGGCTCTCAGCCGTTGTACCACTCGGTACATTGGTGAACCCGAAATCCGGCCACCCCAAGCATCTCGCACCAATTGTTGGCACCCTGGGAATTGAAGCCACATAGCCTTAAACCTAAAAGGCCGCCCCCACCGTACCCCCGCTAGCTTAGTATTCAACAAAATAATGTTTGTTTCCGGATTGTTAAATGTTTTAATTTGACAACAAGAATAAGTTTACCCCGAGGTTGTTTCTTTTTTTTTTTCCCGCATCGATCGAACGCCCCTACCATCGAGTGCCCTTTGCTCATCTTTCTTTTCCACCCATCATCTCTTAATTAATTGACTGTTGTTGGTAAAAGATATTATCATAAGGGGAAAAATGAAAACTATAACAATCGTACTCATATGGCCGGAAACTCGCGACCGAATATAGGTATAGGTATAGGTATAGGTAGGTGGAGAAGATAATTTAAATCTATCGATACCTCTCAACCTAACAATATTATCTTAAAAGATAACTAATTCCATTTAGCTAATCCAAAGGTTCGTAGTTAGTAGTAATATAGGAGTAGTTTTTATCCAAAAAAATGGCCAAGAACCAAGTAAATATGTCGTACGTACAAGCTCTGCGAGATGCGTTTTATCTGAGCTCCTTTCTGCGGTTCCTCCGGGAGGCTTCTCTGCCTACGCTGTCTGTGAACTCCTTTTCACACGCCCTCCCGGAGGCTTCCACTAACGCCCTTCGCCAGCACCCAATCCCACCGCTATTCAAAACCCCGCCTCATGGATCGAGACCCCATACCCGCCCAACCCACTTCCACGAAGCCATCTCCACTACGTCTTGAAGGCCAGTGGCCGCCTTAAAGGCTGCCACTGGCCTTCACGGCCTTAATCCATGCCGGCGCGGTCAAACTTAGGTTTGACTCGTCTTTAGTAACCGTTGCCAATACCCTTCTCAATGTGTACGGCAAAATGTGGGGGACATGCGCGATGCAGCCAAGATGGTTGATAGAATTCCTCAGAGAGACCAGGCGTCGTGGAACTCAATGATTTCGGCTTTGTGCCGCTTCAAGGAGTGGGAGCTGGCGTTGGACTTGTTTTAGGGAGATGGGAGCGCAGAGGCCGGGGCCGAGTTCATTTAGGCTGGATAGCGTGGCGCTTGCGTGTTCTAATGGGGCAAGCGCGAAGGGCTCCGGCATGGGAAACAGGTGCATGGTATAGTTTGAAAGTAGGCGACAGGAAGACGTTTGCGAACAATGCTTTGACGGCAATGCATGCTAAGCTGGGGATGATCGATGATTCGAAAGCTTAATTTGTTTGGATTGTTTGGTGAACGAGATATGGTTTTGTGGATCGCAACGATAAGCTCTTTCTCGCGAAGTGACAGGTTTTTTGAGGCGGTAACGTCCTTCAAGCTAATGGTTTCTGAGGGGATTAAGCCAGATGGGGTCACGATTTCAAGCGTTCTCCCTGCGTGCTCCACTTGGAATTGTTAGATATTGGAAAAGAGGTATGTGCAAAATGCACTAATGATCATGTACTCTAGGATTGGGAAAGTTGAAATACAGCGAAATATGTTTGGCGGTATGGAGAGCAGAGATGTAGTTTCTTCGAATACCATGATCACGGGTTATGTTGTTTGTGAATGTCATGAAGAGGTACTAGTTCTACTGTGCGAGATGCAACGAGCAGAAGAAAATAACAAGAATAATGATGAAGAAATAGCTTCTCATAAACCAAATACAATTACACTAATGATGACCCTTCCTGGCTGTGCGGCATTGGCAGCACTAGAAAATGGAAAAGATCCATGCATATGCCGTTAGAAATGTGTTAGCATCAGATGTTGCCGTAGGAAGTGTGTTGGTTGACGTGTACGCCAAATATGGTTGCTTGAACTTGACGAGGAGAGTTTTTGATGGCATGCCCACTAGAAACGTGATCACGTGGAACGTTATCATGGGTTATGGGAAGCATGGAAAAGGAGCAGAAGCCTTTGACTTTTTAGGGGCATGGCAAGGGAGGGAATGAAGCCTAACGAGGTTACGCTTATTGCAACTTTTGCAGCTCCAAGTCACTCTGGAATGGTAAGTGAAGGTCGGAACTTGTTCCACTGTATGAAAAATGAACATGGGGTTCAACCTTCCTCAGACCACTATGCTTTGTGCTGTCAACTTGTTTGATCAGGCAGGGCAGCTGACGGAAGCATATCAACTCGTCAATGAGGTGCCCCACAAGTACGGAAAAGTATGTGCCGGAGCAGTTTGCTCGGTGCTTGTCGTGTACACCAAAATGTAGAGCTTGGTGAGATTGCAGCCAATAACCTCCTTCGTTTGGAGCCAAACCTGGCTAGCCACTACATTCCACTTGCTAATATCTACCCATCTGCTGGGCTTTGGGAGAAAGCAGTAGAGGTGAGAGAGAACATGATGAGAAAGGAAGTAAGAAAAGAACCTGGGTGTAGTTGGATTGAGTTTGGCGATGGGGTTCATAGGTTCACGGCTGGCGATGAATCACTCCCGCATGGCGAGCAGCTCCTTAACTTCCTTGAGATTTTGTTGGAGAAACTGAAAAAGGAAGGTTACGTGCATGAAACTTGCGTTTTGCGCGCAATTTTGATGAGAAGGAAAAGGAAAACCTTGTGTGTGGTCACAGCGAGAGATTAGCTACACCCTTTGGTATTCTCAATACCCCTCCAGGCAGTACCATTAGAGTTGTATAGAACCTGAGAGTTTGCAATGACTGCCATGCTGCTACCAAAGTTTTGTCAAAAGTCGTTGAGAGGGAGATCATTGTGAGGGATGTTAGGAGGTTCCAATCATTTTAGAGATGGCACTTTTCTTGTAAGCATTACTGGTGAGGAAGTGCCAAGTGTTTGTTTAGGTCCAGGTACAGGTATATGAAGCAACTGTATACCATCCCGTTGTTTATTTAAGCATGTTGAAACTTGTTGATTGGCAAAACTGAAATTTCCAGGCTTCTCTTAACAATCACCCAGCCCCTATTATCTCTCCATGCTTTTTCTAACAATGATGTCCAGCAGAAGTGACAAACTATATCAGGCAAATGCAAGTGGCAAAATAAATTGCTAAAAAATTGTAGTATCGGGCATGCAAACAATCAAGTGAATGACAGCCTGCATTAGCGCCAATATGTGGCGATTCATTTCTCAAACAACCAATTCAGAAAAGGGTACCATACCAACAAGCAAAAAAGAAAAGAAACTCACAATCGAACTTAAACAGAAATTTTCTAGGTAATTAAAGTCAGCGGAATATCTAGAACTAGCACTGTCCATCACAAAGTATGATCCATCCGATTCCACGCCCATTACTGGAAATCATCACCATTGTTAAAGGCTGGTAGCACCCTATTTACGTTTGGACGCACGCTTTCCTTGGCCCTTCTTAGGTGGCCCCTTGCCACGGCGCTTCAACATTTCCAGCTTAGATAAACGCCTGTCAAAGAATGACATGACTCGTCACAGTTTTAGACCTTCGTGCATTACTTCAGAAGAAGAGGTAAGCAACATGAAATTTAAAACTCAGGGTACAATGTGCACAAAGAGTCGGACAGTCATGTTCGATAAAGTTCATTTTCCTCATGCAGATTAATAGCTGTATCCGAACATATGATCAAGCTAAAATACTTTCAGCTTCATTTAGTGTGGGGAAATTGTTGGCAAGCTAAGTGGGGAAAGCATCAAGTCAATACCCGTCAACTTGATTAAAAATACCTCATGCAACTGTAGTCTGGTAGTCAAGTGCTTCTCATGTACGTGCATGTAAGAGAGTGTGAGTGTATGGAAGTGTGTCTATGAGTGAGGGAGAGGGGTGGGAAGGTGAGGCAGAATAGATGCTTACTCTTGTTCTTCTCGAGCCATGACAAGAGGGTCATCTTTCTTGATGTCATGTGGGTACCACTGCGCAACTTTATCACCAATTAGCTTCTTGCGCAAAATCTTGTGGGGGGATCTCTGTCCTGTTGGGTTAAGCACATGCCCAAATATCCTTGCCCTTGCCTCAGTCACTCCTCTAGTGGCTGCTTGAACCACTGCATTTTTCAAGCTACCAACGCTCATCCTTTCTTGATCTAGATTAACACGAAAAGATCCTTCCAGTTGAGCAGAACATGATGACACTTCACGATTAATGGGTTTATTAATAATAAGAACTACTAAAGGCAAGTGAAAAAAGGGTGAAGAAAATACAATGAAGTCGAACAGGAAGGGAATCATTGATTATACTACACCAGTAAAATTACATCTAGAGTATCCTTTGTAGTGCCACTTGGGTACATTAGATGCAATGAGTCATTACAACCATAATCTGCAAACCTCAGCACCATCCCCAAAACCCCAATATTATGCAAGAAATATCAGTGTGCTGGCAAGTGATTTGCTCAGACAACCATTAGTTGAACAAGAACATTTGATAAGCAGCTTTGAGAAACATAGGAGTTTACAAAAGTATGATGATTGACTCATTTTCTTAGCTCTAAACAAATACAAAACTGGCTACATATGGCTAGTATTTTCCTAGCACCAATTCAAGTGCCTAAATGGATCTGAGAATACACTTGCGATGGCACAAGCAAGACCACAAAAGAATGGTTGAATTAACAAGTGTAGCTCCTTCACCCTTGGAATGAGGACTTTCTAGAAGAGTCAGTTCAGGCATCAATTAAGCACTAAAGATTAAGAAATATATGTTTCTTTCATTCATCTTTTCTTCTCCTTATAATTCTTACAATCTTTGTTAAGTGTGTTTATTTAGAGCAAGAAAGAAATAAAGCCCCAATTCCTCGGTAAAATAATACTATAGTTTCATGTTTCGTGAGTAAATGTAAGCCCATTAGAAGATAAATATGGCAAACTGCACCTCTGCAGTAACCTCAACACCCAGCCCCCTGCATCACCCCAATCCAACCCAAAGAAAACAAAAAGAAATCACTAAAGAGGTATGCAACATGTAATTAGTTTGTAGGATGGCCATAGATTCATAATCCCAAGAGAAACAACATATAGTTTTGTTGCATAGTAATTAGCACGGACACCGCGTCCAACACCGACAACAACGAGGACACCGGACATCGCAATATCCTGAAAACCAATTTTAGACACCGTGGGACACAATTAAATTTCTTTTGATACTTTAAGTTTGGGCATGTTTATGTAAGTTTCAAGCACATTCTGCCCTCGTGATATAGTAAACACGAACTAATAAACTACATATAAAAGTCATAATTGAAGTCAAGTTACAGAACATAGATAATAAGATAGTGCAATATCCCATAAAAACAAGCCAAAAGGAAAACGGAAACAGCTTTCATCTCTTCCATCCACCAAGATTTAATCAACATCAACTGCCTCGTCACAACCGTTGTCCTATGGAACTCCATTATCAACCTCTTCCCCACGCACGCTCATCAAGTGAGAGATTTTTCTAGGTTAGATTGCCTTCGTCGAGGTATCATTCTCAACCAGTTTCGCCTAATGGGGTTACATTTACTCACGGAACATGCAACTATGGTGGCTTTTTCTACGTTAGATTGCCTTTGTCGAAGAGCCCCATCTCCCTCTCCGTTAGGCAGAAGGTGGAGCAAAAGGTAAGAATACAATCTACCATTTTGCCCTAATCTTTCGATCTATAAAACAAGCCCAACATTCCCTAACATTCCACCATGACCCATAAATTAAGTTTGAAATTTGCAGTTCTGCCCCATAAGTGATGGACACTTTTGCATAAGGTGCTCGATAATTACAGGAAAAAAAATATCGCCGAGAGGTGTCCGACACATGTCCAAGGAGTACCCTCTAAAACAAAATGTCTCCTTCCATTTCCAATGATTCCAAAGTCCAGAAATGTTACACGTTGAGCAAGTTCAAGAACAATGTAGAAAATCAAACAACGCAATATACGATACAATGCCATGTTCTCATTGTCAATTAGGTCGTATGACATACGAACTGTAATCATATTGCTGCATAAATATTAAAGTTCTATTACAAGACCGAGGATAATTAGACGAATGGTTGCTTGGATACAATACCACTTTCTTTATCCTCCATACTCTATTATTCTCAACATCGACACTAATGCAACTCCGTTTATACTTCTTTACTAGGCTGCCCTTTAAAAAAGTTTCTAATTTGCACTCCGATGCTTCTTCAATTCAACTCAAAAAGTCCTAATTCCAACTACTCGAATAACAGTAGATAACAGGTAGCTACGATAAATAAGAAAGTCCTAATACCAACCACCACTGACTGTGAGCTCACTGAAGCACCATAAAATAAGCAAGCAAAAATTACAGTTCCAAGGGAGGCCGAAAACTGCAGATCCAAGAGATACAGTGCATTACGCTAAAAAAAGAAAGGCGGAAGAATTACGTGAGTTGGCGGAAGAATAACGTGCGTTGGGGAGAGAGACGGCGTGAGCTTGGCGGCGCCGTTGCCTTGGCGGCGCCGTGAGCTTCGCGGCGCCGTGGGATTGGCTGCACCGTGAGCTTGGCGCAGGTGCTTGGCAGCGGCGGCAGACTACGGTGGTTGGCGTGGTAGCGAAGGGGGGAGCGAGGGGAGGCAGATGTGTCGTAGGGGAAGTGAGAGATATACGAGTTGGAAGTCAAAGACCGGGTAAAGTCGCTAAATTTAGCGGCTTACACTGTGGTCGCTAACTGCGATCGCCAAATTTAGCAATTGCCAAAGTGGTCACTAATTGCGATTTTAGGACTATCCCGCGGTTGCTAAATATTGGTCGCTAAATTATGCACCAACATTCTTGTTAACCCCACTAGAATATGCATACGTTTAGCGACAATTATTAATAGCAATTGCAAAAGCAGTCGCTAAACTTTGATTTAACAACCGCCGTTCGTGGTGATCGCTAGTTGCGGTCGCTAAAGTTTCCTAAGAGTTGCATTTCATATTTAATAAGACTTATGGACATCATATGACTTTCAACCAAGTTAATGACTTTGTCGAAATAATTTTAACAGAACGGCCAAGCAATATAAAATATTTTGGATTATATGTCGTTTTATAATTCTTGTAAAATGCATGTTGTGGTGACATTCGATCGATAAAGATGATGTATCCTTATTTAAGATTTTTTTTTTTGAAGTGTTAATGGTTAAAAGTAAGACCTATTACATAAATTCATAAAATAGAGTTTAGAAGGTTTGAATTTACTTTCTACATCTTATAAGTCTATTTTTTTTTATCACAAAGTCATAGTTCTTATGCCTAGTAAATGCCTTCACAAATATTTTCTTGTAGACACTTATCTTGTTACAACATAATGTAAGTCTTATATACCAAATTTGTCGGGTTATACTCGTTAACAACAATAAACTTGTAAAATTTTAAAAATATCTTTACATTAGGCTAATAATTATAGGGTGGAGGCTAATCTAAGCAATTGTTGTTGTTGAATGCACACAGCAAATCACCACTCACAGTGTAATTGACTTGATTATAGTCAAAATTAAGTTCTAAAACTTATAATGAATCTAGTCAACTTTAACTTCTAAAGCTTATAATCAATTTGAAATTTACTAATTGATCTTATTAATAATTAATTATTGAAAAAAAACTCCTTTGATTGCTGTTGAACGTTATCCACTGCCAGCGCCGGCAACTTAACTTATTTGTCAGCGCGATCTGACTGTCTATCAGTAATTTATGTACCGCCTAGATTAAGTCTTCTCCCTTAATAGTGCTAAATAACCCTAATAGTTTAACGCAATTGCAATCTAAACCCTTAATTTTAGAAAAATATAATTTTATGCACCATAATACTTTTTCACATACAATATAATCACACGATGTTATTTTAGGATAAAATGTTACTTACATAGACACTGTTCTTGGTCCTTGAATGTATGCCCGTCATACTTTTCCCGCTACTTTTTGATATCCAAGCTTTTTACCATTTGAACACACAGCTCGACGCCTTACGTTTCTCAAAATTGGCTAATGATTATAATCAATCACTCTCAAGCTTCCAGGATATTGGATTGAAAAGTGCAGTAGAAAAATATCGTACTAAAACCAATACTTCTTTATTTATACTGGAAATGAAATTTTACATAGGAGTAATGGAAATGAATGCTTCCTTCTAATTGTTGCACACACTAATTCTTAACACACTTCACACTCTCTCAAACTTCCTCTGCCTTCTAACTCCTACTTCGACCATTTTTACAAATAATAAAAGGATCAGGTCCAAATGATTCTTCAACAGTGAAAATTCTCTATTATTTTTTGTAGGGTTATCTTTTTTCCTTTATTATGGCAGACATCTTTATTTTGTTCCCCATTTGGCATTGTCATTTCTCGCTGGCACCTATGTACATTTCAATCATGCTTATTACGTGGTCCCCAACTCTCTTGTACAGCTCAAAAGTTTGGCTAGATAGATCAGGTTCTTCTTGTCCTTGACTATTGAACTGTTCATAGAGTTTGATTATCTGATTTTCACCCAGTTTGGATGGTTCCACGAATGCATTACATCCTCTAAGGATTACTATGCTTCGTCCATTACAGAAACATGCTTCTTGAGGCTCGTTTACTATGTTTTCAATGGTTGTATGGACAAAACTGGTTCTTTCAATCTTATCTTTCTCCGCATTATATGTGTTCCATAGTTTATCCGTTTGGTTAGGTTTCATTAATATTTTATTAGTTAATGGGCAAATTGACCAAATCTGTTTTGGCTGGTAGAACTTGGAATCGCTTCTTTATGCTAAGATTGACAGTATTTGGAATGTGATAATATTTTGACTGAATCCCATAACTCCAAAAGCATGTCTAATTATAGCTGGGAGATTCTTGATGAGTTGCGGATCTTCTCGGTTATTCGATGGTGTCCACGACTCCATGTTCAATCCACTTGAGATTAATCTTATCTGATGGTAGTATGAAGCTTAGTCATCCATAATCCCAATTGAGGAATGCCTTCATTTCTGGCTTGCGAATGATCTCTTCGTGTTTATTTTCCTTCCTTGCTAGTTCTTTTATTTTAGTAACGATATCAGATGGGAGCAATAATTCTAGTTCTTCTAGCAATCAAACTCTTTCTCCATTTTCTTCTTCAAATATCATTCCTTTTCCGCAATTTATATTAAGCTTTCTTCTTAGTTCTTAACATAACCAGTTAATTGACTAAGAATTCTTCTAAGTGCTTAACATAACCAGTTAATAGACTAAGAATTCTTCGTAACTCTTTTCGATTATTTCCTCTTAGGTAATACTTCCATGGACATTGGGATTAATAGTGTGCAGTAAAAAGGAAGCAAGCATTGAGTAGCTATGTTCCCGATGCCATGCTCATTGAATTTTTCACTAATAGTCTGAATTCTGTGAGTATCGCGGATGCGGATGTATTCCTCATCCCCTTCCATGAACACAGCCACTGGTTTTTACTTTGCTATCAACCATCAGCTATATTTGTTTCAATCATCGATAGTCTCCTCAATGATACACAATGGATGACTCTTAAGGACCTTTACAATGCACCCTTGGGACCTATGCTGAGAATAGCTTTTGTCTCTATAGTTTAATTATTTCTTAATTTAATTTTTTACTGTGACTCTCACATCTTACGTTTCTTTTATTTTTTCGCAAATTTTTTCTATGCCATTCCTTGCAACCTCCAACGGTCTAAACTATCGACAAGATTGAAGCTTAATATTCGGGTGAAGAAACATAGGCCCATGCAAAAGAACGGCTCGGACTGCGGTGTCTATGTGTTGATATACGTGGACTTTATATGTCGTTCCGAGAGCCTAAAAAACACGACTTGGGCCAAGACAATGTAAACAACTCTAGGTATAAGATAGCTTGGCAAATCCAAAACTGCAAACCTAGATAAGTTTGGGATATTTTATTTCCGACTAAACCAAAGGGGTAACATTTGACGTATGTTTTTGATGCAATAAAATGCCATTTATATGACTATTGAGCACTTCATTCTAATATTGATTGTGAGATGTGTTTTGAAAATGTCATGTGTTTATGGTTGAGTATTGATTTGTGAATGTGATGTGTTATATTTGAGTATCAATTTGAGAATGTGGTGGGTGTGGTTGATTTGAGAACGGTTGAAACAGGTTGATGTTGGGTTAAAATAAGGTAAAATAGGTTTTAGGGGCTGATCCACCAAATTATGTAGTAGACGGTAGAACATAACGATTCTTTCAGGCTCTTTTTTTCTTCTTCTAAGCATCGGGACCAAACCCCCCAATTTGTCTAAATTCAGAGTGTTAAGTCACTGTCCTCTTGTTCGCTGCATTGTGTAGTGGACGGTGGAACAAAATGATTTTTTCTGCCTCTTTTTTTTTGGTCAACAAAATGGCTCTTTTCTTATGCCAAGGAAAATGGGTTCTTACCTACGTGGAGGTGTCACAAAGGTTGCAGTCAGTGTTATAAAAAGCGCGCCTAGGCGCAAGGCGCGCTAAGGCTCACCATCCGCGCCTCGCCTAGGCTAGGCTCAGCACGTTCAAGAAGGTACGCGCCTGGACTCATCAGGCGCAAAGGCGCTGTGTGGCACGGGAGGCACACGTTTAGGGGGAGTTGAGCCAGGTGTTGAGGATTTTGATGGCGGTTTCTGGCGACGTGGACATGCCGGAGAGAGCGAGGACATTCGAGTTGTTGATGGAGCGGGCGTTGAGGGCGTCGCCGGGCGAGAGGCAGGTGGCGGCGAAGACGCCGGGGAACTTGTTGGTGAAGATGGAGACGTCGACGCTGGTGCCGCAGGCGACGAGGCCGAGGGTTTGGGTGGCCGTGGGGGAGGCTGTGGCGAAACTTACGCGTCGACCGATCTCCTCGGCGATAGAGTAGTACTTGTCGGTGCCGAGATCCTCGACGTCGATGCGGAGGGAGCGGAGGTGGGCGACGGCGGCGTCCTTGACGGCCGTGCCGAAGCTGTCTGCTCCGGCTATGATCTTGAGGTGGCGGTCGGTGGTGGCGTCTTGAGCCATAAGCCGGCGGTGGTGTGGTGTGGACTGTAAGGTCGGTACTTGGTTGTTTGAGGTTTGGAAGTTGGTCTACAAAAGACTCTTGGTCTTTCGTGACGTTTGCTTTGTCCGAATACTGCACTGTTATCACGCACAAAACCAAATATTAACGGTCATATTTACCAGGAGTTAACCGGAATACCATTAATTTTGTTTCCGAATTTTTTAACTGTAATTTTTTTGTTTATCGTTTTTGAAAACAATATAAACAAAAGTTGTAGCAGTCTTGCAAAAAACTTAGCCTCAAAGTATTGGTTATGACATAACATATTTTCTAAACAAAAGCCCTACTCAAAAAGAGGTAAATAAAAGGGGAAGTGATATTTGAATTTCTCTTTTATCGCTAAAAATCTTAAAAATCACCTGTACAACTTTTAGAGACAAAAAAGAGCATAAATATTATCATCTTCCCCTTTCCAAATAAGTACTCCACTTCCCAAATATCAACAATTCTGACCCATCATGATTTATTTTACTTAATTTTATTGTTTTAATGCACTATTATTTATTTATTTTTATTTATTTTAATATTGCGCCTTACTTCGAAAAGGCGCGCGCCTGCGCCTTGCGCCTAGGCTCCAGGGACCTTTTGCGCCTTAGGTGCGCCTGCGCCTGCGCCTTTAATAACACTGGTTGCAGTCCGAGTCAGCTTCCAAGTATGCAAAGTGAGAGACAATGAGGGTTGAGTAAGGGCAGAGAGCAAGGCTTCCCAGACAGGCCGCGAGGAGTGGCAGTGCTGCGGAGACAAGATGTGCGCAAACAGGGCCAGCTGTCAATAGTCCAAGTTATGGTTCGACTCAAGGTCCGATGTCACGATCAAGTGTTATGTCCAAAGTTATGTCCAATTTTGTGTTTCTCTCTCTAGAATCCAAGAGCTCTCCAATTCTAGAGTGAGAAAATGATTTTGTGAAAATGAAAAAGTTCTTGCAAAAGGAGTTCAACAGTCCACTATTTATAGGCAAAAGTATGCCTGTGTCATCAAGTGCTACATGGCGTCCCCTGGGAGTGACACGTTACCAGGGGTGTCCAAAAATATCAGTTCTCTGTTGGACTGCCGGTTCCCAAATTCGCGTTACCTGCCCCACAAAGGGTCGATCTACCTGTCTGAAAAGACTGACCACACCATGACATCATGATCAGAGTAAGCCCGTTGCCCTAGCCACCGGTCCAAGCCCTTACTGAATCCCACAAGGTGCGTCAAGAGACACGCAGAGAACCTGACAACGGTGAGGGTTGCCCCTGTAGCCAACTGCCAGGCGAACTAGGCGCGATGCCCTCCAAAGACCTGCTCTCGTCCCAGAGTGACACGGGGGTCATCGTCCTGGGGGCGCCGATGATCACCGGTAACGTGAGTGGACATGGTCGCAGCTCAATGCCTAGTGTCATGCAAGTCACCCTAAATGGCCATAGCTTTGTAGTAACGAGCCTATCCCGCTACAAAGGGTCCTTGTGCCGGAGCACTACGAGCGGAGCCCCCTCGGAATAAAGACGGTGATAACTTTGTGGTAATGAGCCTATCCCGCTGCGAAGGGTCTTCGTGCCGGAGCACTATGAGTAGAGCCCCCCGTAATGAAGACGGCGATAACTTTTTGGTAATGAATCCGCGGCGAAGGGTCCTCGTGTCGGAGCACTACGAGTGGAGCCCCTCGGAATGCTGCACACTCCGGAGAGTGGGTCGAAGCATGTTCCACGTCCATGGTGTGGTGAATGAGTGTGATGCCCGGAGGCCTGTAACATGATTGTGGCGCATAGGCGCAGTGCCTACAACATGAGACATGATTGTGGCGCATGGGCCCGATGCCAATGGCATGAGACATTGATTGTGGCGCATGGGCACGGTGCCTACAGCACAAGACATTAATTGTGGCGCATAGGCGTGGCGACGACTGTCGGGACACAATACCTAGTGCCGGGGCACGTATCATAAAAGTGGCGCACGGGCGCGGCAACGACCGTCGCGAGACAATACCTGGTGCCGGGGCACGTGTCATGAAAGTGGTGCACGGGCGCGGTGACGACAATCGCGGAGTCGGTATGCAGGCGACGGTTGTCGCGGCGACGACATGCAACAACGGGTGACGTACGATTGCATCGCAGGTGATGAGTGAACATTGCGGGTCATAGCATGTTTGAATGAGTCAAGTGAGCAAAGAGTCAAAAGGTCTCCCTCCGCGCTCGAGGTGGCCGACCCCCCTCCGCGAGGTAAGGTGGCCGACCCCCTAGCATAAAACAAGGTGGCCGACCCCTTTGTGCATGGGGTGGCCGACCCCCTTCCGCGAGGTAAGGTGGCCGACCCCCTAGCATAAAACAAGGTGGCCGACCCCCTTGTGCATGGGGTGGCCGACCCCCCCTCCGCGAGGCAAGGTGACCGACCCCCCATGCTTAAGGTGGTCGACCCCCTAGCATAAAACAAGGTGGCCGACCCCCTTGTGCATGGGGTGGCCGACCCCCCTCCGCGAGGTAAGGTGGCCGACCCCTTTTGAGGGTTGAGTCACGCTAAGTTCGTTTTTGTATATTTTCGAAGGAACGCAGAGCCAAGGCCGCTACATTGGCGCTGTAAGAATATGTTGTCATGAATTGTTGCGAAAAGGTTGGTGAAAAATGTGAGTGACTTGAACGCGCGCACTTTGACCGGTTGAAAGCGTTGAAAAGTTGACCGTTGAATGTGTGACGTGTCGTGCAAAACGGGACCCCCGGTGGACCCTTGTGTGCGACCAAAGTAGGTTGGGAACATTTTCTTATTAGAATGCATAACCCGTAGTGCAAACTTTAATGTCCAAGTGTCGAGTATTGAACTTTTCTGACGAGTATGCATGATAATAGTAGGAGATATTTGTCAATGGTGAGTAACGTAACTTTCATTTCTTTGATGGTGTTGATACATGCTTCGTCTGTCTCCTTTGAAGACAACTTACTAACATAAATCCACTAAGATTGTGTTAGGTACTTGTCACAACTAGTTGCTGACAAAGTTTGATTAGTTTCATTTTGAAGGCCTCGTCAATGCATTTACTTTGAAACAAAGAGTATGGAGTTTCCCTCATCTTCAATTTGCCTGATCAGTTATTTACAATTAACTCACGTCAAGGGATAGCGTAGGCTTCACCCACGTTGATTTTCAAAGCTCCCAGTTGTTTGCTTTCAGATCATATGAGCAGATACAACTATGTTTAGACACTTTGAGCTATCCATACTTGCTCTTCTGCAACCACAAGAAGTAAATGGAAAGTCATGCTTTTGGTCATTCATGAAGTACAGCAAAATGTAAGCATGAAAAGTAGAACCCATAGGGGCACATCAACGTATTCATATCTCAATTTCTATGCTTAAAATGATCCTAATAGACATGAGATATTTGATTTCTGCAGTCCTTTGCTAACATGAAATAACAAAGAATGAGATTATCAGACACCTTCAGTACTGTTTTCTGGCTAATTAAGGTCATCCTACTCCTAACCAGCATGGTCCTATATATGTTCAAGGTTCGTAGATCTGTCTTTGTAAATGGTACGTACCGGGGTCACTCGTCTAGTCTAGAGGAAATTAGCTGAAGAAGAAACCGTCTACTAGGAAAAAATCTTGTAAGTTTTGGCAGACACAATAATCGAGCGCAATCCTCCTATAGGTGCAAGAACCGTTATAAGAAGGCCGATAATAATGCAAACCTGAAATCAAAGAACAGGAAACAATTAGAAAACATTCTCAAAACAATACATGTACATTTCATTTCGAGTTGAGTAGTGATCGATATTCTCAAACCGCTATCTCAGATTTGATCTCAAATCCAGTCTGGGCCATGTATATTGGAGCAGTGGAATTCTTTGTTCATATTCTTCTACATTATTTAGGAGTCAAAATTTTGAATAAAACTTTGCCAAGCCTAGCATTACCCTTTCTTGATATACTACTAACAAAGCTTCTGTCATGCAAAGCTTAGGATTTGGTTCAAATATTAGACTTTTAACGGCGGGAAGCAATTCAGGTTGTTCAAAAAAAAATTAAAAAAAAATCTATTCAGCTGAAGAATCTTTGCTCCCACACTTATATCTAACATTAATAAAAGCATAGAGTTGTATTATCTGGAACTAGGTGGGATTAGGGCTTCATGGTTGTCGGAGCAGTAAGTTTTTGTTATTTTAGCGATATCTAAAGTATCATACATAGGCCGGTGCGTACCCAAGATGCAGTCCAGTGAAAGCTCCACCTCTTAGGCTGTCGGAGGACTAACCACATAATGCAAGGGAGCTGTGAATGTGATAAACAAATTAAATTACCAGATCAGATCACATCATCGATCGTTTGTCAAACAATATTGGAAGCAAAACACATTAATACAACACAATTGGTCTAATTAATTAACAGCTAGCTGATGAGCACTCCACTCACAAAGTAGGACGTCGACGAAAATGCAAGTCCTCCAAAAAACCCCAACAGCCCTCCAAAGAATGGAAGGCAAATTCCAATGAAGCCTGTAAGAACTGTCACAAGGTTCCAGACTTAAAAGTTACAAGAAGAAATGGTCGGAGGTTCACGAACTGCAATAATAAACATAGGAGAAGGAAACCTCTTTCCCCATTTCACCATAAGCTGAATCGAAAAATTGCAAGTCACAAAAGTTTTCTGTAGTGACACTTGAACTATATATGGCGCGGTTTAACTTTGCCTCGCATGAACCAGTATCGGGACAAAAATAATGGGAAAGACATAACCTTTTTTGTAAGGCCGTCCATTCGAGTCTTACTGGAATAGAATTTTTGGAATAAGAAAAATCCCAATCTTCAATTCTTTGAAGATATTTTCCGTAAGTCCATAGCTGGGGGCCATGAAAGCTAAGAACAATTTTTTTCCAAAGCAAATACGTGGATCGACTAGCCGCGAAAAAATAGGAAACTGCAAGAATGAATGTGCATGCTTACCAACGTATGTACTACGTGCAGTGAGGCGCAGAGGTCTGCTGGGTGCGAAGTTTAGCTTTTGCACCAGGTAGGACTCCATCAAATCGAACACCGGCATAGCAAAAACCTGAACAAAACAAATAAAAGTCAGACATGTCCCTTTTCTTCTATTTCAAAGCTTTGGAATCCCATTTGGACAGCAATAATTAATAGTCACTGAAAATGTGATGCTAAAAGCTTTCCTTATTAGTTGTCATTCTTTGTAGTTGTAACGAGAGATCTATAACTAGGACTACAGCCAAAATCTATTATTCACGTTTTATCGGATTCTCTGCTTTCCGTTAGTCCCACTGTTTATGTTTGTTTTCGGATTCATTTTTTCTGATTTGGCTGCAAACGAGGCCTTACTGTAGTTAGTAGGGAAATTACCTGATAGCTTCCAAGTACATGAAGAAACACCATAAAATTAGCAATAATGATAAGCCACCGTGGTTTCTCTAGGGAAACGAGGACATCATCTTCTACAAGATCGCCAAAAGCCCAAAATCCAGAAACGGAAACAGCAAGGTAGCAAAACGCAACGATAGCATAAGCTACAAGAACTCCAAGCCACATTGGCTTCTTTGATGGCTTCCCAGGAGTAGATGGGATTGTCGCCTGAATCTCTAGAGAGACGGCATGACCGGCAAAAGCAAATGCAATTGTACCAAGGCTGTTGAATACATCAAACACTATACCAGCCCTTGTATGTGACCTGACTCCGTATCTAACATGTTGGTGGTTGTGCTTTCCCCTTATTATAGATGCAACTGCTGCCACCGTAGAATAACTGCATGCGCCCATCCACACGCCATTGCAAGGTTAATGATCGAGTAGAGAAATAAACTAAAATTAAAGGGAACGTAGCGTTCCTTGCAAAACATTTCGTTTTTCGCGCAAGGCGAGGTTAAAATAAAGGCACATATGATAAGAGGCTAGTCATTGCCGGATTGCATACAGCTTTAAGCAGACAAACGCGCAGATGGCTTTCACCCATTGCAGCTACGCAAGTTCCTTGAAATTAAGATCGAACTTCTTTCCATTTCTGTTTGGTGTAAACAAGCATAAATATGGAAGTAAACAGACACACCAATGCCTAATTAATTAATAGATGCCATAATAATGAGATGCAATGTCTTACCAGAAAGACATGATTGCTGCGGTCAAGGAGACTACTTTCAAGGAATTAAAGTTGGGAACTTGCGACAGTATCAAATGACAGCATGCAAAGAAGATGATAAAATACGTCTGTCTGACCCCGTTGAACCATGGGTGCAACAGATCGGCGCTCTTCTTCAATGACTTCCCACCGGTGACCATGTACACAATGTCTGACGCCACCTGAACAATCAACTGTTGTGGCATCACCATCCAATAACCAAGATTCTTCCCCAACGCATGCTGCCCTAGTTCCGGGTAGCGATCAAATCGCTTTCCTGGCACCGACTCGTGGAGTTCGACTAATTGCCAAAACGAGTAAAGCGTGACGACCCACGAGACAACTAGCGCTGTGATGCCCGGGACCCTGAACATCATCAAAATTAAACAAGCACACATTAATCCATCAAAAACGAACATGCATTTGTAGACACTACTCTGTTCCTAAATTTCTCCAGATCGATCAAATCACCGCGCACCAACAGCATTTTTCCCCCTAGCACGTCTAGCATTACTCTAACGTAAAGTACCAGCCAAGTTGGGACATCGCGAAAGGTAGTCCTAGCACGCCTGCACCCACAACAGCCGTAACGTTGTGGAATGCCGAGTACCACCATTTGCCTTTTCGAGATGCTGTTATGGGTAGCCAGTTATTCAGGTCCATCTCTTGTTGCTCGGTCCTCGTTGTTGCTTCCCTTGACCCGTCGACATTGTTATCCTGGTGAAGCATCACGTGTACGTAAAACAGAAACACTTCAAAAGTAGGTATAAAGAACAAAAGATTATTGTTTGCTGCATGCATACCATGAAGGCCTCTTGGTTGCAAATTTCACTTTAAGCAGTTTGTCTACCCTAACTTCAGATAATTGTTGAATCTTCTGTACAAAGGTTCAATATGGTATATCAGGGTGAGTTGGCCACATATAACTTCAGAATAGCTTCAGATATTGGGTATCGAAGGGATCCTAACTTTTAGGTACTGGGAAGTCCTAGAATTGATCTCATCCAATAGTGTGAACCACTCAACTGTTTTGAGATATTGACGAGGAACTGGATAAGCTGAGAGAGAGAGCCTTTTTTGTGTTAAAGGGTACAAATAACGCACTCAATCTTTTCGAAAGAGAGATGCTTCTGTGAGTTTTTTTCTTAAATAATATAAATTAAAAACTTAATAACCTGTTTACCCCATTTTCAAACTTATTTACCCGCATACCACATTTTGGGAAATCGTGGTTCCAAACCACGACTTTTCCTTGAAAACGTGCTTTGCAAACGCGTTTTCATGTTCTATATATGTTTCCCATTTTATTTTTCTAATTTAAACAAAATTGAAAGAGAAAATTGGAAACAAAAATATATTATGTTAGGAAATTAAAAATCGTGTTTTCAAAACGCGTCTTCTGAATAAATACAAACCTTTTGGCACGACAAAAGTTGTTCAAGAACACGTTTTATTTAAAAACGTGGTTCAAGACCACGTTTTATTTAAAAACGTGTTTCAAGACCACGTTTTATTTAAAAACGTGGTTCAGAACCACGTTTTTAAATAAAACGTGTTCTTGAACCACGTTTTTAATAAAAGTGGTTTTTTGATAACATGATTTGAAATGAAGTCGTGGTTTCTAACCACGATTTGTGTTAAAGTAGCCTATACATTTTCATCACCCCACCTGCACCATCTACATTCTTTCTTCGCGTAGAATCCCTCCATGCCTCATATACCTAAAACATGACTTACACCCGATGCACCAAAAGTGCGAAGAACTCACATTCTTTAAACCCAAAAACAAAGAGAATAGGAAAAAGAACAATGGCAAAAATTGTACTTCTAAAAATACAAAGAGGCAGCATCAAGTGGAAAGTGTACAGCACATGTATACTTTCATTGACTGATTGATGAAGGCAATAATCATAATTCTAGCTATGTACTTCCATATTGTGAATATCCATTTGTTAGTTATTGGTTGTAATGCCCCGGATGTATATGTTAAAAAACAGAGGTAGATGCTTCTACCATTCATGGGAAATGAATATGTTCAAGTTATATGCAATGTCAGTCAATAGCATATGGACCAGCTTATATTAGTCATTGGCAACATGTGTATGTTAACATTTGTTTATTAACAAAGATGGAAGTCTAAAGATGCAAGAAAACATCATTATAATGTTCTTAAGCATGAGACACATACAAAAAGTGTTTTCATCTATTCAATTCAGTTTTTATGGAAGACATTTCTTTGTTAGAACAAAGGTGATTCAAAACCACGATTTACAAGAAAACGTGGTTCAAAACCATGATTTATCCAAAAACGTGGTTCAAAACCATGATTTGTAGTAAAACGTGTTTTGAAACCACGCTTTTCTTATAAATCGTGGTTTTGAACCTCTCTATTGCGCCACCTCAAGTTCAGTCAAAAGAGAGAAAAGTAGGAAAGCCGGGTCTATAGCACAGACACCGCCGACGTCACGCTTTCCACCACCATCGGCCCCATAGCCACCGCGGAGGAGCACGCTCGCCACAACATCACCTCACTGTCGCGGCCTTGCTCTGGTCAGTCGCAACCAAACGACGGACAAATTGCCGTCTTTGATCTTATCTGCTCACGAATGGTCTGCCCATCGTCATCTTCATTTAGCCTATCCATGAATGCATCTTCTTCGCCTTCCGAATCTGTCCTCTCATGTTCATTATCCAGATTAGGTGCCTCAATGATGGTTGATGCCTCATTCCCCAAGTCAATCATGTTATGCAGCGGTAAAAGCAAAGAGGAAACATGACCAGTCACACCTATACCCTGAGGTGTGACATTGGAAATCCCGCCACAATAACTAGCTCTGATATCGTTGTCTACGGGAGATAAAATCAAACTTTGTGTGGCATGATCACCAATGTCCAACGAGGTTAGATCCCTTATGGGCGTGGACATGCTACGTTGCGGAGGGGATAGCCTGTCACAGTTTGACACAAGATTCCGGGAAGAGGAACCATATCCCGTCACAATAGCCTCCATTTCAATAAATAACTCAATGGCGCTCAGCTGCGAGAATTGAGATTGGAGATCAAACATAGCTTCTACATCTCCATCATCCTCAATCGGTACTTTGATATAAAAGGTCTGAGCACCGTTTCCAACCATCCGCGGATACCTACAATTCAACTTCAACCTGAAATGTTCCTTGTCCAATCTTGTGCAGCTACACAGCTTATCCATCAAGCAATTAAATGTCCAGTTCCCCTCCACCTTGATCAACTTCTTTGGTCCACAATCATATGCATAACCATCTGAATCTTCTACTGCTTTTCCTTCTCTGTAGCACAGCAGCCTTACGGAAGGAGCCATGGCGAACCTTCAATATTTGCATAGAAATATGATTAGGTTTTCTATACAAACTATGTGTCATTACAAAGCACGGAAAGTCAGTGCAAGGATGAGACTTGTTTGGCCTGCGCACACGCCAAGCCACAAACAAAAAACACACGCACACCAAAACACACACACACACGATGGACATATTCTGGCCTACAACTTATCAATCCATTTCTATATTGTTTCTTGCATCATGAAATGACTAAAGCTATTACATAACTAACTTACATTACAATTACATATACAACAAGATCAAAAAGCACAAACTCACCTAAGCGATGATTCGATGGTGTTCTATGTGGCAAATACCAACTATATATGCAGTGATCCGATAATTTCTGCATGGTGGCTAACTTATAATGCTCTCAGAAGGTAAGCACAAAGGGCTCAACAACTGAGTCAAAGTAATGATTACGTGATCTGAACATTGGTAAAGTCAATATCATCTCAAATTCCCCCTTAAGGTAGCTCCGACCTGCTATCATGTTTTGTTAAGTGGCCAAGATTAGATGTTGGAGGTATTAAAAGCCGCCATCTTACTCCCACAAAGAGTGACCTCTCCTTAATACAAAGAATAAACGTATAAAACTGCAGCATGTTCGAGTCCATGTGATTTTCAAGTCCATGGTTAGTATACAAAACTCAACACTTAGAGAGCCGACAGTCGATCTGCCTTAACTCTGACTCAAGACGGTATAATTCTCTATCGCACCAAACATTCTTGAGGATCCGATTCAAGAGAAGATGCGATAGACTGTGCACAAGCTATTGATTTCTAATTATCCTCAATTCTCCTATAACAAAGCTGGTACATGAGTTACATAGGTAAACTAAAGCAAACAAAAAGCTACTAAGGGCTGGAACCAAGGGAATTTGACTGGAATATGTAAATCATTAGGTATGATAGAATACAGAATATGCCTCCACCACGAGGTAATGAAGGTAAAGCTGCAGAATCACCTCATGCTAGCTTATCCATTGGAATAAACACTTCAATCACAGAGAAGTTCCCCAGCAACCTATTCCAAACTGAGATGCAGATTTTTAGTGGTGCTTCTCAAAAGGATTATTCTAAGTGTAGAGGTCAATTTTCAATTTCTGAAATTCTGCTTAGTATTTGTATGCGAGGTCATTCCACCTTTGAGTTTGATCCTGGAGGTGACCAATTTATGTCAAATTCAAATGTACCGCTCTTTACTTCTAATTGTTTGAATATGGGTTATAATGTCCGCCTTGAAAGGGGGAAACACCAGGACGAATGTAGGTGAAATGGGAATCATAAAATCTCTCTTCTCTCTCTACCATTTCTGAAGTTCTCTCTCTATCTCTCTTCCTCGTTCACTCCCCTTCTCTGTTCTTCAATTTTCAGCCCATCAATTCCATTAAAAGCGCAACCATAACCTTGTTAAGCCATGACATGAGAACGTATCGAGCTCGATACATGTTGAACTTCATTACTGCAAGTAGTACGTTGTTGATCGTACTTAGCAATTGCGAATAGACACAGCAGAAAAGAACCAAAAAACAGAGCACCTGTCTTGGTACTAAAAACATAGCCAACGAAGGTGGGTTGTGTGTGTGATAGTTTCTCTGTGTGTGTGTGGGTTTGCTGGCCAATGTGTTGTCATGGATGTTCCATCCAGACATCCCCTTAAGATCAAAATTCAATTGAAGAAAGCAGCTGCTACCAATGGAGTCAGCATCACCAACAATGAAGGCTTGGAGCAGGTGACACACACGCAGGGCTACACAGGAGATCAGCAGACGCGTGAAGAAGATAACAGCAGTTAAGGCATCAGCGCGTGAAGAGCATGATCAACACTAATAACCAAAGATTTGCTGAGTAGTGCCTCAGTGCTAGCATTACCAAATTTCTCCTCACCATTCACTGTTGAGGTTGATGCTAGTGATCTCGGCATGGGAGGGCTCCTAATGCAAGAAGGGAGACCCTTGGCTTTTTTCAGTAAAGCCTTTGGACCAAAAGCAATAGCCCTATCTACCTATGAAAAGGAGCTAATGGCCTTAGTCCAGGCAGTTTTGCACTGGCACACCTACTCAAGCATTCAACCATTTTCAATTTTGACAGACCATTGTAGTCTTAAATACCTGTTAGGGCAGAGAGTAACATCATTACTCCAAAAGAAATGCCTTTCCAAGCTGCTTGGGTTTACCTTCACAGTTCAATACAGAGCAGGTAGTGAAAATGGTGCCGCAGATGCCCTATCTAGGCTGCCAAGTGGGAATGAAGACAATGGGGAATGTCAAGCCATCTCACATATCAATCCAGCTTGGTTAACAGAGGTCCAAGACAGCTACTCAGGAGATCCTTATATACAAGAACAGATACAACTCCTTACATTGGACCCCTTTGCTACCACTGAGTTCACATATGAACAGGACATTCTAAGGTACAGATGGAGGATATGTATAGGGCAAAAAGGGAAACTAAGGGAGCATATTTTTCAAAAAATGCATTCCTCTGGACTTGGGGGACATTCAGGATCATCAGCCACTTACAAGAGAGTCTCAGCAACATTCCATTGGCCTTCTCTTAGAAGTGATGTCAAAGAATGGGTTAAAAGGTGTGATATATGTCAAAGGTGCAAGCATGAAACAGTAGCTTATCCTGGATTGTTGCAGCCTTTACCTATCCCAAATCAATTATGGAGTAGCATCTCCATGGATTTCATTGAAGGGTTACCTAAATCAGCACACAAGGAGGCTATACTAGTGGTTGTTACAGCCTATATAAAGCCTAGAGGACTGACATGTTAAGGAAGCTTTGTAGTTCAACTTCCGAACTTAAAAGCTTCAATATGTACTTTTTTGTTTCTTAACCTTTAATTCTAATCAAAATGCAAAATGTGGGTTCATTACCTGCTTAAATTACATGCATTTTAAACTTGTTGGAATTTTCACTTCAAAAGTACATGCTCACATTCAACTCTACTCCTCTTCAAGCAAACGGAAGTAAACAGCAGAAAAGGGAAGAAAGGAAACCTGACTTAAAAGTAAGGCACGACGAAAATTTGTGCATCAAAAAGATAAAAAATAAACTAGAAAACATAGCACCACGTCAATAAACTAGAAGTAAAGAGTAAGAATTTGTGGCGAACCTTGGCTCTTTAGTTCCAAGATGAAATATTCTAATAGAGCACCATCCAATAGCAATTGATGAGAATGCTCTCCATCAGTCTGTTCATTAGCGCAACAGCATATAGGTTGAGGTTGGCAACCTGAAAATGAAATCATGGTTAAACCATATATTTATATATCTCTCTACATTAAAAGTGTAACTTGTTTAAACATGTTTCTACACATCTCTCTACATAAAAAGTGTCTACTTGTTTAAACATGTTTATACACATTTTCATTACGAAAATGCCCTCTTGAGAGACTCCATATTACATCCTATGCACCTGTTTTCAAACTCAATGCACCCTCACCACTGTTTACGCCACCTTCAATCGGCGCGATAAACAAACAAACGAAGAAAACTAACTGATGCTTCTCTTATTCCAACCGACCTCCCTCTTCATAAACACACACACTCCTGTATTGCCTCACGAAGGATATGCCAAGAACTAGACCGTTGAAGGGCGAATTTCACATCAAACCTTTCCTACTTTTTGGAATTCAATTAACATTGCGTGCAAGACTTTCTTCTCGAGGTTAGTTTCAAAATTTGAAAGACATGATAAACAGAAACCCATCCTCCCTTATAATTCTTCTGTGCATAGATTATGTTCTTTCGTTTCATGTTTACCCATTACGCATTGGATCTATCTATCGTAGATGTTATTGATTCCCTTATAAGCACCTATTGATTCCCTTATAAGCACCATAAGTCCCTCAAGCATAGCCAAAGATCATGATTCACATGTGTGACAAACTTGAAATCCTACTGTAGGAAGGCACATACTTTCCTGCGCATTCCTCGAGTTGTCATCTGTATTGAAGCGATACCCGGTTCAACTGCCCTTTTGAGATTAATTGCCATTCAATGCCCTTGGACAAATAACATCACCCGCTCCCATTATGGCCCATTTCCCACCAAATTTTCCCATTGTCATCGTCCAGGTGTGTTTCTTTTATATCTGCGGCCATCGGTCAAAAGCACCCATACATACATGTAAGACTTCTCATGTATATTTGAATAGGTAATTTGGTCTTCAGTTTTTTGATTTCGATGCTTTGGATATTGTGTTCAAATTTTGAATTATCTTGACTTCGTAAACTCAATGCGAAATCACTTACTACTTTGATCCTCAATTTTGAGATCTGCCACATGCGATGGATCCCAGCATACCGGTTTGCTTTCCATCAGCATAATCCAAGGTTTAGCATGCGCTAACTGGCGACAACTTCCGGTACTATTCAAAGTTATTCAATTTTTTTTGCAGTAGAATAGTAGGGTGTTGTTAATTATTTTTACTCAGGGTATACTACATTAATTATTTTTCCTCAGGGTAGACTACATTAAGTGCACACCACATGCTTGACCATTTTCCTAAATGATCTTTCTTTGTTGTATTTAGTACGAGTATTGTTCCTTATAGCCAGAAAGCATCCAAAATTTTCACTCGAGTTAAGATAATTGCACGTTGCTTTTCTTTTCATCCCTTTTACTTCTTTGACATAAGAAATACCTTTGGATACCTCTCAACCAGTAGTTGATTGAACAATTGTGGACCATTCTTACTCAGGACTTGTAGGAAATAATTGCAATTTGACTGTTCTTACGAGCATATGGTTTTTTTTTTTTTTTCCAGGCGCAACTTCCTCAATTACAGCTTATGTTAGCCTCATTTTATATTAGAGACATATTGGGGTCTTTTGTTGCTTGTTCATGTAAATATTACAAAGTAAGACATGTGTGCCACGTCTAATGGAAAATTTAATTATTATTAAAGGCACTACTTTTCTGCAAAGCGTTAATCCATAGTATTTTAGATCAGATCAAAAATCATCAATACATCACGAAATGTATGGTTGTAAAGAACACATGCCAAAAAGCTATGAGTTTATTACCCAACTTAGATTGTACTCTCATTGTTAGAGAGATGTAATGCTAATAGAAAGAAAATAACCATGAGAGATATTAGAAGGGGAGAAATGAAAAAGAAAGGGACACATTTATGTTTTGAATACTTAGTCATAAACTAAACCAGGTACATAGAAAAGTGGTACAAATGAGGTATAAAGTTAGCATAAAGATAAAAGTAAGGCATGCTATCATTTGGAATAAGGTTCTGTAGGTGGAGCATTGTCATAGTTGATCTTACTCAGGCTTTGCTAGAGTTACTACTATTAAGAGTATTCTATGTGATACACACGCATAAACTCTTTTGAGTTTCCTTAGAGATGGATTTTAAATGTTTAGAGATTAAGAGAATCAATTGAAGAGCCAGTGAGGGGTTAGTGTATCACTCAACTGTCATTAGAGTTTGTCCTTAAGCTATTCTATCTGTTTATGAATTTCCTTTTTGGCGGTTAAACAAAAGAGTATGTACCGACATAATGTCAAGCTCGCTGAAGATATCTTCAGCCAAGGACAGAAAGGTGATATGTCCCTTTTCAATTCTCTTGCTTCCCGTTTAAAATAATATATGCTTCATGTTTATAGTGTTCCTCCTTTGAGATGCATTTGTAGAATAAGGCATAACAACAATCGCAAGCTTTTTCCAAGGTGGTAGTAACGGCGGGGTTGAGGCGTAAGGTGAGTGACTGAGTTTAGGTATGGTGCTCTTGAAAATAGTGGTTGCTCTTATGTGGGGGTTAAGGCGGTGAAAATTCTGATATATGTGATTGCAGTGTGAGCCAATCGGTATGCAAATGGCTGTTGTACCACATCAATCGTTTGGCTTTGGGAGGTAATATATAACCGAACTAAATCTAAGAGCTCCAAGAAATGTAAATATATTAGTAAGAAAGGGTAACTAAACACGCATAAGGATAAAGTGGAAGTAAAAAGTATTGAATCTCTTTTATAGTTAATTCCTAATGTTAATTTTTTATAATAAGAGGAATCCATATAGATAATCTGGCCAACAAGGACAAGTTTAGCGCTATGATTTATAGAAAAATAAATGTAACAAGCTGCACAATGAAAAAGGAAGACATAACAGAAGTTATACAGCCAAAGAAATTTTTTTTTTTTTTAAATCTTTGCCCACAGTGATACCAACCAAGTCCTATAGAGACTCTGAAGCGAACACTGAATTTATCGGGGAAAAAGAAAGAGAGGACTATGTAAGAGTTGCTACCAGAGGTTTCAAGCATTCTTAGTAATCTTAAGGAAGCTGAGGGAGTCAAATCTGCAAAGAAGAGATGGTCTCTAGTGGCAACTATAGACTAGCTTTGATATTGAATCGGTAACAAGCTCCTATGTGATTGTGAGGGATGAGAAAAGCTCTTCCACGCAAAGGATGAAGTAAGTGTTTGCCTTTCGTTATTTACTTATTACGTTGAGGTTTTTTACTCTAATTTATGGACCAGCACTTTGATAACAATATCTTGAGTGTTTGACTTAAGTTAATACAGTATAATGAAAGACTTAGTCAACTTGATGAAGCATGAACCCAGATTACCAATTCCTGGATCTCAGACTTCTCTATATAGCAACGTATTTTAATGAGTTTTCTATCAATCACCAATATTTTGTTATGAATCACCAATATTTTGATAAGTTGCTATTTTGAGACAATTTTTATATTTGATAAATTGCTTACCAATTACTTTAGAAACCATTGCACGTGAACAACCACTAGTATATATAAAAAAACACACTTGCCTATCATCTTACACACACAGGGCATATCATATAAGGAATCCTATACACATGGTCTTATACTTAGAACCAAAATTAAGATTGATCCCATTTCAATAGACCTTATCAAACCATCTTCTCCTACACCATACCAGCTCAGGAACTAATTGAATAACAAAATCCAAATTTCAATAACCATGACAGTAACAACCTGTAAAATTCGTACAAAGAAAAACAGAGAGGAGGACTCACGTTGCTAAATTGGGAGAATCCACAGATGTTGCTTGACTGGACCTCCCAAATTTTGCCCTAATTGCGCAATGACTGAACTTTTGCCCTAAATTGCTTGACTGAACTTTTGCCCTAATCCGAAAATCGGAATACCCAGCTGATGTTAATGGAAGACGCAGAAGCAAAAAGTAAATTGGAAGAAAACAGAAAGAAAGGATAGAGAAGAGAACTCACAGGTGTGGCCCAGCCGTGAACAAGGGCTGATGAAGGAGGAACAAGGAAGGAAGAAGGAGGGAAAAAGAAATCGGCTCGCAGAAGAAGGAGTGAAAACGCGCGCCTGTTTTTTAGCCGTTTGTTTTATTTTGTTAAGTTTTGTTGGATTTTCAGAAATGAGGCTAAAACGGAAAAAATTTCAATTTGAAAACGTGTTTTCAAAGAACGTTTTCAACTTAGAAGGCGCGGTTTGGAACCACGATTTCCCAAAATGTGGTATGCGGGTAAATAAGTTTGAAAATGGGGTAAACAGGTTATTAAGTTTTTAATTTATATTATTTAGGGAAAAAACTCGATGCTTCCTTGAAGTGTTTAGTATAACTTGCATTATGCACATGGCTAGTTGGTAAGCGTTAGGGGTCAAAAGTAACAAGAAAACCATATGAACATGCACAACTCTATGCTCTTGAAAGACGCCACTTTGTTGCTACAATTACCTAATCTCTTTTTTTTTCCCTCTTTAGTTAAAACAAATCATTTACGGCATACATCATAAATGACCAACAAATATAAAATACATTCATCCCAACAAACACTTATGGAAACCCCAACCCCAACAAACATGCGCACAATGCTCACGTATTGCTTGGGGCCATAATTTTAGACATGGCAAACGGGTATGGGTAAAATACGATCGAGTACGAGTAAAATCGGTTCGGGTAAATTTCACCCCTTTTTTACCGGGTATATTCTTTTAATACATGTACCTTACCCAGGCAGGTTAGGAATTACCCGAGGGTAATTAATTGGACTATTTTATTTAGAGTATTTTTTTTCATTCTTTTTTATTACTACAACAATCACTTTCTGATTTAATTTCTACAACTACC
Source organism: Escallonia rubra (assembly GCA_033065855.1). Lineage (NCBI taxonomy): Eukaryota > Viridiplantae > Streptophyta > Magnoliopsida > Escalloniales > Escalloniaceae > Escallonia > Escallonia rubra. The sequence goes on along the minus strand of JAVXUO010003125.1, from coordinate 253,295 downwards.
ACTTGAGTGATCATCTCAATTCTCAAATCCACAACACAAGCGACTCAACTCCAAGTCTCCGAACACAATAACCACAATACCTTAAAACAAATACCAAAATCACATACAAATTAATTCTTAAGTCGGAAGTACTAAAATACTTAAATACGGACAAAAAATTAACACAAATAATACATGTAGATGTGAAAAAAAATTATCTGGTAAACTAAAAATAAAAAAAAGTGTAACAACGGTATCGAATTCGATCGCAGACCACAACCGGAGATCACTTTGGTCTGTGTTGTAACTTCTGTACTTCCCTCTTGCCTGATCGGAGATGGTGGCGACTCAGCTGTGGCGGATCCCTGGTGGATCTGATCGGAGACATTAGAGGCGGAGTGTGGCGGATCTGCGGCAGATCTGACGGCGGAATGTGAGAGGGACGAATCGCGGTCGAGTAGATGTGAGAGAGAACGACGTCATCGTCGAGTTGATGCGTGAGAGAGAGAGAGATGAGAGAGAGGGAGAAGCGACACATAGGAGAAGAAGAGAAAAGAATGAGTGAAAATGAAAACCCTTATATAGTAAAAAAATATAGGTAGCGTTGGTAAACCATATCCGACTCTAATCGACCTGAAAATTAGGGTCGGTTTGGGTATAGGTCTATTTTCAATGGGTCTTCCAAATATGTACTCGTACCTGGATTTGTTTTGGCCCGGTACAGATATATCAGCGAGTTCGGGTCTTTTTTTATTTTTTTCCCAGGTCTACATAATCTCACTACGTTACGTTGATAGCATTAACGAATATGTTCTGAAAAAGCTACAATTAACTTTCATTTTTAGGGGTACAATGTAGGTGGGCGCATGTGTTAGTGCAAGCTAACACTTTCCAATATTCAATTCGCTATGCTATGTTTTTTTTTCTTTCTTGGGAATAATCATAATTGTAGTTATATGTGGCCCGTCGTTATGGGGATTCGAACTCGGGACCTTAAGGTTATTCCTCAAGGCGTTTGCCACTTCACCCACCTCTTGGGGTTAATTCGCTATGCTATGTGATATTGTTGTTCACACAAAACTGCAAGACAAAAAACTGCACATAATTTAATTTATCAAATTTTAAATTACGGGGTTACACCATTCTGTAATTATTGTACAAAATAAATGTAAAATCATTTGATTCAATCTCTAATGTGGTCATGATCCAAGGGCTGAAACAGAAATGCAAAATGTCGTTGAGCTTCGTTTTGTAAAAGAACGCTAGCCAGTATTTTTAGTGACAATTGGTAACTTTGAAATAATTGTAAAAAAGGCACCAGTTTAGCAGCTATCTTTAAAGTGGTGCTTTTAACAGTTATGTGTTTTCATGAAAGGGTAGCTCTTAGTCTATAAATTAGGGTTCTGAAAATTATGAACACACTTATCATGTGAATTCCCAACTTTTCAGAATCTCCTTCTTCTCTTTCTCGGTTACATACACAATGTCGAAGATCAATTCTGATAGGAATCTTCAAAATTACTATTTGCAAATTTGTGGTTTGAATAATCTTGAAGGTGATTTGCCTTTAATTCAGTAGCAATTTCTGAAAGAGTAGTGGCATATATTGCCTTTAAGATTGTATTTAGATGAGCCTCAAGCCGAGAGAGATTCATTTTCCTTCAAATTCCGCACATTTGTTCCAACACTTTGCATATTACCAAATCAATTCGAAATATGTAGGTTTTATGTGTAAAAACATATTTGGTCTATATGCTAACCGGACTACTATCAGGTTTGTTACTTACTAACTAGGGGTTAATTTTACGCTACACCCTATACTTAGGGGTCAGTTGCACCCAGCACCTCATGGTTCTAATTTTGACACCCAACACCAAAATTTTGAAAATCTTGGTTTTCAACACCAGATAGCGGTCAAGATGCATGTTGACCTGACGTCCGTTAGTTTTTCAGGGGCAAATGTGTCTTTTTGCCTGTTAATTCTTTTTCCATATGAACACGTCAAAATCCCTAATTCCCATCTTCCCCAAACCCATCCCATGACCTGTAACATAACACTCTTGATCCCATCGATCCCCAAATGGTCTTTCCCTCCAACAGCTCCATCTTCTCTCTCGCAAGCCGTCGCCATGGATTCTGACTTCATAGTTATTGCTCTCTTCTGCTTGCTCATCTGCGTCATCGTGGTGGCTCCCTCAGCAACATTGAAACCCAGAGTTGAAGGCTAGAGCTCTGGTGGTGGCAGCACATATTTGGACAGGAAAACAGAGGCTGTGTGGCATTCACCCGGACAAAATGATGGTGATGATGTTTAATAAGTTCTACCACCGGTGGTGTGTGAAGTGGTTGTGGTGCGACCGTTGTAGTCTCGTTGCAAACGTCGAGCAGTAGTGGTGGTGATGCGCTGACTGGCACTATTGCCAGTCGCGGTGGTGATGGCACTGATTGGCGCTACGTTAATCGTCGTGGTTGTTCCAATCAAAAGTACTTCTTAATTTGGTTGTTGGAATTACAGAAAAATTGGTATTGGGTTGTTCACCGGCGGTGGTGGGTCAACTGGTGATTGTGGATCTGGCGGCACCACTCCTGTCTATACTCTTTTTTTTGTGGCACCGCGGTGGTGAAACTTTACGGCGAACATTCCATGAGAATCCCATGGTAGTGGGCCCATGGGCATTTTCTACGGTGATGACATTGAACGCCGGTGGGGCTCTGTGGTGGCTAACCTTGATTGCTACTGCAGCATCAATGGCTGCCTGGTTGCTATGTGCACAGGGTCATCTTTACTGGCAGTTAAGCTTTTATAGAGAAAAGACCATTTTGCCCCTGATAAACTAAAGGACGTCTGGTCAACAGGCATTTTGACCGTCATCTGGTGTTGAAAACCAAGATTTTCAAAATTTTGGTGCTGGGTGCCAAAATTAGAACCATGAGGTGCTGGGTGCAACTGACCCCTAAGTATAGGGTGTAGCGTAAAATTAACCCTACTAATTAGTCATTCTATCAATGTCAATGTTCAAGGGAAACATATTTTCTTAATCTGGAACTTAGGACGTGTACGCTTTTACAAAAAAATGTCATTAAAGGGCTTTCATCTACTCTTACTAGATCGAGTCCAGTAAATTCGAGACGGAAGTATGTATACTGACTACAACCAATCAAGTATGCAACGAGAACTAAATCGAAGGTATACTTTACTACAAGTTGTACGTAAGATGTGATTACTAGGTAACCTGTCAAACATATATATGGCATCAAGTAGAATTTTTTTATGAAAGGTGGGTCTGTTGTGATCCCTTGTACTCGCCTTCATGAAAATGCAGAGAACTGTTAACGTTGAGGACATTCTACATGTACAAACCATTACATGTAGACATGCTAATAATTAAGTGCCTGCATGAGAAGCTTAAACCCGAGTAGGAATGCGTAGACGAAGTTTGAATACTTGTTTTGTACTGCTGAAGTAGTCTTAGCTTGAGATATTGAAGAAAAAGGTCGTGCTTTTTGTATCTGATGATTACGTCCAGTCGTAATGGACTATGCGAAAGTTAAATAAAGAGAGAACTCTTTTCTAGAGATATAATAATGACAATAGAACGTAATTTCTAATCTGAAAGAGAAGCATAAAGGTGCTGGGGCAGATTAAATTTTGTCATTTGGAACATCAAAAAAAGAACGTTGGAATTTCATTTCATAGGGTTTCGATTGGATTTGTTTCTATAGTAAGAAACCTGATGAGTTATGAGTGGATTTTGTGAGAGTTAGATTTATTTGAGTTAAAAAAAATTATTTACCTATCTTATCATTTCCTGAACCTCTACAAACAATGAATTTACCAGTATCGTTTTCATTATCGCTACTGCCACACCAGTTTTAGTACCACCATCTCCACCGCCACCACTATACCCTCCGTCACTAGACGGTTACGCCCATCATAATTGCCACACTACTATCGTTGCCACACAACATGACACCACCACCACAGTCACTACCACTGTAAAGTGTTACATCATCACCATGACCACTATTATTGTCGATGGATTATCACTGTCGCTTCCATTGCCACACCATTGTTATCACCACCACCACCATCAAAGTTATCACCACATCTTTGTCACTACATCATTATTGGCACAACTGTATCAATCATGCCACGATCAACGCATCTGCCATCACCATCTCTATTACCGCCACCATGACTATTATCGCCAGCATACCACTAGTGACACCTTGGATACCACCACGACCACTACCATTGTTATAATCACTAGACCGCCCCACTGCCATTCTCATTGATGCCACACCACCACCACCATTGATGTCACACCACCATTGTCTCTGTTACCGTCACCTTAACTTGCGTCACCAACATTACCACTAGTTATGCCCTGGTACCACTGACGACTACTGGTACCATCAATAGACTATCCCACCACCACCACTGTTGATGTCCAATGCCGCCGATGTCATAGGATAACACCACCTCTGACCCCACAACACCACCACCATCGCCGACGATGCCACCAGCGTCACTACTGTCATCATCCCTTCCATTAGTTGTACCTTGATACTGCCACTACCACTGTTACCATCACTTGATCCCAACCCACCACTTCTACTGTCAGTTTTGCTACCCTGTGTGGTGCCACCACCACTAGCGTCTGGTGCCACTAGCACATATGAAACCACTTACGATAGTTTGTTTTCATAAGTCAAGGATATAATTGTCTAAAATTTCATTACTTTTCCATTTCATTTGTTTTCAAAATAGGAAAAATAGGAATTATTGTGATTTGAATTTGCTTTTATTCTAGACAAAAAAAAAGTTAATGGAATTTCAAATCCAATTCCGAATTTGAAATCCAAATCCTAAAAGAATTCGTTTAAACAGAGTGGACCAAATTTCTTCATGCATATCCATTATATATGTATTACAAATGCCACATTGTAGCAATAACTGTTGTAGTTAGCATATCCATAAACTTGCCATTTTTGCGGTATGGTGAATAAAGCAGCTAGTCGTGGAAGCAAAAATATTGTTTGTGAACATGAAGTATCTTGGATAAAAGTGATGTTCCTATGGTTTAGTTGCTACCTACCAAACCCATAACATCAATTAGTACAATATGGGTACATTGTTTTGAACCAGGGATGTTGAAAAAGGTAACATTCTTGTTGTACCAGAGTATGATAAGAAATTGGGCAAGGCTATTGTTGGGATGTTGAAAATTCTAATTAACTATGGCTAATAGATAATGGACACATGGACAAAAGCCAACAGTTCGATTAGAAATTAATACATCATTAAGGATGATGAAATGACGATTTACGGTGAGATCAGATAATGATGGGAGCAGTTTATGATGGTGCAAGTTTCCGTGGAACGTGGGGCCATAGTGCTGGAAAACTGACACGTGGACAACTCGTGTAAGAAATGAATTATCAAGATCAAACATAGCTGTCGACAGGAAAATCGATAGCAACGATTACAAGCGGTTTGCAAATGATTCCTTTTGAATTTGGAGCAAACGGTTTTCGGCAAAAGATTAGAATAAAAGGAAGAAGAAAGGATAGCAGGGGGACAATCAACACTCGACTAAACAAATGACTTCACAAGTCTTATTTTTTTTTCTTTCTTTTCCATATATCCAGTTTATGTAGTGCTTTTGCCTTCTACCAATAGGGGCTTTTGTTTTGTTTATGTCAATCTACTAAGTGGTACAAGTTACCATTTATTGTGGGCGCAGTCTGTAACTTGATTATTCAATTAGTCAAAGCTTCTATTTTACTCATTCTCTTTTCATTTAAAGTTTCCCATTTAGAGAAGTCCTCAGACAAGAGGCTGAAAAAATACCACGTTAATTGTAGTTTACTATCAAGCGCAAAGATTGGCACGCCCTGTGGGATCCTTTAATCTAAAAGGGAAGCATGCTGAGTACAAGGAATCATGCAAGGATCGATGGAGCCAATCATGGCACCGAAAACAACGTTGTTGACAACAACGAAGAAGTAAGGATTGTTCCTACCACTAATGGTTTGAACCGGATTAATGTTCCCAATGGAAGTTCCAATGGTGCCAATATTACTGAAAGTATTGATGCCAATGCAACAGTTGCAATCGGTACCCTCAGCGCACTCGATAGGAATGATTTGATGATGAATCAATTGGCGGTCAAGTTGACTCTTCGACTCAGGTACTTACTGATATGGTCTCTAAGATGATGATTGTATTGCAAAACCAAGCATTGGTTTTCAATAAGGCCACAAATAATCAAGAGCAATCGAACTCCAGACTTATGTAGAAAATGAAAAAAATGTCTGAGGAAAAAAGTTCTTCTGGACTTAACTTGGTTAAGGATATGTCATGAGAAATCCAACGACAGACTTCGTCTATCACTAAGATGGTGGACGGGAAATCACAGAAACGAAAGTCTCCCCTTTATGACGAAGTAATATATAGAGGCAAACATCTCCCCTGTGAGACTAGAAAATGCCATAAGACTGTCTAATGGCTTGAGTTCGAATCACCCTAGCGAATCAGGTTGGTTCATTCCTAATCCCGCCGATAGTGGTGATCCTGGTCCTAGCAAAAGAAATTTTGCAAAGCCTAACGGGTCTAAAGGGCCTGCACTTGGCCTAATAATATAAAGGGATAATATCATTTATATCCCTCAGTTTAGGGGTAAATTACAGCCGAGGACACAAGTTTGTGTTTATATCAGCTATATCCGTTGACCACACGGAATACATATGGTGTTAAATTTTCGTGTAAAATGACATAATTTCCCTATAGAATAAACCACTATTCTCTCTTCCTATTCTCTTTTTCTATCCCTTCTCAAACCCATCGAACCACCACTGTCATTCACCTTCTTCCACATCCAATAACCATAACCACTACCAAGAAATTATGTACTGAATCATTACTGCCATTCGCCGCCACGACACTAGACTTGCCATCCTTATTAATCCACTTCAACTGCGTCTTTGGACCAAAATAATTAATTAAACCCCAAGTCTTTGAGAAATAAAATACACTCTGAACATAACCCACGTCTGCAATTATGCTCTTCATGGCCTCTGTAAAGCTTATCCTTTCACCTAGGATTCTCTTTGAAACTTCTAATTATCGAGTTCCTGTAGTATTTGAAAACCTGGGGATCTTAGACGCTGATATCCCGTAAAAAAACTCCGGCAGAAATTGGGACTCACAGTCATCCATATCCTTCCACCGAAACCACCCTAAGAAGCATTGGCACCATACCCAGATCTCGATATGGTGGATAAGGATGGAGATCTGGGTATGATGGTGGCGGACCTGGATGGAGATCTGGGAAATGTGCCGTGGTGGTGGTGGATCGAATCTATGATAGGTTTATGGTGGGTTTGGTGACTGGTGATGCCCCGTTGACTGGCTAGTTTATGACTGAAATGACGGTGGTGGTGCGTATGGCTGGACTGATGGTGGTGGTGTGGGTGGGTATGGTGGTGGTTTTGGTTTTCGTGTTGGAGGTGACGCCGGTGGTGGGATGACCGTGGAGGTCGTAGGTGGTGGCCTTTTGTTTTGGAATTAGACATTGGAATTAGATAGAGATGTGAAGACAAAATCAAGATTATGAGAGCGAGGAGAGAAGAAATGGAAAGAGAACAGAGAAAATGGGAAGGAAGAGGATATGTATAAAATATGTATTAGGGGTAATATTATCATTTTCAAAATATGATATTACCACATCAGCAAAAACCGTTAGCTAGGGTCACAGAACCTTAACGGTGGTCATATATGATACAAAATTTTAACATTTTGGATAAGAGTGCAAAATTTTAAAACTTATGGCTTTGACTGTAATTTATCCCTAAACTCAGGGATATAAGTGATATTATCCCTAATATAAAAAAATTTAGGAATATAAACAGTTATGGTGGCCAAGGCACCGATAATGCCTACACTCCTCCACATAAGAGAGTAGTGGAAGAGCAGACCAGATGCGATAATCTAATGTTCGAAGAGAACATTGGGTTAATCAGGCCAAGTGGCCTCGAGGAGAGAGAAGCGATGGGGTTAAGAATGGGAGTGCAACCATATCATGAGTTTAATCATGTGGATGCTGGACAAGGGTATAGGCCAATCGATAGGCCGATCTATAGAGAACCATACTTTTAGTCATCTATTAGATGGAAGTCCCAAGAGGGGTGAAGATACCCTGGTTTAGCCTCTTTCAGGGAAAAGGTAATGAGTCGACTATAGAACATATCACCTAATTTACCTTCCAATGTGGAGAACTTGGCCATAACGAGTTGGTGAAATTGAAATGGATTCATTACTCACTAACTGGAGTGGCATTCTCGCGGTTTGGTTCTTTACCTCCTGATTCTGTATTATTTTGGAGAGATATGAAATATATGTTTCATGCTCAGTTCGTTAAGATGAAGCCAGAAATTTCTCTGGCAGATTTGGCTAGGTTGAAATAATCAACAGGGAAAAGTGCGAAACAGTTTTTGGAGAGGTTCAAAACATCCAAAAACAAGTGTCACTTTCAGATGCCAGAGTCCGTGTTAGCAAAATTGGCTTTGAATGGGTTAGACTTAGAGATTAGGAGGAAGTTTGAGGGAATGGGATTCATGAATGTTTTTGAACTCTCCTCTAGGGTGGCTAGGTACGAAATGCTGTTGAGGGAAGAACAAGCGAGGAAAAACTCATTGATGGGGACTTACTCTCAAGATCCTGTTGATCTGGAGACTAATGCGGTAGTAATGGTAGGAAAGAAACTAGTAGTGTGTGAGCCTTAGGTAAAAAACAAGAATTCCATCAATCTGTCGTCCAAACAATCGAACAAGGCCAATCCGTCACCCTTTATAAAGAAATATTCATTTGAAATCAATCAAACAGATCATATTTTTTATTATTTGCTGAAAATTAATTTCATCCGATTGTAGAGTCCCCTCAGAGTCCTAAAAGACAAAAGAGCGAAATTCTATAAGTGGCATAATGTGATTAGTCATGACACTAACAATTGTATTGTTTTCCGCTGTGCTGTGCAGGACCAAATCGAGTCTGGGATACTCAAAATTCGTGGACAAGGGCAAAAACGTGATAGAGGTCGATAGTGATCCTTTCTCGGAGATGGTCGTAGCTATCAACATGGTGTCTATCGGTCGTGGTCTTACAAACAAGGCAAGTGAGGATAGTAGTTCTGAGCAAGATAATTTCAAGGAGAGGAAGCCATTGGAGAGGCACGTGCATTATGGAGTGAAAGATAAAGGAAAGATGTTATGGGCCGATGAAGAAGATTCTAGTACCAGTAAGAACAGTGTGTTCTTAAGACTTGGAACTTCAGTGTTGAAGATTGGACCGAGCGGTAAACCGGTATGTCAAAGTTGGGGTTCATAGGTCGAGTGGTCAAAACAGATGTGGCGATGAGAAAGGAAAGTGAAAAAGGCAATTCAAAAAAGGAGGACACGTGAAAGTCATGGGCAAAACAAATAAAAGCAAGAGAAGTTTTTTCCACCAAAGACGGAATATTGGCAACCAAATTTGATATATGAGGGAGTGTATCAAAACACTTCCGAGTTGAGCGATTTTAGAATGAATACGATGAGACCACGATTTGAACTTTTTGGTCTCTAGTTCAAGTTTAAAGGTGATCATAATGGCAGTGCTACTGCATCGATTCATAGACAAGAATCGAGAATGAATAAACCAAAGATGTCACAAGACAACCAATGACACGTAGTTGGACATCAGAAATTTCTTCCTCTATGGATCTATCGAAATTTGAGTAGGACCCCAAAAAAGAAGGGTTCAAAGAAAGTTTGCTGCCATCATGAGTTAAGAATTCCAAGGCAAAGAATCATTGGATCGACATAAATGGACATGGACGAGGGAAGTTGATCAAAACAAAGTATGCGAGAAAGTTCAACAGAATCATGGAGGAAAGTTGAAGTTGAAAATAACGATAGAGACTCCTAATGGTAGAGATACCTCAAGAATAACGGCAGAGCAATTGATGATGAGTACCCTGAATAGCCGAATTAACATGGTTACAGAAGAAACTGCGGTTGATGGATGAAAGTGTCTTAAAAATCGACAAGGCTAGCACAAGAAGGAGCCGATTTTTTGGAAACCATGAAGTTACTATATATTGTAAAATGGCTTTCACATTACCTATGGTATTCGAGGCAAAGGAAGGCAAAGTTTGTGCAGTGAAGGCGATGTGCAAGAAGGGAAGTCTTCAACATTAAGTAGCTTTGTGGTGGAAGCAAAAAAGGATAAATCTGAAGATAGCTTATATATTTAGTTTGAAAATAAGAAAATTATCCTCGATCAAGGGAATATAGTCATATTGACTAGGCCAGATACTCAAAAGACAAAACATTTAAAACCTTGGTTTATCAAAACATTGATGGATGGTCAGCCTGGGGCTAGGGTATTGGTCGACAATGGTGCAGCAGTTAATATTTTGCCAACTCATATGTTAAAAAGGCTCGGTAAAGATGAGAAAGATCTGATTCCTCAAAGATTATGGTGTGTAACTTTGTAAGATCGGTGTCCATGCCCAAGGGAGTAGTGCCTCTTGAATTGATATTTGGAAAGAAAACAAAGATGCCACCCTTCTTTGTGATCGACTCCTTGTCTAGTTTCAATGCCCTACCTGGTAGAGACTGAATCCATGTGAACGGGTGTATACCTTCTTCTCTCCATTAGGTGTTAATATTTTGGAGAGAAAACGAAATTGGCAAGAAGGTTGCTGAGTTATTTTAGGCAGACGAGAAGCCATTCTTGGCTAACTCTAATTGTATCGAAGCAGGTTTCTATCATCAGGGTGTAGAACCTTTAGAGCTTTCGGACGACGAACTGCTAATGCATGGGCAAAATTTGTTTCATGTATAAACCAAGCAGTTTCCTATGAATCAACACCCAAAAGAAAATGATGATGAGAAACAAAAGGAAAGTGAACCTTTTGTTCAAGACATAGGAGGAAACAATGGTCTTAGAGGATCAGGGACACGACCAATAATGGTCGACAGTTCAGACGTTGGCATGAGTAAAAAAGAAGCGGGACAAGATGTTATACCAGCTACATTCCAAAGAGTGATTGTATATGCTCTGGATTGAAGGATCGAAAGGTTGTCCATGATTGATTGGGCAGAATGTGTGATAGATGATGACTGAGATTGGTTGGAAAGAGTCAAGTTAGAAGATTTAAGCTTTGCCCCCGCTAAATTAGATGATCTAAAAGCGGAAGTTAAAGACCCGATTTAAAAAATTAATTTGGGAATATAAGCTGACCCACGACCTATCTTCATCAGCTCTCGATTACCAAGTGACATATATGAATGGATAACGTTGTTTGCTAAAGAATATGAAGATTTCTTTGCCTGGAATTACGAAGAGATGCCAGGTTTGGATAGAAAACTCATCGAGCATAGGTTACCGATCAGACAAGGCCTTTTATCCAAACCCCATGAAAGATGTCAACAGAAGTAACCTTGTTGGTCAAAGAGGAGATCGAGTGGTTAGTCAAGGAGAATTTCATCCGACTTGCAAGGTATGTCAAATGCTTATCAAATATTGTTCCTTTTTTAGAGAAAAATGGTAAGCTACGAGTTTGTATTGGTTTTAGAAACTTAAACAGTACTACTCCTAAGGATCAATATGTGATGCCTATAGCAGACTTGTTAGTTGGTTCAGCATCGAAACATGTAGTCATGTCATTTATGGACAATAATGCTGAATATAATCAAATATTCATTGATCAAGATGATGTTCATAAAACTGCATTTAGATGTCCAAGATGAATTGGAACGTTTAAGAGGGTAGTGGTGCCCTTTGCTTTAAAAAGTGCCTGGGCCACTTATCAAAGGGACATGAATATAATTTCCCATGATATGATTGAAAAAGTTTTAAAAGTATATAACGATGATATGGTGGAAAAATCGGGTGATCACTAAGAACATCTACGACATTTGAAAGACACCTTTGTTAGAATGAGGCAACATGGGTAAAATATTTTACCCATTAAAACGTGCCTTCGGTTTCTCCAAAGGAAACTTCCTAGGGTTCTTAGTCAATCAAAAGGAAATCAAAATTGATAAGAATAAAGGAAAGGTCATAGTTGATGCTAAACCTCCTTCTAATAAGAAAGAGCTTCAGCGTTTCGTTGGCCAAGTTAATTTCTTACGTCGATTCATTGCTAATTTGGCAGGGAAAACAAAACGTTTCTCTACTTTGTTAGGACCAAAAGGGGATTCCAAGTATCAATGAGAACCAAAACACCAACAGGCTTTTCAAGCGATCAAGGATTATCTAATCAAGCCTCTAGTTCCATTACTGCCAAGGGCCGGGAAACCATTGAAGCTGTATATATCGGCAGCGGATTGATCGCTTGGCAGCTTATTATCCCAGGAAAACGATCAAGGCTATGAGCAGTCGATTTACTATTTCAATAAAAGTTTGAATTAACAGAGCAAAAATACTCCGATGTGGAGAAATTGTGTTCAACTCTGTATACTACTGCTGTCAAACCTAGACACTATTTGCTGCCCTTGAGATGTTAGTTATTGCACGCACCAACCTAATAAAATACATATTAACAAGACCAGTGTTGAGAGGTAAAATGGGCAAATGGATAGTAGCCTTAGTAGAGCATAATTTAACATATATATCCCCCCAAAAGCTGTCAAAGGCCAATTGTTGGCCGACTTTTTGGCATATCATCGTAGTGAGGATGCAAAAGAAGAGGAACTTTACATTGTATCGTTCCTTGGAAAATGACATTTGATGGATCAAAGACAAGTGATGGATCTAGGGCTGTAGTAGTATTGATATCACCTGTAGGATTTATCCATCAATTCGTGTTTCAAATCACTCATGATTGTTCGAATAACCAAAACGAGTACAAAGCATTGATAATCGACTTACGGACGTTGTTATAGATGCGTGTGATGAACATACAAATATTCAGTGGTCTCAATTGGTTGTAAAACAATTGAATGGAGAATTTAAGTGTTGTGCAGCCGGGTTAGAAATGTACTTCACTTATGCTATGTATCTATTAAGCAAATTTGATGATACTACCATAACATACATTCCCTGGATTGAAAATAGTGATCCAATGTTATGGCGTAATTGGCGTCGGGAAAAAAAATTCCAAGAGACGTTACTGAACATTGGTTTAAGGAATTGAAACAACTACCATCAATTGATGGAAGGTACAAACAAATTGAAATGCTTAATCCGGTCGATGTGGTTTAGGACGATTGGAGAAATCCAATCATTCAGTTACTGCAAAACCCACAGTCTAAGGTAGACAGAAAGATAAAAATGCGGGCAATAAAATATTTTATGCTAAATGGTGATTTATTCAAGAGGACACCAGAAGGCTTGGCATTACGATGCCTCAGGCAGACGGAGGCCATACAAGTAATGGACGATGTACATGAAGGCATTTGTGGAGTACATCATTCAGGTGTGAAAATGAGGTAGTTGATTCAAAGACGTGGTCATTACTGGCGAGCAATAATGGAGGACTGCATACAATATGCAACGGGTTGCCAGACATGCCAAAAGCATAGGGTTATTCATCAGGCACCATGTATCGATTTGCAATCAATAGTAGGACCATGGTTGTTTCATGGTTGGGCTATGGATTTGATAAGGCAGATTCACCTTGATTCCTCAAAACAACATGCCTTCATTATTGTAGCAACTGATTACTTTACAAAGTGGATTGAACCTAAAGCAATAAAGTCGGTTAGCCAAGAGGACGTGGTGAATTTTTTCAAAGAAAACCTAATCCATTGATTCGACTTACCTCAAACAATCACTGCCGATCGAGGTTCTGTTTTCACTGAGAGGCAAATAGTGAGTCTGCCAAAGAATAAACTTTACTATCCTAAATTCAACCCCATATTATGCCCAAGCTAATGGACAGGCCGAAGCTTCAAATAAATCTATAAAGCATATCATGGAGAGATCGGGGGCTGAGGATACACCGAATGATTGGCATCAATTGTTGTCTGAGGTATTGTGGGCATTTCGAACTTCTCCTAAGACTACAGAAGTTACACCATATTCCCTGACTTATGGACGCTATCGAGTATTGCACCATATTCCCTGACTTTAGATAAATTACAGGCACAAAAATTGAAGGTTGGTAGATCTTACAACAAAAAGGTGTTGCCAAAATCATTTGCAGTTGGTGATTTAGTGTGGAAAACTATATTTCCCATCGTTAGCAAAGACCCTAAATTTGGAAAATGGTTTCCAAATTAGGAGGGCCCATTTCAAGTACATAAAGTTCTTAAAGGAGGGGCTTATTGGTTAAATTCTCTAGAGGGACAGGTCCACGCTAAACCAATCAGTGGGCATTTTCTAAAGAAGTACTTTCCCTCTAAATGGAAAGGTGTTGAGCCAATCGACAGAGCAACATTGCACTTGCCTAGTAGGCTAGAGTTGCACAACATAAATATAAAGACCAAATGTTGTTGCGAAAAATAGAATGGTCGAAAGAAAACACACCGATATAACAAAAACATTCATAAAAATAACTTAAAATGTTAAGGTACATAGGTAAAAGAAAGTGTCAATCAGAATTCTAAGATCTAATTAATCCTTGAACATGGATTGGAAAATCTTCCACGAGTCTTCTGCCTGGGTGATAATTCGATCGAAAAAGGCAATCAGTGATGCCACCCTTAAGCAACTGTACAAGGGCTTGGCTAGATCGATAGCTTCCTGATAGATGGTGCTCTTCTGTTGTCTTCAGACTTTTTCCTTATGCTTGAGCTATGCTATTCTCATTTCCAGGGCATTGATCTTTGCAACCACTTGTTAGATGTCATCCGAGAGTTTTCATTCAGCAGTTGCTTTTCTAGGACCTGTTGAGACACATTGAAATATCTCTCTCTGCTTCTGCCATTTTTGCTTTGATGTTCATGCCCTAAGTCCATGAAGATGACATAATAGCGACATATAGATTCATATTGGCAATTGCTTCTATTTTTTACTCTGACAGTAAGGATGGATTGTCAGCAAGGATATTAATTAATTCATTCAGTCTAGAGGATAGTGTCTGATTGGTTGAGATTCTTGCAAGATCATGAGCCAGAAGCTCTCTGAAAGAAGCCAATGTAGCATTGATAGCTCGATCACATGGGGGCAAAGCCGAGGAAGAAGTAGCCATAGTAGATGAAGGCAAAAGCATACCAAGGGCTTGGATAGCCTCTTGCAATTGTTGAAATTTCAAGTTAATATCATCCACGATTGGCTAAGAAGTTGGAGACGATCGAGAGGACTCAACGTGAGGTGACATAGACATTTAAGGAATGGAAATCACCTGAGAAGACTCAACATGTGGAGACAGAAAATAGACGATTGAAGCGGCCTGTTGCAGCATAAAAGGAATATCCTTTATCAAGAAGCCAAAAGGCAAGAACTCATCTAAGAAAGATGAGATTGACATTACCGTGATAGTGGTTATAAGAATCTCTTCTAAAACAGCTTCAGGAATGTCTGCAGTGGATGAGGCCCATCAGTCTTTGTAGGGAAAAATTGGAGATTGTCAGATTGATCCCCACCATATCCGATATCGCCATGTATATCCCATGATATTGATTCATCCTGCAAAGCAAACGGTGAATAGGATAAGAAATTGCATACTGTGAAAGTACAAAGGTAACATTTATTGCAAAGATGAAAAAGATGCGGAGATGAAAACATCATGAACCTGATCAATGGATGCCTCGACGATTCCACCTGAGAAAGTGCCTGAAGAAGATTTAACATCTTGGGTAGGATGATTAGGGGAATCAGTAGCTGCAGAAGAGTTAGACTCTTCTTGAGCTGATTGAGGTTCATCAGGTTGATCCCTGCTCTTGGTCAAGATCGATGAACAACCCATGCAAATTCTGTAAGAACTCAATATATATAACAAAGTAAAATAATAAATTATAAATCAAGTAGTACATAGATAGTAAAAAGAACATTCAAAGGCCTCATTCGAAAGCCGTAACGAGTCCTAGGAACGAGAGTATTTTGCCTTTTGGGAGTGGTTATTTTTTGTGCTCGGCTCTGAGTATATATTACAGGCGATTCACCCCAGAGAACTGCAGTTGCTACCTCCACAGCTGAACTATTATCAGTAGGTACCTGTACATTAAGAGATGGTGGCAGGACAATGGTAGGCAACTCAACCATCGGGAATTTACCCTTGTCGACTGAAGTTTTTGGTACATGGTTGGAAGATCTTCCTTCACTTTGATTAGATGCAAATATAGTTGCTAAAAAAGGAAAGCACGACTCAGCAGGCACAAGGATTGATGGAGCAGACGGAGTAGTCGATACATCAGCCAGAACCATTCTCAGTGGAATTGCTTCAATTGGGTCTTTCAACCCAGGATCAGCCGATTTGGAAGCGGGTTGCTTCGATGGTTGGCCAGGTTGCTCCAATGTTTTGTGTGTTTTTCTAACTAGAGGAGTAATATCTTCTTCTTTTATGTCTTCCTCAACAGCTTCTGATGCCAAGTATCCTGTATTACCAATGGGTGCATCAGTCTGAGCCGATTGACTTATAGTTTGGCGTGGTAACATGGCATCAGCCATCATTTTGGACTATTGAACTTTTGCTATCAATTCTCTCTTTCCTCGAACTTGTTTAGGATTCTATTCAGTAATAACCTTCCTTTTGCCTTTAGCATATGGGGTTTGGCTGGTCCCCTCACGTGAGAAGAAAGGCTAAAATTATTCAGGCAAAGTAAAAGAAATTAAAAGTAACTACCATAACACTTACCATGGTTTGCGGCATTATCGATCGATACATTGATCAAGCATGTGGAAAGATTACAGTTAGTGTAGATCAGGTAGACTTTGCTTTGGTACCATAGATCAATACCACTCATACCCGAAGAAGTTTTGTTCTGAAAACTTTATTTTGAGCGCTTGCATCAATTGATCAACATTCCAATTGATCGCTTTAATGTGATTCGATGTCACTTTATCTAGCCTTTTCTTAGGCTCCACAAAACCCTTACTGATAAAGAACGGGGCAGGGATTCCTTGAACAAGGCCAAACTGATGGACAAACTGGGAAGGAGTATACCTTTCAAAGCTACAAATGGCTGAAGGGTATTACTTATTTGACCACCGATGTGCAGGAATCGTCCAAACAGAAAGCTTTCCCAGACACTTTCTGATAAACGTTGTCTTTTAGGGCTCATATCAGATGTCAAAAAGGAAGTCAAATCTCTAAACCAGATGGGACCAAGAGCTCGAATGAGAAAGGGTTAGGGCCTCAAGATTTCAGAAAAGTAAAAAAAAAAAGGAAGTAGTATGCAAAGGTGTGACAACTGATTTTACATAAGGACAGTCGATGTCCAAAAGTAAGGTAAGGCGTTGTATCAGGAAGGATTGTTGGCCCAAATTATGGAAAATAGGCTTGGAGCCATAATTGAATGAGCCAAAAGGGGCCACCTATGCTACTGTTAATCTTCTTGGTAACCATGTTGTACATCGACCTATAGAGCTTGCCTAGAACCAAGGGGGCAAGGGCATTCACCTTTTCCTGAGCAAGAGCGATAGTTAGGTTAATGTATTGACAAGCTTGCTACACAGAATACATGCCTCGACAGCCAGATTCACAAAAAGACAGCCAGCTCGTTGGTGCTCGGTTCGGCCGTAAGTTTGCCACTCATATACCATCGATTGAAGGTTTCCAAATACTTTGGAGGTCCTGAAGAAGAAGATTCAAAAATAATACCAGAAGGGTTGTGATCGATTAGGGCACTCACATGCTCAACGATTAGTAGAATCCCGATCAAGTTAGAGACATCATAAATGGCCAGAGCCATTATATTGGCCCTAAACATGAAGGCAATGGTGGTGTGTGACCAGAAACAAAAGGCCGCATGTAATAATCAACGATCGAGTTTTGGAGGAGTTTTGGACATGAATCCATTAGTAAATGCCATGGGTTCTCCATTGATCTTCATATTTAGTTGATAATCGATCTACCCATGCTTCCCAACCAGGATCAACAACCGTGGGCCATGACATAATTGACCACTCAACCCACGCCAGGTATGGTTGATGGAGAAAGAGGGTTTATGAATCATCCACATGGTACCCCTCTACAGAAGTGGTCCCATCTCTGTAAGAAGGACCCAAGATATAGGTTTTGAGGTCCCCAGCGATGTTCCTAGCTCTAATTAAAACATTGGAATTTATGGTCGAGACATGGTCTATAAGCTTTCTTACCCCCCATCAAATGTCGGCTGATAAAGGGACCCTAGTTTCTTCATCACCTCTCAGGATCAGTTTTTTCTTTCCTATAGTCGATTGATGGAAAAGTGGCAAAAAATTTACCGGTACATAGAGAAGAGGAAGAAAGATAAGAACAAAGAGGTTGACTAGAACTGTAGGGATTGATGAAAAGGGTTTGGTTTACATGGGTTATCAGAATCATGTTTTCACTCGGCTATATCGAGTAGTGGAGTAATGGTAGGTAATTGCCAAGTGCCTAGAAGAGGAATCGAATTGACTAGTACGAACAAAGTTCACGACTCGTACGAACAAATTTCAAATGAGTCAAGGGGCCAATGTTGGCACGTTGAAAATTCTTATTAACTTTGGCTAATAGATGATGTACACTTGGACAAAAGCCAACAGCTAGAAATTAAAACAATACATCATTAAGGCTGCTGTGATGACGGTCTACGATAGGATCAGATGATGAGTGAGCAGTTATGACAGTTCCAGTTTATGTGGAACGTGGGGCCATAGTGCCGGGAAAACTAACTCGTGGATAACTTGTGTCAAAAATGAATTATCAAGATCGAACAACTGTCAACAGGAAGCGGTTTGCAAATGATTCCTTTTGAAATTAAGCCAAAGAATTGGAGTAAACGGTTTTCAACTGAAGATTAGAATAAAAGGAAGAAAAAAGGACAGCAACACTCGACTCAAACTAATGACTTCATTTTAAGTCTTATTTTTTCTTTCTTTTCCAAACGTCTTGTTTATGCAGTGTTTTTGCCTTCTACCATAGGGGATTTTTTTTTGTTTATGTTAATCGACTCATTGGTGCAAGTTGCCATTTATTGTGGGTGCAGTATGTAACTTAATTATTCAATCAGTCAAAGTTTCTATTTTTAGGCATTCTCTTTTTATTTATAGTTTTCCATTTGAGGAGTCCTCAGACAAGGGGCCGAAAAGAATACCACATTAATTATAGTTTGCTATCAAGCATAAATAATTATACAACATTGTTTTGCATTCCTTTGTAATGGCCACGACTAGCTTCCTAACTAAATAATTTAAAGAACTTTTACCTAGATTAAAGGCAATATTACATTTAATTGTAATCTAACCACTGAATTCCTTATAGTATTTCATATTTGGAAGAATTGTTAACATTCTGCTTAGCTTAGGTTGGATTATTTCAAAAAAAAAAGTTCTCCTTGTCATAAACATATGGTTTCAAGAACACATTGGAGTTTTGAGAAAAACTCATTAGATGCTTTAGTCATAGATTGCTTGTGTGCAAACATGAATTTTTGTTACATACTTAAACATGTTAAAAAAACACTTACCCCACGTTAACTTTTAAAAGAAACTTTAGGGAGTACAATAGAGGACACTCATTGGTCTCCTAATGAAAAGTGTTTGTGTCTTAGACTCGCAGGCGTAAGAGGAGAAGGAGATGTAGTCCCATAACTGCAATGGTGTTTCCCCAGAAACGATATGAGACTATTTGCACACAAATTATGCTAGAACATGTAGATGTTGGGCTTCCATGTTAATGCTCACTTTTTATAACCATAATTTTCACAAATTTTATAATTACCAATAATCAAGTTCTTAATTACAACATTTTATTCAAAAATAAATTTCACAAATACTAGTTTGTAAAAGATTTCCAACAGCTACTTTTGCGTTAAACATTTGACCTCTAACTCACCTGTAATAGGAGCTCTTTCTCATTTATTTTTCGATCACCAATGTAAGCTTTCTCTCTTTCACTTTCAGATTTTCTGTACACTTAGATTTGTGGGCTTTTTGATAGAGTATCGAGTGAAGCTTCTGCTATGCTTCATTCATTTGTGCCAAAATACGACTAAAGTAACAACGAAAGATAGGTTGTTGTATTCAGGAGGCAATGCGTCAAGAACTTTATATCAATGGTGAAAATCGAAGTGGCTTAAGTTGTCTTAAGAGAACGACCTAGTCCATGTCTCAGTCACGTTACTTTCTACTTTATTTAGGAGTTGTTCTTATGTTTCTTGTAATACTTCAAAAAATTTAAGATGATTCGATGGTTGATTCCACCACCTTTTCTGCCACTCCTCTTACTAACTCGAATGACTTGAATGAGCCATCCTTTTTGGTGGACAAAACTTGAAAAGGTAGCAACGTGATCTATCTTGAGTTCATGAAGGTGGTTTGGATTCTAACCGCCAAGAATCCAAAACGGTCGTCACAAAAAGTCTGGATGAGAAAGAGTTGACAGAGTATGGAAAAGTACGTTGCGACGTGAAAAAATAATGAAGAAAGTTGTAATAATTATTTGCTAAATTGTCTCTCTGATGAACTTTATGATTATTGTTCTCATACTTACAATTGTGTCAAAAGAATGTGGAAAGCATTGCTGCAAAAATACAACACTAATGAGGCCAGAAAAAAGAAATGTGCATGTAGTCATTTTTTCAACTATAAGACGCTGAATAACATGTCAGTTGTAGCTCAGATGCACGACCTTCAAATGATTGTTCGTGAAATCATCCTTGAAGAAAGGCCTCTATCACAAGCAATCTGAATTGTCCATTATGAACCTCATGGCACAGTTTCAAATTGAGGAGGAGCGAGAAAGCATGATAAAAAGAAAGGTTAAATACAATATTGTCCGCTATGGTTTACATGTTTTTGTAGGTCGCTCCCCATGTTTGCAACTTATGTAATAACGTGCTCTGACCTTGACAAAAGCATTGTAAATGAGTCCAAATTGGATGTCCATTCAAAATCCGACATTAAGTCTGCATATGCTTGTCACATGCTGTTTTGGCATGGGCAAATCTGTCAATTCCCTCACCCCAAACCCTCATAAAACCCTAAATCCCCATTCATCTCCTATTTTTCCTCTCTCTTCCTCTCGTAAAACCCTAAACCCTCATTCCCACTTTCATACAAACCTTTTCCCCTCAAATGGGTCACATTCATTTTGCCTATTGCTCTATCACCCTTAAGTACCTTGTACCCATTCAAAGAAATAAAATGCCCATATTCATTCGGAATTCAAAACCCTAATTATATTTCTTGGAGATGGTGTGTTTTGTGTATGATTCCACCACTAAAGTAGAGCAAGAACAGAAACAAGAACCCACTCAGCGTCACGGTTCAACACTCCAACATACCCAGTTACTTTCCTTGACGATCTTTCTTTGTCTTTTGCTGATTCCTTTCTTGATTTTGAATCTTTAAGGGATTGGATTGAAAAAAAAACCGGAGTATGGGGGTCAAGGATGGTTTCTCTGAGGAAAAACTTGCTTAAGGCCCAATCAGAAATGGATTTAAAGAATTGGGATGGTTTAGGGAGTAACGAGGTTGTGGGTATTGATAGGAATGCAGTGAAGGTGACTCATTTGAGGGGAAAGGGTTTGTGTGAAAGTGGGAATGGGGGTTTAGGGTTTTGGGAGAGGAAGAGAGAGAAGAGAGATACGAGATGAATGGTGGTTTAGGATTTTAGGAGGGTTTGGGTAATGGAATTGACAGATTTGTCCATGTCAAGATAGCATGTGACAAGCACATGCAGATTTAACGTCTGATTTTGAACGGAAATCCAACTTTGGACTTGTTTGCAATTCTTTTGTCAAGGACATGGGACATTATTGCAAAAGTTACAAACACGGAGAGTGACCTGCAAAAATGTGTAAACCACGGGGTACAATTTTGTATTTAACCCTAAAAAGAGTGATATACACACATGTGAATGATGCCAACAACCAAGGTAATGATAACCGCAATAGTAATGATGCAAAGGTAAACTTCCTAAGCTCTACTTATAGCACTCCTAAAGGTCAAATAACTTTCAAGCCAAAATAATTTTTTGAATGCTAGAAGCAAGCAAATGAGAAATAAATGTTTCAAAAACCATCGTTCTTCCTATGCTTCAAATAAATCAAACCAATGCCATCTTTCCAAATCTGCAAATAGCAATAAAAAAAATTAATATATGAAGAATAATTCTAGCAACAATCATTTGAGTAATGAAAGTTATGAATGGTACATGCTTAATTTATAGCTAACTTGGGCACCATGCTAGAAATTGTCTTCATAGACTCGGTTCAACTCCATGAACTTCTTGTTTCTATAACTTTTGAACAAAGCTGGTTGTAAGTAAAGAAGGAGGGTGGACTGATTCTGGGGCATCAAGGAATGTTTGGGTTGATAAAAACTAATTTAAAAATTCTGTCCCTATTGAAAAACAAAAAGAGTTTTGCTAAGTGGTTCTCACTCCACAAAAGTTTTAGGCATAGAAGATGTTGTTCTTAACTTTACTTCGGGTGGAATTTTGTCCCTTAACAAATCCACAATCCAAAAAAAAATTTGTTAGCCTCTGATTGGATAACCTAGGCTTATATCATGTTTTGATGATACGAACACATTAATTGTGTTCTAATGTATGCTTTGAGTTGATTCTTAGTAGATATGTACACATCATTAAGAATCATTTGAGAAATTGAAAAGGGGCTTAAAGCTTAATTTGCATGCTATAAAAGGTTAATCAAGTTCAATGTCAAAGAGAAACACAAAATGCATAGTCATAGTTACTTTCAATTGTGATTGATCTTCATTATTTTGCAACTAGTCTTAATTATCGTGAATGATGTTTGGATTGATGAGTATGGCCAGAAAAGAACAATTTGTGCAATGCATGTGAGTTCATAACCTTTAACACAATGTGTGTTCCCAACCCATTCTGGTGGGACCCACGGGCCCACCAGGGGTCCCGATTCACGCGAGCACGTCGACATTGTCAACGATCAATTTTCCAACGCATCAAACAGGTCAGCACCCGCGCGCCCAAGACACGTGCTTTTCTCGTTCCGCCCGCTTCGTGCGTGACTTAGACATTTTATTTCGCGTCGACGTCACTCACGCTAGCGCAATCGTCACGCCGAGACCATCCGAGAACCTTTTCACCAAAAAATGTCAACCGACGGCGCACTTGGAGAAATGGGGTCAAGAATCAATGGCCTTGGCCAACCCCATGGGGTCTGCCTCGGCCTTCCCCAGGGGGTCGGCCTCGGCCTTCCCCAGGGGGTCGGCCTCGGCCTTCCCCAGGGGGTCGGCCTCGGCCTTCCCCAGGCCGTAGGGGTCGGCCTCGGCCTTGGCCACTTTCCCCCGGTGGTTCACCCATTTCCCACATACGCCTTTTTCGTACTTATTGCCCCTCGTACGCTTCGTACGTAACCTAGACACTTTGATTGCTACGTGGGTATGATTCTTGGCAACACGCTCGTCATAACACAACTTCCAGATTCGTCATTGCTTATCAAAACACCTACCGACGGCGCGCCCGAAGTTCGCAAAAGGAGAAGTGGCCTTGGGCTCCGAAAAATGGAAGATGGCCAAATGACCTTGGCCAACCCCAGGGGGTCGGCCTCGGCCTTTCCCATGCCATGGGGGTCGGCCTCGGCCTTCCCCAGGCCATGGGGGTCGGCCTCGGCCTCCTGGAGGGCTTGGCCTCGGCCATTTTCCCCCGGTGGTTCACCCCTCTGCGCAAACCCCTTTTTCGCACTTTTTTCACTTCGTATGCTTTGCACGTGACTTTGACATCTCGTTCGTCATGTAGGTACGATTCACGTCGACACGCTTGTCATAATGCAACTTTCAGATTTGTCTTTGCTCATCAAACCACCTACCGTCGGCGCGCCCGAAGTTCACCAAGAGGGGGGAGTGGCCTTGGGCTCCTTCATGGGAGTTGGCCATTTGGCCTTGGCCAACCCCAGGGGGTCGGCCTCGGCCTTCCCCATGCCTAGGGGGTCGGCCTCGGCCTCCACGAGGGGTTAGCCTTGGCCTTCCCCCCATTTTGGCCAATGGTCTCCCCTCCCGCGCGCACTTGTTTTCTCGAGTCTTTGCACCTCCGCGATGTTCACGGACGTTCGTACATCAACCTCGAGACGATCGTCGTGCAACACCCTCACGAAGTCCGTCACGCATCAACCTCGGGACGTCCGTCGTCCATGACCGTACACCGCTCCCGCGATGCCCATCGCCCAAAGTCGCGCACTATCACCGAATGACCCGTCGCCGACGACCGCATACCATAACTACCAACTTTGTCATTACTATATGTTGCATTCATTATCTTGTTATGACAGGCACACTCAGCTCACATCTCGTCTTCGGGACACCCGATGCGCGCCCGAGCGCCATCGTCATGATACGTGCCCCCGACACCAACTGTTGCTCCGCGACGTTCGTCGCCGCGCCCTTGCGCCATCGTCATGATACGTGCCCCTGGCACCAACTGTTGCTCCGCGACGTTCGTCGCCGCGCCCTTGCGCCATCGTCATGATACGTGCCCCCGGCACCAACTGTTGCTCCGCGACGTTCGTCGCCGCGCCCTTGCGCCATCGTCATGATACGTGCCCACGGCACCAACTATTGCTCCGCGACGTTCGTCGCCGCGCCTGCGTGCATTCTCATGATACGTGCCCCGGCACCAAGTATTGTCTCCGCGACGATCGTCGCCGTGCCTACGTGCATTCTCATGATACATGCCCCGACACCAAGTATTGCTCCGCGACGTTCGTCGCCGCGCCCGTGCGCCAGTCTCATCATACGTGCCCCGGTACCAAATATTGCTCCGCGACGATCGTCGCCGCGCCATTTTCACAACATGTGCCCCCAGCACCAGGTATTGTCTCATGCTATAGGCACCACACTATTGCGCCACAATCATGTTGCATGCTACTGGGATGGGCTCACAACCTTATAGCCATCGCCGTCTCAATCACAAAGGGGGCTTTGACCTCGTACCGGGATGGGCGCACAACCGGATAGCCATCATCAAAAGGGGGCTTCGGCCTCGTACCGGGATGGGCTCACAACCTTATAGCCATCGCCGTCTCAATCAAAAGGGGGGCTTCGGCCTCGTACCGGGATGGGCTCACAACCTTATAGCCATCGCCGTCTCAATCACAAGGGGGCTTCGGCCTCGTACTGGGATAGGCTCACAACCTTATAGCCATCTCCGTCTCAATCAGAAGGGGGCTTCGGCCTCGTACCATGATGAGCTCACAACCTCATAGCCATCACCGTCTCAATCACAAGGGGGCTTCGACCCTGGTACCGGGATGGGCTCACAACCCCATAGCCATCGCCGTCACAGTCACAGGGGGCTCCGCCACAATTACCCCTCGCCACAGACTCAGAGCACTGAGCTTTGACCATGTCCGCTCATGTTACTATCGATCTTCGACACCACCAGGGCAATGACCCCCGGGTCACTCCGGGACGGGAGTAGGTCCTTGGAGGGCATCGCGCCTAGTCCGCCTGGCAGTTGGCTACAGTGGTAACCCTCACCACTGTCAGGTTATCTGCGCGTCTCTTGACGCACCTCATGGGATTCAGTAAGGGCTTGGATTGGTGGCTGGGGCAACGTGTTTACTCTGACCATGTCGTCATGGTATGGTCAGTCTTCTTAGACAGGCAGAGCGACGCTGTACGAGGCAGGCAACGCAAATTTAGGAACCGGCAGTCCAACGGAGAACCGGTATTTTGGGACCCCCTGGTGACGTGTCACTCACGGGGGACGACATGTGGCACTTTATGACATAAGCACATTGTTTTCTATAAATAGTGAACTTTACAACTCAAAAAAGGACTTCTTCTTCATTCTCACAAAAATCACTTTCTCACTCTAGAATTGGAGAGCTCTTGGATTCTAGAGAGAGAAACACAAAATTGGACATAACTTAAGATCGTGACATTGGACCCTAACTTGGACCCCGGCTCGGACCCTGACTTGGACTATCGACTGCCGGCCCCGTTCGTCTTAGCTTTGCCTTCGCAGCACTGACATTCCTCACGGCCTTACTGGGAACCCGTGCTCTCTGCCCTTACTCCGTCCTTGCTGTCTCTCACTTTGCATACGTGGAAGCTGACACGGACTGCAGCCTTTGTGGCACCTCCACGTAAGTACGAACCCACTTTCCTTGGCATCAATGTGTTTCTTAAAAATGAGTGAACTTTGGAGCTTACTCAGATTTTATAAAAAATTCATTGGATCTAATCTTTTCATAATTTGATAAATACTTTCATTAACTTTCCAGCACAAAAAACGGAGCGTCAATCCAATTTTTCTTTAGGAAGTTATGTCCAAAATAAGAAAGTGAGTTTCGTGAGGCAGTCGACCAATGAAGTCGACTGAATTTGCAATACAGTGGACTACATTAAGCAAGATTTGAAATTAGTGGATGATTTTTCTAAAATCATGCCAAATATTCTTATAACGGCCATATATCATATCCACCTAATAAAAATGATTTGGGCTTCATCATATACCACAAAAATCATATTTGAAGCCTCCATTATTAAAGAAGCATCAAGGCTCATAAATTAAACTTTTATCTCTTTACCCTCATGATTTTACATCATTAAAGAGAGCATCTTTGTGAGAAATTCTTTTATTAAGAGTGACAATTCTTCGAGTCATCAATTATCTCATCTCTTTATTGTACTAGAGCTTCATTTGTACTTAATTCCTTTCAAGATGGTTTCTTTATATGCAATTGATCTTTGTAAAAGGATTGTGATCAGGGCTTGGGTTTGTCATGGTGTGGGGATATCACAAAGTGTTTATAAAGGTTTTGATCATGACACGAAGAAGATTGTTGCTAGTGGATTCTTGTGCTCTTACTAGGGACTTCCTTAAAAAAGGTGGATGTAGGTTTGAGGGTAGGTCAAGCCAAACCATTATATCTCTTTGTCAAATATCTCTAATTCATTTTCTTTACTTATTGTTATATAATTATTTGAGATTGTGTAGTTAGCATCTTGATTGAAATATCCAATGGTTTGATCAAGATTCATGATTGTGGTTAGTTTAAATCTCCCCCTGAACCCCGGGGGGGGGGGGGGGGGGTGTATTTTATCGGTTTTATTTTCAATAATGTAGCATTCAAGCAAACCATCGAGTCCAATTAGTTTGTTCTATCAAGAACCAAGTGTCTTTTGGTAAAGGTTATGCAGGTGATGGTATGTTTAAGCTCACTATTGAAATCAATAAAGCATCTACGTCCATTTACACAGTGTCTTGTGTGAATGTTTGGCATGCCCGCCTTTATCACATAAATGGTTAGTATCTAAGTCACGTTGGACTTTTGCCTATATTGCATAATGAACTTGAAAATTTGAACTTTGTAGTATGACCAAAATCACTAAACAATCTCACCACAAAATCGAAAGAAGTTCTAAGTTGTTAGATTTAATTCATTCAGATATATGTGAATTTAAAGTTATATTGACACGTGGTGGAAAAATATACTTTATCACTTTTATTGATGATTCTTCTATATAATGTTATATCTATTGCACGGAAATAGAAGTGATGCTTTTAAAGTAATCACTGTTTTTATCAAGGAAGTAGAGAATCATTTCATTAATAGGACAAAAAGATTAAGAGTGATAATTGTGTGGAACATGACTCTTTAGGCTTTACCACATATATCCAATCCTTAAGGACAGTTCATAAGACTACCTCGTCTTATTCGCCTGCCTCTAATAGAATTATTGAAAGGAAAAATATAACCTTGATGAATTTAACTAATTTCACGCTTGCTAGCTCTGGTGCACCTAAGAATCTTTGGAGTGAAGCTCTCTTGACTGCAAATTATGCTCTTAATAGAACCTCTCGGAAGAAAATCCTTAAAACCCCTTTATGAATTGCAGAAAAATAGAAAACTAAATCTAGAATACCTTTTTCGGGGTGCCTAGCCTTTGCAAGGATTCCTAACTCGAAAAGTTCCCCAAGTTGGATATTAAAGCATCACGCTGTGTTTTTTTTCAAGTTATGCTCTCAATATAAAATCTATAGGTGTCTTGATCTTGTAAACAATATTGTGGTCGAATCACTAGATGTTATCGTTCATGAAAAGATTTATCCTTCAAATCCAAATATAGTCGGGGAGAACCAAAACCATAAAATTGTTCGAACATAACTACGAGACTAGCTTTGCAAGCTTTTAACATTAAGGACCTAGAACGTAGGAGAAGCAAACGTGCAAGGGTAACAAAAGACCTTGGGCCCAACTATCTTGTTTACAATGTTGAAGGAAGTCTTATTATCCTAGAAGAAGCCTTATCCTCACTAGACCCTGACATTTGAAGAGAAGCCATAAATGATGAAGGAGATATTTAATGGTTAATATAACGTGGAAGTTTTTTGACCTTCCCCAGCTTGCAATCCCATAAAAAGGTTGTAAGTGGAAGGAACAGTTTAAACCTAATGGTAACTAACAAGTTTAAAGCGAGGTCAACTGCAAAGGGTTTCAAACAACGAGATGACATTGAAATTTTTATACCTTCTCTTCGGTAACTAGAATAGCGTCCAGTAAGATTTAAAATGCTATAGTGACAATCCATAATTTAGAGGTTCACTAAATGCGTATTAAAATTGCATAAGTAAGGACAATAGTCAACAAATCAGGTGATCCATCTGATAGCACTGCAACAACTGATAGTGTGCAAAGCAAATACTATAATAAAAAATTTAGATCTGTGAGTAGAAGGCACCGTATCATGAAATTTTAACTTAGCATAGTTATGATCAATATTGACTATGTGAGATCAGGTGATAATCTTGCTTATCCATGACAAAAACTCTAGCTGGAAAAAGATCTGGAACACATGAAGAGGATGAGATTAAAGCAAAATATTGTAAAGTCGCCTATAGGAATACAACCTTTTAGTGATTGGAGATCCCAACAACTAGGTAGGAGGACCAACAAATCAAAGATTGACTGGTTCTTGTACATGTATTATTCTTGTTTTACGGCCTAATGTACCTTCCTGTGGTGTAAGTACATGTTTTTCCTAACGATATTGGAGGTTCAGATATTTATAATATCTTAATGAGTTCTATAGTCCATGCATGTGGGATGTATTAGGTATGAGAGCATCCTTGATGGACTCACCTATTGAGTATGGAAGTGGGGCCGCTTCATATGGCAATTGGGTTGTCACGCCCCCAACCTGGAGGCGGACATTCACATACTATTTCAAAATATTCTTGCTTACCAGAAATATAATACCCCACATATTTCACAAAAATATAGCCTCAAAAATTAATCAAAGCTCTAAACATATCTCAAATCAATAACATTTGCATTCACCATCAATGTCTAATAAATGCAACGGAAATCCTCATAACAATAGTTACTTCCCAGGTACTGGGATTTCGAAAAGTTACGTAATCAAACTATTACAAAATCCTTATTCTCAAGTGACTAAAGAGAGTTTAAAATTTAAGAACAAGTCCAAGCTCATGCATAAAGCTACCCCATCTACCGTTGTCTTAGCTCAATTACCTGAAAGGAGAAGGAGAGGGCGGGGGGGGGGGGGGGGGTGAGTATGAGAACAAAGCCCAGTGAATATCACACGCACACACCCACAGAATACAACGCATGTATTCAATAGCATGTAACTGAGTCAAATGAAACAAATGAAAACTAAAGTGCGAAGACGATAAATAAGCTTGGCACGACAAATCTCATTTCGGGGTATTAATCCATCAAAGGTCGAATCAAAGTCAAAATCAAAGGAACACATTCGATTAATTGAACTAATAATCGAATACGATACAATCACGTAATACGTGACTGTAAAGCACGTTAACCTAAGTACGTGAATGTTCTAAGTTTAAAGTTTGCATACCGGTAGCCATGTCATGACATCACGTTAACCTAAGCACGTGAATGTTCTAAACATTAGTTCAATTTAAATGGGCCCAATAGACATCAAAGTAGCTTGAATACATAGAGTCACACACGTATCAAAATTTTGCATTTCAGGTAGGGCAGCCTAACGAATTCAGAAAATATTCGATTTTAGAGTCAAATCAAAGAGGACGAAGAAACGAATTCAACGGAAGTTGAATCGCTTGAATCCGAGTTTGTATGATCACATAATTTTGAAATAACGAAATATGGATAAAAGATTTACAAAAGCGTGTGCACCAATCAAGTGATGCCACATGGCACATAACCGCACGTTCTCACACACAACTCCAAGCTTATAGCTTTCCTGGTTTTCCAACTGAAGACTCTGCATTTCACTAATTGCTCAACTTGTTTCTGAAGCTGCATTGAGTATACCTATTGATGGTTAAATATTGTATGATTTCTTACGATTCATATTCTGTATTCTATCATACCTAATCCTAGTTTGCTGAATTTAGCTCTAAAGCTTTAACTTTTTGCAAATTTGGTTCTGGTATTGAGTCTAGTCAGAATTGTTGTCCAAATTTCTTTGTAGAATTGGCAAGTTATGAGGATGCTCCATTGTCGGTTGATGATTTCTCTATATCAAATTTGCACATATTAAAATCCTTAATGATTTCAGCTGGCTGAAATCATTCTAGACAAATTTCCTTGGTTCTAGCCCTTAGTAGCTTTTTGTTTGCTTTAGTTTACCTATGTAACTCATGTACTAGCTTTGTTATAGGAGAATTGAGGATAATTAGAAATCAACAGCTTGTGCACAATCTGTCGCATCTTCTCTTGAGTCAGATCCTCAAGAATCCTTGGTGCGATAGATAATTAGACCATCTTGAGTCAGATTTAAGGCAGATCGGCTGTGACCTCTCTAAGTGTTGAGTTTTGTATACTAACCATGGACTTGAAAATCACATGGACTCGAACAGCTGCATTTTTGTAAGTTTATTATTTGTATTAAGGTGAGGTCACTCTTTGTGGGAGTAAGATGGCGGATTTCAATACCTTCAACATCTTTCTTTGTAGAAACAAAACATGATAGCAGCTCGGAGCTACCTTAACTTGGAATTTGAGATGATATTGACTTTATCAATGTTCAGATCACGTAATCATTAGTTTGACTCAGTTGCTGAGCTCTTTGTGCTTACCTTCTGAGAGCATTATAAGTTATTCCCCATGCATAAATTATCGAATCACTCCATATATAGTTGATCTTTGCCACATAGAAAGTTACCGCATCAAAGATTTGGTGAGTTTGTGCTTTTTGATCTTGTTGTATATGTAATTGCAATGTAAGTTAGTTATGTTTATATAATAGCTTTAGTCATTTTATGATATTAGGAGCAATATAAAAATGGATTGATGCTGTGGGCCAGAATATGTCCACCGTGTGTGTGTGTGTGTGTGTTTTGGTGTGCGTGTATGTTTTTTGTTTGTGGCTTGGCATGTGTGCGCCCTAATCAAGCCTCATCCTTGTCATGATTTACCATGCTTTGTAATGACACATAGTTTGTATAGAAAACTTAATCATATTCTAACGCAAATGCTGAAGGTTCGCCATGGCTCCTTCCGTAAGGCTGCTGTGTTACTGGGGAGGAAATGTAGTAGAAGATTCAGATGGTTATGCAAATAATTGTGGACCAAAGAAGTTGATCAAGGTGGAGGGTAACTGGACATTTAATTGCTTGATGGATAAGTTGTATAGCTGCACAAGATTGGACAAAGAATATTTCAGGTTGAAGTTGAATTGTAGGTATCCGCGGATGGTTAGAAACGGTGCTAAGACCTATTATATCAAAGTACCGATTGAGGATGATGGAGATGTAGAAGCCATGTTTGATCTCCAATCTCAATTCTCGCAGTTGAGAGGCATTGAGTTATTTATTGAAATGGAGGCTATTGTGACGGGATATGGTTCCTCTACCCGGAATCTTGTGTAACGACCCAGTCTACGGCCCCACCACAGGACATTATCTCCCTCAAAAGGGCTAGCCAAGTAGGTACTTATGAGTTCATAGGCAGGGTCTTATAAGGCCAATCGCAAACTCTCCCACAACCGATGTGGGATATTACAATCTCCCCACCTTATTCCTTAGCGTCCTCGCTAAGGCTCGATCACACATAACCCAGAATCTTCCTCTCTAGCCAATGTGGGATATACCCGGCTCACCCTTCGTTGCCCCAACCATCCTCTTGATGTGGGATATACCCGGGCTTGCCTTCGTTTCCCTAACCATTGGCAACCCGACTGGACAGCCCAACCTGAGCTTTCGAGAGTCGGCTCTGATACCAAATCTTACACGCCCCCGACCCGGAGGCGGACCTACACATACTATTTCAAAATATTTCTGCTTACCAGAAATATAATACCCAAAGAATTTTACCAAGAACATAACCTCAAAATGATAATCAGAGCTCTAAATGTATCCCAAATCAAAAGCATTTGTATTTATCCTCAAAGTTTAATAAATGCAGCGGAAATCTAATAACAATAGTCACTTCCCAAACATTGGGGTTACCAAAAGCTACTTAATCAAACTATTACAAGTTCTCATTTTCAAGTCACTAAAAAGAGTCTACAATTAAAGAACAATTCTGACTCATGCTTATAGATAACTCATCTACTGATGTCTCAGCTTAAATACCTGAAATGGGAGGAGAAAGGGGCGGGGGGGGGGGTGAGTACAAAGTCCAGTAAAGATCACACGCACACACCCACAGAGTACAACGCAGGTATCCAATAATATGTAGCTGAGTCAAAACGAAACATATGAAAACAAGGTGCAAAGACGATAGTTAATCTTGGCACGACAAATCTCATTACGGGATATTAACCCATCAAAGGTCGAATCAAAGTCAAAAGGTCATAATCAAATAATTGAACTAATAATCAAATATGATACAATCATGTAATACGTAACTGTAAAACACGTTAACCTTAGCACGTGAAGGTTCTAAGTTATAAGTTTGCATACCGGTAACAATTGTCATATCACACCATGACATCACGTAAACCTAAGCACGTGAAGTTTCTAAATATTAGTTCAATTCAAAAGGGTCCAATGGACTTCAAAATATCTCAAACGCACAAGAACCGCAAAACATCAAAACTTTAAATTTCAAAAAGGATCGTTCAACGATTTCTGAAAATACTCGATATTAGACTCGAATCGAAGAGTACGAAAAGACGAATTCAATGGAAGCAAAATTGCTTTAAACCGAGTTCGTATGATCACAGAACTATAAAATAACAAAATATGGAGTAAAAGAAAACATAATATGTCATGACCATCATAAGGGTGACACATGGCTTTGTATTAAGGAAAAAGGACACCACCTAGACGTACAACTTTGAGAATTCTTGGAGAGTTGAAAAACAGTGATGTCTAATGAGAAAAGGAATAACAACCGCGAGTAAATATAAGCATGGTTCAAAGATATAAAAGTTGGTTCCAGCATTTAACGGCTAATGTATACGTGTCAGACTAATGGACTCAAGAACGCAAGAGAAGCTGACGCAAATTTTGAGGCACGGAACGAATTCATATGCAAATATTTTTCCTTTAAAGAGTATCAACTTAACGCTAATGACAAAAATCGGAGCAACAAGATTCAATTTAACACATGGGTTTTACGAATTCGAAAGGGAGTAATGTGTACAATCTCTACAATAAAAATCTAAGAAGGGATATTATGAATGTAACCCTTACCTCAATTCACGCTACAAGATTCGTAAATTGTTTAATCTTTCGAAAGTATCAAACTTAATTAATAAAATCAACAACTAAGATTAAAATCTTCAAATCAATTATATTTTGATCAAGGTTTAGGATTGATCACTTACCAATTGTGAGTAGAAGGTTGAAATCTCCAAACCCTAATTTTCTCTTTCTTCTCCTCTCTCTAAAAGATCAGACTCAATTTAACGATAAAACACAAACTAACCAGTCTTTTTATTTCTCTAAACTTGATAAATTACTCCAAAGGCCCCTAAAGATATGTTACTTATTCAAAAGGAATTCCAAAATATTATTAAAACTTCAAAAGTAGCCCAAGAATTAAAATAATTAATTATCTATTATTTGGGGTCTTACATTCTCCCTTCCTTGTAAAAAAATTTCGTCCTCGAAATTTATGCACCTCAGTCACCGAATATGGATACACAATCACATCTACAGACTCTCAGAGTTTCCACTACCTAAAGGTTCTAACTCAGTATCAAAGCTCACAAGCAAATATACAGAGACTATGAAAATAAGGAACAAGCATCACTCAAATCATAAGCTCTAGCTGAACTATGTAAAATTTACCTGTCACTACATCATGGAGATATAGTGGCATCCTTCTCTGTTAAGGCATAAGCTCGAGCCCGAGTTGTTCCAGCTTGATTATTTCCTGGCAGCTGATTCTGCATCCCCCTACCCTGACTAAATTGTGTTCTAAGCGGCTGAGGGCAATCTCGAATCCTATGTCCTTGCTGCTGGCAGTTAAGACATGCGCCACTCTGCCAATAACACTCACATCTATGGTTCTTCCCACAAGTTTTGCAAGCTTCGACATGCTCCTGGGTATTTTTAAATGGTTCCTTAGTAGCTAAGTTGTTGTTCTTACTCTTGGGCTGAACCACATCATTGCCCCTTGAGTTATTCTCTTCTATTCCTCTCTTTTGTCTCTGCTCCTTGTAGTACTTACGCCCATCCTCGACATCTTTCTCCACTCTCTGAGCCTTGTCCAAGACTTGACCATATGTGTCTAAAGTTATAGCAGTTAAGAAGTTCCTGATGCCGTACCTTAGTCCATTCTTAAAACGTGTCGCACGTCTCTCATCAGTATCTATCACCTGTGTCGCAAACCTTGGCAATCTAACAAATCTAGTCTCATAGTCTTTCACAGTTTCATCCTCTCTTTTCTTTAACTTTAAGAACTCTTCCACCATATCATCCTTCACATTTCTAGGGAAGTATTTGGCAATAAATATCTCCTGAAAACGTGCCCAAGTCAAGCATGTTCCTTCTCAACACTCAAAGTTCTCTCGACCATTTTCCACCAATGGTCAGCCTCGTTTTCCAACTGGTATATGGCTAGGTCCACTTTCTGACGATCGGTGATGTTTAAGAGCTTAAATCTCTTCTTTAACTTGCTTAGCCAGGCCTTCGCATCCTCTGGCTTATCCGCCTTAACAAACGTGGGACAGTTTAAACGGTTGAATGCCTTGATGGTATCTACAGTCAAAGGAGTAGGAAGGGCTTCAGCTTCCACGTTGACCCCAGTGACATCATTACCCCTACGACCACCTCTAGTACCCCCTCTAGCTGCACGCGGCGGCATAGCTCTTGAGATAGCGAAAAACTTATAAGATCACAACTTATTGTGTAAGCGCTTCAAACTGAAGTAATACTAAAACTAGACTACTCAGAACTATATCTCAAATCATTGAAAGCTTAAGTCTAAAGAGTCTACAAAATCTTAAACCTATGCTCTGATACCAAATCTGTAATGACCCGGCCCACGGCCCCCCCGGAGGGCATTGCCCCCCTCAAAAGGGCTAGCCAAGGAGGTACTTATGAGTCCGTAGGCAAGGTCTTATAAGGCCCATCGCAAACTCTCAAACAACCGATGTGGGATATTACATCTTGTGTCAAATTGTGACAGGCTATCTCCTCCGCAACGTAGCATGTCCATGCCCATAAGGGATTCTACCTCGTTGGACATTGGTGATCATGCCACACAAAGTTCGATTTTATCCCCAGTAGACAACGATATCAGAGCTAGTTATTATGGCGGGATTTCAAATGTCACGCCTCAGGGTATAGGTGTGATTGGTCATGTTTCCTCTTTGCTTTTACCGTTACATAACATGATTGACTTGGGGAATGAGGAATCAACCATCATTGAACCCTTTCATATGGATAATGCACATGAGAGGATAGATTCGGAAGGTGAAGAAGATGCATTCATGGATAGGCTAAATGAAGATGACGATGGGGAGGATTATGGTAACGGTATAAGTACTGAGCTGGAAGCTTAGAGACGCGTATACGAGCCTAAAGAGCATTTTTTCACAGACGTTGATTGGGCACCGGCTGTAGTTATTACAAGTCCTCTTGAAAGCAATGATACTAGAGTATGGCATCCCGAGCACTATGAGTTAAGAGTGGGTCTAGTTTTCAAGGATAAAGGCGAGTTTGTGAAGGCTATTTTAAGGTACCACGTCAAGCATAATTTGATCTACAAGGTGAAGCAGTCTATCCCAACTATGGCGGCTTTGAAATGTAAGTTTCCAAATGAGTGGAATTTTTATCTCTGTGCAACATGTAAGAAGAGCCATAAATATTTTGAAGTTACACGCTATCAAGGACCTCATACATGTCCATTGAGGAAGGCCTTGAACCAAGACCAACACCACGTAAACTATAGACTGATTACTGAATCAATCCGTAATAAGTTGAAGTTGATCCGATGGTTAGAATTAGCTCTTTAATTGCAGCTGTCAAGGAAAAATATGAATACACTGTTTCATATAAAAAGGTGTGGAAGGCCAAAGTTGCGGTTATTGCTGATTTGTATGGGAATTGGGAAGAGTCATATCGGACATTGCCAAAAATTTTAGCTGCCATCCAAAAGTATAATGCTGGTACCATTGTCGAATACGATCCAAAAGCTTGTGGAGAAACTAATGCAATATGCTTTAAACGAGTTTTTTGGGCATTTAAGCCATGCGTCATGGGATTTAGATTATGTCGTCCTGTTATCAGCATTGATGGCACGTTTCTTCATGGAAAGTATTTAGGGACCATGTTAATTGTCGTAGCAGCCGATGGAAACAACCAAATCTTGCCGCTTGCATTTGCTATCGTTGAAGGGGAGAACCATGATAGCTGGAATTGGTTTTTGCAGCATGTTAGAGATTATGTGGTCCCAAGCGATAAGGATATTTTCTTGATCTCAGATCGCCATCCCGGTATCTTAAGCACTGTGAGAAAAAATCGGTTATGGCAGCCACCTTATGCCCATCACCGGTTCTGCTTGAGACATATTCGTAGCAATTTCACAAAAAAATTCAGTAGTTCGGAACTTAAGAAGCTTATTTGGGCTGCTGGAAAGGCTACTCAAGTTCGCAAATTTAACGAGTTGATGGAAGGGGTCCGCAATATATCAGAAAAAGCAAAAAAGTGGTGTGATGAGATACCCGTTGAACAATGGACACTTGCACATGATGGTGGTAAACGTTTTGGAATGATAACGACCAACATCTCTGAAGTATTTAACAGTGTTTTGAAAGGATCTCGAGGCTTACCTATCACAGAACTAGTCCAAACCTCTTTTCACCGCTGTGTACATTACTTTAATTTGAGAAGAAACCTTGTGGCAGCCTTTATGGCAGATCAAATGCATTATGTCCCTTCCGTCATTCTTGCAATTCAACAAGCGAAAAGGAAAATTGGTTCTATGTTTGTGCAACCTTATAACACGACCGGTGATCAGGGGGATTTTTTGGTGAGAAATAAACGCTGCCAAAACGCATAGGTTGTACGGCTTCAAGATAAAACATGTACATGCAGGAAGTTGACGACATATGGAATCCCATGTTCTCATGTTCTAGCATGTTATGCAGTGGCAAAGCTAGATCCTTGTGCTTTTATCAGTGCCTGGTTTTCGGTTCGGGAATATAGCAAGATATGGGCTGAAATGTGAGAGAGGGGTTGGGGTTCCGGGAACAAATTGAAGGTCGGGCCGCTGTAATCGGCCCACGACGCTTGAGCATGTCCCATCCCCGGTACAGAGGGACCACCAACTCCCTGGCTCACCCCTAAAGCTTGCCCGGACGGATCAACGTAATACCGGCTGACGCCCGTATAACCCATTCCCGGGCAGTCGACCGAAGACTGTCCCGATGCTTGGCGCACAAAATTCCCACAGCCTAAAGCCAGTGCAGCAGCCTGTTGGCGAAGATCCTCGCCCATTGCGCTCACCAGATCCTTCCGCTCACTCAACTTCTGGAAGAATGCAAGCGAGGCATTAACCTACATCCAAAGAGATAACAAATGTGCAACTTTAATCAGACATTTATATTCAACAAATTCAACACGCGGAGGAGACTAGTTGGGCAACTTACGAGATTGTATGTCATACGCTCGTCGATCTGACCCCTAGGCGCATACCTCTCCCCGAGTTCAAAGTTCACTGGGGCTACTCTCCTCCGCGTGATGCGGTAGTACCACTCATCGTACTGTTCGATACTGATAACGGGGTCCGGCTCCGAGACAATGGCCGCTAGTGTGTCCTGCCAAGAAGTCCAAAGCTCTAGTTCGGCCACGCACAATTCTTGCGCATTGGCCTTGCCAAACCGCCCGACATCCGGTGGGTCCCTGTTAACCCTCATATCTCGGGCACCGCCTCACAAACCCTGCTCCAACTCAAAATGGTGCATTGCTCGGTCTGGCAGCTGCCACTCTGTGACCTCGAAGTGGATGAGGGGTGTGCGCTGCAACCCGGAGAGCGTGAAGACGAACGACTCTTCTACCCGTCGCGCCAAACGTATGTACGGTGCCCAACGCATTTGGCCTGGAGATAGACGGTCGAACTCCCCTCGATAGTACGTGATGTTGTGATGGGGATCGACTCTCCTGCGGTAGTGGCTATTCTTCTGGCTGTACTCCCAAGCACGCAACCGAGGCCACACTCTATCGGTTCGATCCCTACGCGTTGGTGCACCGGGAGCAAGGTGTTCATAAGACCACACCTGAGAACATGGGCAAATTATATTTACATCGTCGATTCAACAAAAGCAAAAACAAAAAAAAGAATAACGAAGACAGGATTTATACCTGCAATAGGGAGAGAGATGCACATATGGCTTTGGAGTCGGGCCTCGTTGCCTTGTGCAATGCTCGGTACAGATACGAAAGAACCGCTGCACCCCATGCATAATCTCCAACCTCAGCCAGGTTACCCAACAACGGTAAATATCTCACGCTGACCGTGTTCTTCGATGTCATTGGGAATAATATTACCCCCATCACCCACCAGAGGAAGGCTTGTGTGTACAGCACAAGGTCACGGC
Organism: Escallonia rubra; assembly: GCA_033065855.1. Taxonomy (NCBI): domain Eukaryota; kingdom Viridiplantae; phylum Streptophyta; class Magnoliopsida; order Escalloniales; family Escalloniaceae; genus Escallonia; species Escallonia rubra. Next base: position 214,264 of record JAVXUO010003125.1, on the reverse strand, counting down.
CCGTATAGTTTTCCGGCGAAACCCCGTAGGTATCTACCAACCACTTCAACTTGATACCACCATTGCTAAATTGATCATGGGGTATCGAAGTTAAGAAGTCCCTAGCGGTTCTCTTATTCGTTGCTTCTGACGAAGCAGTAAATATCGGCCGCCCCATCACCGGCAACCCTAAGATGAACCCTACATCTTCTAGGGTAATTGTCATCTCTCCGAGCGGGAAGTGAAACGTATTCGTTTCACTTCTCCACCTCTCAACAAGGGCACCTATCAAGGCCCGGTCAAGCTGTTGAAATATCTACCCATGCGTGAAAATCTCAAACCCAATTCCACGCAGTATCCTCTTCTGGGCGGTGTTCAGTTTCCACGATGTGAACTCGCGAGATACTTCTACGGTGTTGAGAAGTTCTCTTTCCTACGAATTAATAAATACAATTTAAGCGCTCTCAACGGTATATACAACGTTCGTAAGAATAAGAAAGTTGATAAATAATGTATCTTACTCCATCATCTCATATGAGCGTACTGATATGGTGGCTTGGTCGTATAACACGGATGAGTCTTCTGGTCCAGGGTTAAATTTCACTTTTTGCAACTGAAATTATGGAAAAACCTTCTCAGTTTGGATTTTACGTTTTAGATTTTGATAATCGCTCGCAAAAATACGATGCTAGCACATGTATAATACATATAACGCAAGCACATGCATAATGCATACAATATTAGCATATGTACTCATATGTATAATAGATATATATACATATACGGAATCGAATTTTACAAACGCTTGCACATGAACAAAAACATACATATATAAAACGCAATATTCATCACAACTATCGATTACAAACAAAAAAAAGTATAGATTTTGTGAACTTACGTGATCGATTTAGGGTATTAAAGGTGTTCTTAAGACGGAATTGCGCCGATCTGCTTGCCAACGCCGCTGGAAAATTTTGTGAGTAGAAAGAGTGGAGAAGAGTGTCGTAGTTACTATTTTTTGAACGTATATTGACTGTCCGCTATACAGTATCGCGGATGGCTATTACGTCCGTGATACAGTATGGTGGATGGCTATAAGGTCCGCTACATTGTGTAGCAGACACCGTTCACGTGACAGATAAGGACAAGATAACCGTCATTGCCGAAAGGTCCGACGGGACAGGCCCTGACAGGTGTCAGCCTAGGGGACGTCCGCTACACTGTATAGCGGACGTCTTTTCACTGTCTGCAACTTGAACTTTAATGCTGTCCGTTATACAGTGTAGCGGACAGACGCGGAGGGCAAAAAGGTAAAAAAGTCCGTCCGCGACACAGTATGGCGGACGACTGACAGTTTTTGAAAAAGGCACGATCTGGGCCGTCCATCTTTCAGGATGGACGGCCAGATTGCGTTTGCAAGATCTCCTATTTTGCTAACGCTCTCAACGGATCAGCTCCTATATATATATATATATATATATATATATATATATATATATATATATATATATATATACTCATTTCCTTCACTGTCAAATTCGGCTTGAAATCAACACAACAAGCACCCATACTACACAGGAGCTAAATGTTAGACCCCAATTCATGTACAATTTGTCTAAGGTAGTAATAATTTTTATTCTTCCTTTTTCCGTTAAACGTTTTAAATGATACTCTAAAGCTCTATTGATAGTGCACTCTAAAACTCTCTTTTTGTTTTAACATACAATGTGACTTATTAATCTTAATAGTACATACTCGACAATTACTTTTATTCTAAATGTAATTCAGCATGACATTGTTAATCTTATGCATATTAATTAAATAGTTTCTTATGGAAATTTTCAACTAAAAGTCAAAATTAAATTTAAAAAAAACTACCCTTATTTTTTTTTTTTTTTTATGAACATCTAGTCTAAAAAGGGTATTTGATGGAACATAAATGTTACAAGTCAAAAAACACCCTTACTCACCATTAACCTTTTATGGAAAAATCAATTAGAAAAGGCTATCCTACAGGAAAAAAAAAGATTAGTCATTTAAGCCCATGACAACTTTTATATCTGTATAGGTATAGCTTTAGATAGATTAGAAGCTGCAAAGGTTTTGTAATAGATCCTACCAATTACGCAAATTACACATGTGCAGCCACAGAAGTATTACACAAACAAATGCTTTAAAATAACAAATGCAATGGCGAGGTTCGCTTATTACAATGATGTGCAAAACTAATAACGGAATAAAATTCCAACACATAGTGGGAAGAGGGATATTTCACTCTTCATTAGACATATATTCATCAGATAAGTACTGATCATTGGTTAAAATATTGTTTCTCTCGTTTGAAGTGAGGTGCCTCCCACTAACCTCTGTCATTTCTTCGGCAAGTTGAAGCATATAAAATCATTTTCTACGCAGTAACATTCAGTTATTCTTCTTTCGAATTCGGTTCACAGCTTTCTTACACTCCTTAACTTTAGGTCGTGACATACTAAGTGAACGACGATGCAGCAAGGGTGCTCTCAGGGCGATGAGATCTTGGTGTAGTGCTTCTGATTCCTTAACTCTATGTGCCCATTCTCTTCGTAAACCGTAATAATACTCTTTCGGATCTGTATACTTCACTTCTTTGTAGTCGTCGTTCCTTTCACACAACAACCACGCATTCTCACGTCGCTGATAATTAGAACTACCAGGAACTCCTGCCATCAAAAGACAATACTTCTCACCCTTTGAACACCACTAATTTATATAACCAAGCATACACACGTAGACAACATACATTATTGTGAGAACTGGACAAGACAAGTGAGTGACAAGGCAAGTCTCTGGACACTTACACTCTGTTTTATTGGTAGTCCAGGGCCTTTCTCGTGAAATGCTACATCAACCACGTGGTTTGGTCTAAAGTAGTCTCCAAAATCAAATTTCTCATTTGTACTTTATCCATAAAGGCTCTCAAGGATTTCGAAGAGGTTATTTGTCGGTGGCAAATTTGTGTTCAAGCAGCTGATTTAATTAGTTGGACGATGTCTTAAATCGGCGAGAAGAAAATAGGCACAAGCATCTCCTATCGCCAGAATACAAGCCTCTACTCACCCATAACTTCTTACGTTGTGGTATTCTAACGCTTTTCCAGCGAAGCAATTACATCATTCTTGCGCTTTTGCATATAATGAAAGACCGATTATGGGTTTCATATGTACTTTAGCTACATAATTTTAAAACTTTACATAGAGTTATTAGTTGGGTCAAAAGTTTATTTTGAATCAACTAATTTTCACAGAGGCTTTTTTGTTGTTGTTGTTGTAACATCACGTGCCTGGCATGTCCTAAACCACTAAAAAAACAAACTTAGGTACTTCCAAACTAGCACGCCATATCAATCTGAGGAGCAACAACTATGCTTTGATTTTGCTATAGCTATAGACTTTTCACGGTGAATTGTCCTTCATTATGTTCTTAACAGTTCAAGGATTGATGAAGCTCTTAATGAGCTATTATCCTTTCAACAACTAATATATCTGCAAAGGCTTTTCATCAACTACTTTAAAGAAACTTGCAGCAACTTGTGACATCTCAAAAAATTTTAACATGTAGCATTTATTGAAGTGGACCCTTGTCAAGCATCATATAAGTACGTGAAGAAAACAATAGAATGAGAGTTCGTCAAAGTAGGCATAACCTACGTCGTATGGCACGTGAAAGCTATGCAGATGGCAACAACAACGAAGCACGTTAATATTGGAACATGAGTTTTGAACCTGAATCTGTTTCTGATGCTCCAATGTCTGATGAAGATGACTAAAAATGGTTAGTGTTGAGGCTGACCGGTTTATCAGTGTGGTCATGTCAACCATGCTGCTTCTTTGTAAGATATATTAGTAAAATTTCTATGTTGTATTTCCTTATGTTCAGATGAAGATGGCTACAAATGATTAGTGGTCAACAATGCACGTCATTAATGTGAACATGGCTGAGTACACTAGACCATCTACATGGTCACAACCAACAGTGTGCCTATATTTCTTTTAGTGTTGAAATCCTAATTTTATCACTAAAATTAGGATTTCGACCGTGAGCCTATATACTACTCACAAGCTTTTTCAGCCGTTGCAGTGCAAGACCATTAAACCCATGTCCATTTTTACTTTCTCAAACTGCTTGGTTGTGGAAAGTTGATAAGCCTCTAAGCGTCTAAAGTTTTCAAGAAAAAACGATTATCTTGAAAACGTGTTTAAGAACCACGATTTAAAATTTCAAGTTAAATCGTCCTTCCTAACACATGTATTTCTTGAAAACGCCTTTCTTGAAAAGTGATTTATACTATTGGACCTTTGTTTTCATTTCAACAAAGAAGTTGTGGTTGTAAACAACGACTTAAAGCAGGGAAAACGTGTTTCCCAATATATGTGTCAGAAGAAATCATGGTTCAAAACCACAATTTATAGGAAAACGTGTTTCGTAATAACGATTTAAATTTAACCGTAGTTGAACTGAAAACGTGTTTCGTAACTACATTTTCTGGGCTTCGACGTGTGGTTTTTTGTTGCAAACGTGTTTGGTCTTCACTTCAACAAAAATCGTTGTTGAAAATCACGACTTCCATTAAAAAATGCCTTTTGTAGCGACGATTTCTGTTAAAAACGTTGTGCAATTTCATTTGAATCTTGGTTTTTACTTCAATTAAAATTGTGGTTGAAAATCACGGCTTCCATGTAAATCACTTTTTTTAACAACGATTTCTCATAAATGCGTTGTGCAATTTCAATTGAAGCTTGGTTTTCACTTCAACAAAACTCGTGGTTGCAAACCACGGCTTCTATGGGCAAAGGGGGTGCTTGTGTGGCTCCTCATATATGGGCACTTAGTGATGTGAGCGTGTGTGTTTGTCTCCCATGGGAAGGTGTTCATTGTCCGAGAGTGTTTCTTTCTCTTGATTTCATGTTTCTGTTCTTGGCCGTGTAGCATGATTTTGCTCTGGTTAGTGAGTCTCTTTTCAGATTTCAAGAAATGTTATTTTCATCAAAATTATCTACTGCCATTCAGATTTTAAGAAGTGCAATTTTTGCCATTATGCTTTTTCCTGTTCTCTCTGTTTTTGGGTTTAAAGAATGCGAGTTCTTTGCACTTTTGGTGCATTGAGTGTAAGTCATGTTTTAGGTATATGCAGCACGGATGTTGCATACGCGAAGAAAGAATGTAGATGGTGCAGATGGTGGGGTGATGAAATGCAGGCTACTAAGGGTTACCAATGACTTTTTCTGTGGGTCTTCTCTTATGATGTTTATTAGACCTGGCAAACGGGTAGACCTGCCCGGGTACGGATAAAATCCGATCGGGTCAGGATAAAAACTGATCGGGTATATTTTACCCGTTTTTTCCCGGGTAGGTATTTTTAGAATCCGTACCCTACCCTTACAGGTAAGGTATTACCCGCGGGTAAAAAATTAATTTTTTATTTATTTTTAATAAATATTCCTTTCTTTTTCTTCTTCTTTCTATGTTCTTTTATTACACAAACACAACTTCAATATTCTCCATTACACAAGACTAATCTTTTTTACTAAACAAAATAAAACAAAAAATAGTTCAAGATCATCAGATCTGCGTTCAACAGCGTATCCATTACACAAGAATCAAAAGTCTACACAACACGACTGAAAATCAAGATTAGGCATCTAGAATAAACAAAATAAAACAAAAAGAAAAGTTCAAGATTGGTCAGCGACGGTCAACAGTAGATGTAGTCGGCGACGGAGTGACGGTCGGCGACTTTAAATGATAGATCTGATCGAAGTCATCGAACACAACGACGACGAAGTGGCAAACCACGACGGATGACAGAGCGACGATCTGGAGGATGACGGAGCGACAATCTCGAACGGCGTTGGCTGCGGTGACGGATGACGGTGGCAGCGGTGAAAGATCGACGATGGTGGAGTTGCTGTAGATCCGTGATGTGGGAGTGTGGGGATTGGGGAAAGAGGAGTGAAGGGTGTCGTAGATCTAGAGTGAGAGGGGGATGGCGTAGATCTAGAGTGAGAGGGGGATGGCGTAGATCTAGAGTGAGAGGGGCGGCGGCAGAGAAGTGAGAAGAGAGAAGAGAGAAGGAGAAAAAATGAAAATGAAGGTTAGGGGCTTTAGGGCACCAATGGTCCTTTATATATACTTGGGAAAATGGGTAAACCGGGTTACCCGCCAACCGACCCGAACCTACCCAAAAATTACGGGTCGGTTCGTGTCCGGGTCCAATTTCAGCAGGTAGTGAAAATGGCTACCCGTACCCGGCATTTTGGACCGGGTAACGGGTACGGTTAACATTTTGCCAGGTCTAATGTTTATGCTACTTCAAGGAAAATCATGGTTGGAAACCACGACTTCAACTGAAAACGCATTTCATAACCACGTTTTCCTACAAGCTTGGTTTCCAACCAAAATTGTGGTTGCAAAAGACGTCAACTAAAAACGCGTTCTGTAACCACGCTTTCTATTAAAAACGTGGGTGAACCTTGATTTTCACTTCAACGAAAATCGTTGTTACGAACCACGGCTTCACTAAAAACGTTTTTTCCAACCACGTGTTTTGTTGAAAATGTGGAGTTGAAGCTTGGTTTTCACTTCAACGAAAATCGGGGTACAAAACCACGACTTCAATTGAAAACGTGTTCCTCAAACGTGATTTATATTTTTCACACTTGATTTGATTTGATATATAGTCGTGATTATTAACCACGACTTTAAAGGAAAGCGCATTTAGAAACCACGATTTCCATTAAAGCGTAATTTATATTATTCAACTTTTGTCATGCCAAAAGGTTGTTATTTATTCGGAAGACACCTTTTAAAAATGCGATTTTTAATTTCCTAACAGAATATATTTTTCTTTCCAATTTTCTCTTTCAATTTTGTTTAAATTAGACAAATAAAATGGGAAACATATATAGAAAATGAAAATGCTCTTGCAAACCACGTTTTCCTGTCAGAAGTCGCGGTTTTGAACCGCGATTTCTAAAAAGGTGGTATGTGGGTAAATAAGTTTGAAAATGGAATAAACAGGTGATTAAGTTTTAAATTAATATTATTTAGGGAAAAAAATCGTAAAATAAGGAATGGAGGCCGGTTTCTTCACTCTATAAGAACGAACGGTTTAATAAAGGGTGCTAGAGACGTCACCTAAAGGCACAGAAAATTATATTATAAACGACGGATTCAAACAATTACGGTCATGGGTGAATAAGAGAAAGAAATAGTATCACGCCTCACGAAGCAATACCGTGGGTAATGATTAAATTGGTTTTGCTCTGTTCGGAACTGAATTAACAAACGATTCTCACAAGAAAGGCATAATAAGTGTAACCCTTACCTCAAATCTACACAATAATCTTCACCAAATTGCGTAAGCTTCTGAAAATCTCAAAACCTAAATATTGTAATTAGCCCACTTACGTTAAAATCTTAACAAGCACAATTCTAATATGATCTAATTCATCCTTATAATCAAAAGTGGGTTCAAGACTCTTACAAATTGTGCGTAGAAATTTGCAATCCTTCCAAAACCCTAGTTTTTCCCTTCTGCTATTTCTCTGTAAGGCAAAACTGAATATGTCGATAAACAGACTTGGCTAGCCCTTAAAAGTCTCTAAATTTGGTAAATAATTAAAAGACCCTAAATATTCATTACTTATTTCAAAATACCCAAAAAATAATTAAATTTGCAAAGATGCCCTAAACATAATAATAATTTAATTACTAGTTATTTGGGGTCTTACATGGGCTATATCTTTATAACTCTCATGAAAGCTGAGGTCAAGCACGTGGCCATAAAGTGTTGATTTATGAAGCATGTTATTGGATACCTTGACTCTCACGTGTGTGATGTGCTTCTACATATCCTTAAGTAGCCACCGTTTCAAAGATGATTCCACTTTAGCTCTAATACGGGAGACTAAAACACTAAGTGAAGGTTTCAACGCACAAACACTTTCAAGATGCATAAGATTCTCACCCTTGCCCACAATCTAAGCTATTGAACTTTTTATTGAAATAAAGCGTTTGAGTATATTAACAAAAAATTATCATCTTTGTAAACACCAATGGTTTTGAGAAAATATGGGACTTTTGAGAAAACAATTAGAGTCTCACATTGCTTGTGAGTGAAAATATGTGTTTTCCTCGCATACTTAAATATTTTGAAAAACACTTGTCCTGCATTGGCTTTTCAAAGAAATTTTAAGGAGTATATATGCGAACACTCTATGGCCTCTTAGTAACATCTGCTCGAGTGTGAAACTCGCAAGCGTAAATGGGGAAGGACAAATAGTGCCACATTAGTTATGGCCTCTCCCAAGAATTATATAAGACTATTGGACACTATGTATACTTTGGAAGATAGTTGTTGGGTACCCATTTTAATGCCTACTTTTTACTGCCATCACAACATTTTATTCAGAATTGACTTTCAAAATTCATATTCTGCAACACATTTCCAGCAATCATCTTATGCATTAAACATTTGACCTCTAGCTTACTTATAAAAGGAGCCTTTCCTCACACTTTTAAAACACATCTAACTTAAGCTTTCTCTCTTTCACTTTCTAGTTGTATTTACATTCAGATTTGTGGGCATTTAAGTGGGTAAAGCTTCTAATTGAAACAACGGTAAAAGCAGTCGTTGCATCGTGGACGAGATGCATCAAGAACCTTGTTGTACGGGTGATAATCTGAAGGGGCACATATTGTACTAAGAAAGTGACCCAATCCATGCACATCGATGCCACTTCCTATCTTATTTTGGGAGTTGTACACCATTTCTTGTAATAATTCGAAGATTTGACACTACCAGCCATTTGATAGCATTAAAAATGATGAACATGAAAATTATTGGATTGGTATGTTTCATTGCCAGCATACTCACACATATATTATTTTCGTAGTTATGAAAGCCTTAGATACACTAGTTTTTCTAAGTTAGTGAATATTTGTTTTTGAGGAGGGTAACTGTGATATGCATATAAAGTAACAAGGGTCATTATCTTGTTTATGACTTCAAGACAAGATGTGTATAAACTAAGAGACTCTTCGGGTTTGATTTTGATGGAAAAACCAGATTTAATCTGGATTGATTTGGGGAATGCATGCTTGGAATTTATGGTCCCGCAAATTCTATATATATGTTTGGAAGGTAAAGATTGAGATGATGCAAAGGTCGTTGTGGTATTTAAAATTTACATCATGGTTGAGTTAATAGTTTGGATAAGTTTCTCATTAATATGTGTTTTCAATATTAAAATTTGTAAAATGCCGACCTTAGAACTACTTAGTGGTAACACCCTAGAGAAGAGGTCCGCATCATGATGGACAAGGCTGCACACGCATTAATTTACTCACATGTGTTCACCTTTTTATTTGTTTCAGCCGATGGGTTATAACCTTCCACCAAATTTGGCATGACATTGCTGGGTTATATCACTATTTTGCTTGGATAAAAACATGTTAAAATGATTGATTTATGACAGAGTGCTAAATTAGCCAATTATAGAAGTGAGGACATCGTTCGTAGCATAGTTGAATAATTGAGTAAATCACTTTCTCAATAATTGGAAATAACAATATCATAACCATATTTTAATTAATCCTACTAACCCTAATCCTCGTTGAAGCCAGTATTTGATTCAATACTTAGCTTCTCAGATATTAAGATGTAATTTTATGACGAGCTGCTTTTTAGGTGCTCGACTTGGGGCAAGAGATCAAAGAAAGATTTCATTAAGGCTTAATTGTACTGTAGATCCTGAGTTTGGCTAAAATCTGTAACTAAAATCCCGTCGTTTACATTTGGGCATCCAAAACCACAAGGTTTGCCATCTATTGCAAATAGAATAATTTTACTAACATGAGTTAATGTTTCCGTTAGTTTTTAAGGGTATTTCTGCCTTTCAGATTATTTTTTGATTTTCTTTATGCAATAAACTTTTTGAACCAATTTCGACATATGAGATCAAAGTAGAGGAAGGGTAAGATGGTAATTTTTTCTTTATTTTCTTCCTTTATCTTTATCTTTCTCCTTTTCCTTCTTCTTCGTCTACCCTAGCCAACGCCGCCTCCACCTTGATCCAACATGGTTGTGGCTCCTATTGCCGCTGCTCAGTAGCTCTTCCTCCATCGGAGTCCGACTTTTCCTCCTCACCACTGCCACTACCTTCCCCAAATCACCAAACAACAAAAAAAGTTGGTATCAATGAATTAAAATTTCCAAGTAAAAACAAAGCAAAACTTATCAAAAAAACTCAAATGCAAATATAATTTAGAGCCAAATCCAAAAAACCTTCGTTACTAACAATATCCAGTGTTAGCCATTTACAAATCAAAATTACTAAATTTGTACCCATGATTTCAGCATCAAAATCATATCATATTATCAAAACTGGAAACCAAATTTAGTTTCCAGAAACCCTAACCCTAACTAGGCACGTGTCGTCGTGCGCTGCAGGCGGTGCCACGTGTTGTAGTGTGTCCCATCTACTTGAGGGCCCTCTCGTTGCTGATTTGGAACACCTTGTCGTCCTTAACTTCCACCTTCACATCCCCCATCTTCAGCCCTCTCAGGTCCACCTTATAAATGTGCGTCATCGGAGTCTCGTTCCAGTCTACCTTGGTTGCCATCTTCTTGCTGGTGGTAAAAAAATGGAGCCATCTTAGAGGGGTTGCCGGAGTGGGTCTATAGTGGGTCATAAAGAGATTGGGGTGGTGGTGATGGTGAAGGGATAGGTTGTGGCAGAGGGGGAAGAAGTGGTGGCAAGAGGAGGCTAGGATGGTGGTCTGGAAGTAAGTGGTGGTGGATGTGGATGAAGAAAGGTTTTGCCAAAGGGGATCAAGAAAGACAAAAATATCCCCGATGACTAACGGAAACATTAGCTCCCGTTAGTAAAATCCTTTGATTGCAATAAATGGTAAATCTTGGATTTTTGGGTGTCTAATTGTAAATGTCGGGTGTTTAGTTATAAAGTTTAGAAAAACTCAAACACAGAATCTTTATTGACTTGTAAAGTACTCCCAACAAAGATCTTTTTATAACTATAGTGGAAAAATAATTATAATCTGTAGACATGAAGAAAAAAAAACTACTAGTTTGATATGTGAGATGTGGTCACGTTACGATTGAAGGAGAACTCGGCATTTCTTGATAAAATTTGTTCAACTCCGAGCTAACATATGATTTATGTCACTATGTGTATTGCATACTTTTGGCTCATAGTTGTAGATACTTCTTTAGTCGAGTGTTGCATTTGCTTAAGCAACGCTAACACTTCGTACATAGTAGCAGACTGTTAACTTGTTGAGGTCCAAAGTTGTCCTTCAGTGTGACTCTTGGTCCAGAAGTAGGTGTGAAGCCTTCGAAAGCATGGCCAGCAAAGCTTCCAAATAGGCTTGCCATGTTCCAAGTTACTGTTGGATATAAATCCTTTTCAATTACACAAAATCACAATATAATACAAAAAAATATCACGTTACAAAACAAAATGGAACAATCTTACCAAGTTCTAGAATCAAGCCAAAGCTTTGTGCTAAAAGGTTGTTTCACACCCCTGGGAACTAGTGGCTCAATGTGATGCGCTTCACGGCATGTAACCTCCAAAATTAGACAATAGTCTTAATTTTATTTGCACACACTTGCAACAGAGTCACACGAACGACCCTGTTGACTGTCTTCTTCCGCAACTCAAACAATACCAAAATATATAGACACTAAAATCAGCACAGTGTATAACATAATTTTGGACCAAAGTGTGTATGCTTCGGGTGTGTGAGTAATGTGAATCGATGTGTTTTTGTTGATGGCCAAGTGGGAGAGGAGTCTGCCAAAACTTGGAGACAAGCAAAAGGAAAAGGGAGATAAGTTGGCAGACCCCTTTTTCAACGGCCAAGAAAAAGGAGGCAGCAGGCGTAGCCTGCATTTGCTGGCTTCCTTTTGACAAAGAAAAAGGGGTTGCGGGCCCCAAATGCATGTGTTTATGAAACACTAAAATACAACAATCTCCCACATGCTTCGAAACAGAAACTCGATAAAGGAAGATGATACGAGAAATTATGCATCAGCGAGGTGTCACGTGGATTGCTCATTTCGTAGGATAATGAGCAGGAACTCACTTAAATATGATGGTAGAGCGAATATTCTTTTAACCAGATTTCATTCTTGTGAATTACGCATACTCACCACCCACATAATATCTCTAATCAAGGTCATTCAAGTGAGTTGACACTAAATGGCCATGCGTCGTGCCTGGATATTCTTGTGTGATCTAGTGACATACCCAAGTCCTATAGAGGCGGCTCAACCTCACATATAGATGGTATTCATCAGGGAATGTACATCAGCTGAACACACGATCCCAATAATTGGGGACTATGGACTCATTAAGAACTATGCTTATCCTCACAAACTGTAGCGTTCATTGTCATACACCATAGGGATATACTCTTCTCTTAAGAACGTCCCACCTTAGAGGATATACACAAAGCGACAGTGCCCATGGGACTCGATGACTTTGTTATTACCTATTGAACCTCATTCACGGGATCACCGATCACAAAGGTTAGGTATCCGTCACTTTGTCTCTAAATTTGGGTGAAGTCTCATTGCCCTCAATGCTTCCATCACTATGCTTCCCCCTAGTGGCTTAGTCAGAGGATCAGCCAAGTTCCTTACTGACCTCACAAAATTCATAGATATGGTACCTGAAACCAATAAAACAAACCTTAAGGGATGGTGAATAAGGTTTTTGAAAATTAATGGAGAATTTGAACTAAGCACAATCATGAATCTCAATCAAACCAAGTAATACTTCAATAAAGATGCTAACTAAACAATTTCAAGCAATTATAGAGCAATAAGTAAAGAGATTGAATTAGAGATACTTGACAAGGAGATTTAAATGGTTTGGCTTGAACTACCATCAAGCCTACATCCACCTCTTCAAGGAAGTCCCTTACAAGAGCACTAGAATCCACTAGCAACAATCTTCTTCCCGGTCAAGATCAAAACCTTTGCCACACTTATTGATATCCCTACACCAAGCACAAGCCTTGAATTCACAAAGCTCACCCAAGACTTGACAAACCCAAGCATTGATCATAATTATTTTACAAAGATCAATTGTGTACAAAAAAAAACCCTCTTAAAAGAAAATGAGTACAAATGAAGCTCTAGTACAATAGAGAGATGAAAGAATTGATGACTTGAAGAATACTCACTCTCAATCAAAGAATTGCTCACAAATATGCTCTCTTTAATGATGTAAAATCATGAAGGTGAAGAGAAAAAAGTTTAATCTATGAGGGTTGATGTTTCTCTAATGAATGGAGGCATAGAATGTGGTTTCCATGGAGTTTGATGAAGCTCCAAATCATTTATATAGAGAAGATATGAAATATAGCCGTTGGAGGCATTAAATAAGCAAAATTGTTATTACAGTCAACTGTATTGCCAATGCAGTCGACTGGGTTCCCTCTAAACTAGCCGTTACAATCTTGTTCTCGAAAATAGCCGTTGGAACTGAATTTTGACCAATGCAGTCGACTGTATTACCCTACTGCCAATCGGTTGCCTCACATAACCCACTTTCTTATTTTGGGCATAACTCACTCTAGAAAAATCAGATTGAGGTGCCGTTTTTTGCGTTGAAAAGCTAATGAAAATTTTTATTAAAATATGAAAAGTTTAGCACCAAAACATTTTTTGAAAAGAATCTGAAAAAGCTCCAAAGTTCATTCATTTTCAAGAACCACACTTGTGTGAATGGTTATGTACTCATATGCCATGCACAAGGTGTCCTAATTTCATTTTAGGTCATAGTCATCAATCCAAGTATCAAAGCAAGACTAGTTACATAATGATAAAGATCAATCATAATCAAAAGTACGTTAGCCTTGGCATTCTTTGTTGCTATTTGACATTGGACTTGATGAAGCTTCCACAGCATGTCCACTATAACTTTAAGCTTCTTTGCCTTTAATCGATATATCTAACTTCTCAAATGTGTCTTCATGAGAGTGTATGTATATACCTACTAAGAATCCACTCAAAGCACACATTAGAACATAATCAATGTGTAGTTATCATCAAAATAAGATGTAAGCCTAGATTATCCAACCATAGGGTTAACAATCTCCCCCCTTTTTGATGATGACAAACATTGATTCTAAATTAGGTATGATATTTCATATGATATTCAATTAAGCGCAATCTATATAATATTTAATAAGCAAAGTGAAAAAGACATTCATAACTTCTTTGCGCGACACATTATCGTTTCTTTATATGACACGTCACCAGATTAATTATCTTTTATATTATTAAGTTTTATTTAATTTAAAAACTAACTCTAATCATTCTAAAATTCTGCCTAATCAATATACTAATCTATTAAGACTTCTTTTTGACAATTATGTCCTTAAAATTCAAAAACTAATTCTAATCATTCTCAAACTCAACCTTATCATTATACTAACTTATTAGGACTTAATATTCACTATTGTATCTTCAAAACTACTCTCTAATATGAATATAAAAACTCATATATATAAAAAACGAAAATAATACTTTCAATTTAGAAGAAAAATTTAAAAACCCACTCTAATCCTGCTAAAACTCTATCTAATCAATATACTAATCTATTAAGACTTTGTTTTGACAATTATGTTCTTGAAAGTGTTTTCTAATATGAAAATTAAAATCCATTGACGCAGAAAATAAATTATGAGATATAAAATAAAAATGTGATCGAATAATTAATTTAAATTTTGATACAATCCTAATTTTTATGTCTAAATAATTTTGCAGAGTATTCTTAACCTAACTTTTCAAGCTAATAGACTTGGTTATTAAATGAATCAAATTGGGCCACTAAAAGAACTTAATAATAATATAGTCTTGACAAGTTACTTGAAACTGTTACAAATACAGTATTAAAAATTTCTTATTAACTGCAATTATAGTTTTAGCAGAAGTATATTTTTTTCCCATAAGATATAAATCTCTTTTTGTTTCTTAAAATGTGGTATTCATTGATACACTTTTTGTAACTTTTTAAAATATTTTATAAACTTACTCGAGCTTGACTCGGGATCCTGAGCTATAATAATTAATAACTGAGGCGAGAAATACAATCATGACACCTTATTGCATTGTGTTTTTAATATAATAAGAGTTATAAAAACTAATGTTAAACACATTAATATTATCTCCAAACATTATTTTGAACGGGGCCCTTAATTTTGCAATTAATTAATCAACAAATATAGTAGACATTTAAATAATTAGCCTTATGCAATTCAAAATATTTAAAATTTTCTAACCAATATAGTAATATATTATGACTTTATTAGAATATTATACTGTATATCGAAAAAGCTAACATGAAATATTAACCTTTAAAAAAACTTACTTAAGAGATTTAGTAAGAAAAATTAGCTTATATTTCGAATTCATAATTAAGTTTTCTCTAAGTTCAAATATGAATCTAACTTGATAATTATATTGATTAAAAATCTTGGACAGTAATTTTCTTACTCTAAAGTTTTGCTGTATCTTATATAGTAGCATTGGTTAAATGTAAAAATACCATAATATGAGATACATTAAAAAAATAGTGTAAATTTAAAACCTTAATTTTGTAAGCTTTTCTTAAATTCAACTAATTTTATGTTGAAAAGTTTTGAGCTAATTTTTTTCTATGGTATTTTTATTCCGAGTAATTAACTATTAAGCATTCTAAATTCTGCATTAGCAATATACCATTTATGATTTTAATTATGTTAACTTTTATAATTTTGAATAGAATTGCATTTAAAATCTAGAAAGATATTAGTTATTGTGTGATGAATGTAGACTAAAACTTGGATTGAAATCCTTATTATATCTAAAGATAAATCTTATTTCTTAAGCATGCTTATTGTATACTTTGTGAAATGTTGGTTAAATTTTGTTCAGCAATTTTCTTACTACGAGGTTTTGAGGTATCGTATATAGTCACGTTGATTAAACTTTTTAAACTTTATATAATTACTTCATGCACTGATTACTATTTTCTCTGCTTTTAAAAATTTCACACCATTTTTGCTTTATTAGCTGTGTTAATTAAATTTTATAATATGTTATAAATAAATATATGGACCAAAATTTTCTCTATCAAAATTAAACTAATATATAACTAATGTTATTGACAACCCATTCAAAGGTACAATTTTTTTTTAAAAGATATGTAGAAAATAATAAAAATGTCTTATGCAATATCAATTTGATCTTAATATGTTCTCCGCATATTTTAATCAGTAGAGTTTACTTTTTCTTTTTTGTGTACTAAATAAGCTTTTAATTTTTGTACATCGATATAGTTACACAATCAGAATTAGCAGATATGCACAAGGACATTGCTTTTTGATATTTGACCAGAAAGGTTAATTTATTTTATTACAAGAAATTTCAAGCCAAAATTAAAGTAACTATCTTTGATAAAATAACCATAAAATTATAAAATTGTGCAAGATATTTTATTATACATTTCAAGACTACTAAGATAAATTATCGTTAATAAACTGTCCGTGCTTGGCACGGGATTCTGGGCTAGTAATTTTAATTAGAGCATTCAATTATTTCTAGTATACTCAAGATATGCCAATTTTTCTCATATAGTAATTAAGCTCATAGCTAGCTTCCCTAGCTAAAACAATGTATGCTCTTCCTCTAGTGTTCTCTCAAACACATAATCACATAGCATATAGAATCAAGATTATTTCTCCTCATTTGTCATCAACAAGAAGACAATGGTGCGAGGTGCATATAGCTCATGAATTCATAGGATGACATCAAGAGTTCCTTTATGATCCAAAGGAAGATATGGAATGTAGCTCAATAATCTCATATGTTTCATGCTTTTTTCAAGAGTAATAAGGTAGTATGTGATTCAAGCATGTAAGCTCCCCCTATGAAGTTACCATATGCATACTCCATCCTCATGTATGCTCCCCCTCAATCAATGCATGCCAACAATATCCAACAAACACAAATAAATTTCTAACCAAGTCATGCTCTCTTTTTGGCATTAGCAAAAGGGGTGTGCGTATGAATGGCATTGTGAAGCATTAAGATGACATAATTTCAACATAGAATTTCCACAAAGCAAATGATGGTCATCAACAATCAATACTTGCAATAGAAGTGCAAGAGGACTATACATCGTCATCTAAATCTTAAAAGTATCCAAGATTAAAATATAGAGAAGTAAACAATCAAGGATATGATAAAAAAAAATTTAACCATAGTTTGCATGAATACAAAACAATCAAGTTATTTATATCATGAGAAATAAATATGACCATTTAAGCATGCTTCGTGACATATAAGTTTAGCATATAGCACAATGTTGAATAGAGCTAGGTTTTACCCACTTGGTGAATTACTAAGGATTGTAGCTCACGAGAGATCTTCTTGAAGTTCCACGCTCTTTTGACAAGCTTTGAGACTCTCCTCGTTTGATGTAACATCTCCAATCTTGGAATGTTTACCCCCTCTTAAGATTTAGCTTGTTGCTCTTCTTTTTCTAATTTTTCTTGGAGCCTTCTCTTTGTTGCTATTTGCCTTTGCTTTGAGCAACCTACCATCACAATTTAGGTCTAACTTTTGGCACCACATTTTCTTGGGTCCATAAGTGTTAGTCTTAGCATTATTAAGAAACTCTTTAACAACCCACATTTTCTTTACACCTCCAACATAAACAATTTTATAGGGACAACAATTAATCGTATGCCCTTTCTTGTTACACCAACCACAATGTTTAAAAGGTGTGCAATAGTTCTTTGGTTGTCTTGTATGAACATTTAATCTAGCTTGTTGTTTAAAAACTTTAGAAGGCAAGGTGAAGGGATCTATTCCAACACCACCTTTATTTAGGCCAACTCTTTGGTGTCCAAGCATGGCATGTAAGTTGTTTTTACCATTAACAAAATTTTCAAGGTGTTTTTTCAAATCACAAATCTCAAGCTTTAACATTTTATTTTGTTTTTCTAAAATTGAAGTATCACAAGAGATTTGTTTTGTGCTAGGAATACTCACAATCAATTCAATCAAATCATTATTCATATGCTCTACAAATAAATGGCTAGATATAATTTCATTCTTGGCATGCAACTCATTATTTTCACTTTTTAAGTCATCTAGCTCTTTTGAAATCGCATGCACTTATTTTCGTAAAACACAATTTTTCTTGGCCAATTTCATGGATTCTTCATATAAAATAGCATAAGCATCATAAATATCATCATTGGAGCAATTGCTATCACTATCACTATATGAAGAATTTACCTCATCATCTTTTTGAGCCATGAAGCATAGATTTGCATCTCTATTATCGAAGTCACCACCTTCATCTCCACTTGAGTCATTATCGTTCCAAATAATGGCTTTAATTGATGTCTTTATGGAGTGCTTCTTTCTTGCCTCGTTCTTCTTTTTATTCCCTTGAGATACTCTCCATACTTAACTCGTTCTTGCTCTTGTGCGAGTTTTCATCTTTCTTCATTTTGAGATACTCATTAAATTCCTTTGCAAGTACATCAATCTCTTTGTTATTCAAGTCTTTCTCCTTCACACATGAAGATTGATCTGTTGTTGATGAAGCTTTAAGAGCAATGCACTTCTTCTTATTCTTCTTCGTTAGACCTTTTTGCCCGAATAATTCGAGTTGTATTTCATAGGTCATCAATGAGCAAATTAATTCATCAAATGGGAAGGTATTCTTCAAAGGGGGAAGGCGCGCTGACGTTGTCACGTTAGCGAAGGAGGTTGCACCAAAAATAATTTCTTAACCACGGATAAAAGTAAAAAAAGCAAAAAACGCACGTTACTTGAGCATGCGCATTTTGACTGGTTAAAAGCATTGAAAATTGACCTTTGACTATGGTGATGTGTCGTGCAAAACAGGACCCCCTGTGGGTCCATAGGTGCCTCCAAGATAGATTAGGAACATAAACCCCCTACATGCAGAGGAATTTTCAATGTTTGTCGGCTGAAGAGTCGCTGACATCACCTCTGAACGACGAATGTGAAGAATAGGTGGCTCGAGCCACCTCGTGCGCCACCTACTGAAGCCTCAGAATGCTTGGGCATCGACACGGGAGGAAGGCGATGGGCGCAGGGGCATAGACGTCATGGAACAATGAGGGCGAGGAGTAGGTGGCTTGAGTTGCCTCGTGCACCACCTACTGAAGCCTTGGGTATGCAAATTTGGTCAAAGTTGCAAAAAAAAATTCTCTAAATGTTGAAGAGTGACGGAATGGGTAAGGGAGTGAAGATGTGATATCCCAAAGCACGTGAAATTTTAGTTGTAGTAGAATTGGTATGTTGGTTCTTGGTTTTGGTTGGATAGAAAAAAAATGTTGTGGAGTGAGAGAGGGGATGTGAGAGTATGAGGGGTGTGATAGTTATGAAATAGTGTAAAGAAAATAGGTAGTGTTGAGAGAGGAAGAAAAGGGGAAAAAAGAAAGGGTAGGGCGCAGAGGGGAGAGCACACAAGAGGGGGTGGGTCGGCTTTGAGGTGTGAAGGGGATCGGCCATGTATGAGGGAAAACATGGAGGGTCTTGGGTGAGGGGAAAATGAGTATTGAATGGGTGTGTAAGAGAAATGGGGAGAGGGAGAGAGAGTAGCCATGAGATAAAGAGGGGGAGACCCACGTGTGGGGTGGGGGTGAAAGGGAGGAGTGATGGGTGAGTTTAATGAGGATGAATGTGTGAAAAAGGAAAGGATCTTTAAAGTGATAGAGTGAGAATGTGGGGAAAGGAAAAGTGAAAAATGGCCGTGTGTTTGGGAAAGAGGGGAGGGAGTTGTGATTGGTGAGAAAAAAGGTGGCAAGTAGTGAGTTAATGAAGAGAGAAGAAGAAAGACGAAAAGAGAGAGAGAGGTGTGATGTGTGAAAGTGGGGAAGAGATTAATGGGTGAAGAAAGGGGAAGTGAAGAGAGGAAGGTAAGTCTCGATGGTGAGAGAAGAGAGGGAAATGTGAGATGGAGAATGAATGAAGAGTAAAAAAAATAAGAGGTTGGAAGCGATTGGAGAGAGAAAGAAATGAAGTGAGAGAAAGGGAGAGTGAGAGATGTGAGTCTTTAATGAGAAGAGAGATTGTTTCAAAGGAGAGACCCCACGTGAAGGGGGGTTGCCTGAGCCTGGGGGTAGCTGCCCAGGCACGGGGGGGTGGGTGGCAAGGGGGACACCAAAACGAATTTTTTTTGTTTTTGGCATTTCAAGGAGGAAGGGGGAAGATGAAAATTTTGTTGAAATTTTTTTCTAAGTGATGGAAAGAGAATGAGAAGGGTGGCGGGGAGGACGAAAAATTTTGTTGAAATTTTTTTCTAAGGGTCAAAAAAATGGAGAGTGGAGCTTGAGCAAAGGTGCTGAGGGGGTGTGGCCTTGGGATGGCGGGCTTGATGATCGGCTAAGTCATAGAAGCAAGGGAGGGCCGGCGGGACGTGTTGCGTGCATGCCCGACAAGGGCGTCACGTGACTGAGGTTAGGTCGGTGAACAGAGTTGAGACTTAGTAGTGTGGCTCGAGCCACCCCGTGCACCACCTACCAATTTGTTATGCAGTGTGTGGTGAAGGGTGAGGTATCAGGCCTGCTTAAGGTACGAAAAGGGTGAAACCCCCAAGGGAGTAGGTGATGGCATCGGGGTGGTGTCAGTAGACTTGCGCAAGAGCAATGTAGCTTGAAAATTGTCTAAGTCTGAAAAATATAACTTCATTGATAACAAAAGTAGGTGACATGCCTTGGTACATGGGGATTGAGTACATGAAAACCTAAAAAATAAAGGAAAAAATTATAAGTGTGGAAAATGCACTAAGGCAGGCCAGGGTTTGGGCGAGTGGAGCATAGGTCCCTGCACTTAGAGTTTGAGCTCGCTTGATGTAATCTTGTCAGCGAAGGCGAACTTGAGGCCCCTGCACCATTCGAGGCCGTGAGTAACAACCCGATGATAAGGGCAGTAGTTAGGATGGGCTAAGTCTACTGGGTAGGCTCAGATTTGTTATCTGGAAGTGTTATGGTATTGTCGTTGATCCAGGTCTCGAGGAAAGCTTTGACTGTCTTCAAGTCGCATGGGTATTCTGGGGCAGGCGTCAGCTGCCTTTTCTTGTCAGGGCGCACGTCCTCTCCCTGGGATCAGCGCTTGCAGCTATTATCGTTGTCACTAGTTGATTCCACCTTCGCAGCCAAGGCAATCTGAGGTTGAGGCTTTGGGGTCTTTGACGAACTGATCGAATTATAGGTGCGTCGCGCAACTTCCTTGAGATGTCCCCAAGACCGAAGCTGGAAGTTTTTAAGGTAGACCATGTAGGTGTCCTTCATGTTTTTGATGCAAATGGGTACACAGGTCTCATCCTTGCTGAAATTAGTGCACTCCAAGCACTTGTGATGAAATCATGTTACGTAGGCATTGAGGTCTTCACCAGGGTTCTGACGGATTCCAGCAATGTCAACAATGGTCACACGCTCTGTTTCATAGTGAAACTTGTCAAGGAAGAGCTAGACCATGTCAGACCATGAGTGTGGATAGTATTGTCGGGGGATCTGGTGGAACCAAGAGTAGGCGAGGCTAGTTAGGGACTTATGAAATTCCCAAAGCTTCAAAGTGTCGTCCTCCCCGTAGTGCTCTAGGGAGCCAGAAAAATGGGTGAGGTGGTCGTGGGCATTGCCCTCTTTGCCGTTGAACAAGGTGAAGGTTGGTTGCTTGTACTTAACAGGGTAGGTCTTAGTAGCAAGGTCGCCAAAGTAAGGAGCATGACCAAACAGCTTAGAGGGGAAGTGTGGTAAGGATGACTGCTTGAGACGGTGGAGGACGGCGTCAAGGTCATGCTTGGTGACATACGAAGCAAGAGAGGGTTTATGCCCAGTCGGGATGATCTGGGCACCCGAGCCCCCTGATGGGGTGACCTGAGACATTGATGGCATGACAATGGTAGAGAAGGGTTGGTGGTGGGGAGCAGTTTTTTGGGGTGTGGTTTGCACAGGGGCAGTGCCAGCAGGGGGTTGGCCATCAGGAAGGTTGACTGGAGTAAGTCGGGTGTATAACTAGTGTTCAGGTGTCGACCGACCATGTTAAGGTTAGGTTCTATCTCAATTGAGTCATGAGCCTCTGAAGTACTTCAAGCAATGGTGAGGCGTGGTGCCGCGGGCTAAGGTGCCGTGAGTCTTACCGCCGAAGGCCCAGAGGACCAAGGTAACGGTGGTCGCGACATTGGGACCTGGGCAGTGTCCAGAACTAGCCTAGGCCCTAAAGGTTGGATCTAAGCAGGAAAGGCCAACCCCAGAGCCTAAGATGACACGTGGGGTGAGTAGTGGGCACATGGTGGGGAGCTCTAGGGCTTTGAGAAGTCGGCAACTGTGAAGTCAAGACTTGGATTGATTTTTGCATTTCTAATATCACGTCCATGAGGGATTATTGGGAGTCTTGGAGTTCGGTTATGGTATGAGTAA
Source organism: Escallonia rubra (assembly GCA_033065855.1). Classification (NCBI taxonomy): domain Eukaryota; kingdom Viridiplantae; phylum Streptophyta; class Magnoliopsida; order Escalloniales; family Escalloniaceae; genus Escallonia; species Escallonia rubra. The sequence goes on along the minus strand of JAVXUO010003125.1, from coordinate 191,767 downwards.
GGTGTTGGATTGTGGCGTTGACGATCGCGGCCATATTGGGTGCATCTATCCCGGGGAGAGGCTGGAGTTGGTTGTGGCTGGTCTCCTCTTGGTCCTAGAGGTGATGCTCCTCTTGGATGGCTGGGTTGAGACTTTGGCTGATAGTTCTGGTAGCCCTGCGTTGCTGAGGCATGGTTGCTTGGGTGTGTCAGGCATGGGCCAAACTACACTGCGATGCTCACCTCCCCAACGGAGTTGCCAAAATGATGTTAAGGAAAGTGGGTTCGCAGTCGACGTGCAGGTGTCACAAAGAATGCAGTTCGACCAAGTATGGTGATGTGGGACACTGTAAGGGTAGAGTAAGGGCACAGACCAAGGGCTTCCCAGACAGAGCCTGAGGGTGGCAGTGCTTACGAGGGCGATGGCACGAGGTGAATACACTACGATAGTCACAGTCCGATGCTTAGGTCTAGAGTCAAGATCCTATATGTTTCTCTCTCTAGGATTCTAGAGTGAGAAAGTGAAAATGTGAGAATAAGTTCTGTGAATCTGAAAATCTGAAGTCCCCCAAATGAATTCTCAAGACCCCTATTTATAGAGGTTGAGATGATGATGTTATCAAGTGACACGTGTCCCTCCTCAGGAGTGTCGAATCGCATATTTACCCAGCCTGCTCCTCACAGCGTCGCTCTGTCTATCTGAAAAGACTGGCTCCCACAGCGCCGGTGTGGCTAGAGAACTCTCTTGATCTAGCCATCAGTCCAAGGCCCTTGTAGAGTCCCACAGGCCTGACAACGATGGGAGGACCTAATGCCAACTGCCGATGGACTAGGCGCGATGCCCTACGGAGACCTGTTCCTGTCTCGGAGTGACCCGAGGGTCATAATCCCTAAGGGTTCCGATTAAAGCCCCTAGTGCTAGAGCACCTAGGCTAGCCACGCAGACACCCTGGCGGAGATAGTGCCTGGAGGATTCGCCTATCCTGCGGGTGAGTCCTTGTGTCGGAGCACTCGGAGTGCTCCAAGGTAGTGTCCCGGTGGAGTCGCCTACCCGATGGGCCGAGGTAGCATCCCAGATGAGCCGTTTACCTGGCGGAAGGGGAGTCTTCATGCCGGAGCACTTAGAGCTCTCTGGCAGAGATAGTGTCCCGCAGGAGTCGCCTATCCCCGCGGGGTGAGTCCTTGTGCCAGAGCATTCGAAGCGCGTCAATGTAGTGTCCTAGAGAAGTCGCCTACCCGACGGGCCGAAGTAACATTCCGGAGGAGCCGTCTACCTAGCGGAAGGGGAGTTGAAGCTCCCTGGCAGAGATAGTGTCCCGGAGGAGTCGTCTATCCCCGCGGGTGAGTCCTTGTGCCGGAGCACTCGGAGCCTGCCAAGGTAGTGTCCCGGAGGATTCGCCTACCCGACCAACCGAGGTAGCATCCTAGAGGAGCCTTCTACCTAGCGGAAGGGGAGTCTTCATGCTAGAGCACTTAGAGCTCCCTGTCAGAGATAGTGTCCCAGAGGAGTCGCCTACAGGGGCGGATCCAGAAAGTTTAATCGGAAAAGAGAAAAAAAGACATAAAAAAAATTGATGCCTAACATAAAAGAATGAAGAAGGTTTAAGTTCATCAACATTACTACTGCTAACATTTTTTGTTTGAAAGAACTAACAAATTGTGTGTGACTTTGACTTCCCCATCTACAAAAATAAGCATATTATAATTAGCGCAACTATTGAATACGTTAAATGCATAGTAAATTGCTTAGTTCGTGTTTTTTCGTAACTATTGAATACATTAATAATATAAGAATTAAACTAATGAATACCGTAACTATTGAAATAGCGTAACAATTGAATACGTTAATACTATAATTAGCGTAACTATTGAATTTGTTAATACTCCAAGAATTAAACTATAAACAAAAGAACTCATCTTGATCAATTCGTGTTTTTTTGGTAATCCGGAAATTTGAAATTTGAAATTTGAGATTTAGAAGAATGAAGAATGAGAACGAAGAAGATTATGACGGCCGATGACACAAAGAATAAATAATACAACAAATGAAACCCTAATTAATTAGTTACGATATAATGGCATTTTTGTAAATATGTGAAATGTGAGTATTAACTAAAAACAAATCCAAAAAATTGGGGTGTGCCGTGGCCCCCGGCCATGCTACAGTTCCGCCACTGGTCGCCTATCCCCGCAAGAGGCTGCAAACTCCGGGGAATGGGTCGAAGCATGTTCCAAGACCAAGGCAAACTGTGCATGGTGTGGTGAAAGAATAGACCAAAGCGGGGGCGTGGTAGTGTAACATAGTGCTGGGGGGCACAACTGTATCAGCGGCGCGGCGGAGCGAGTGAGGTGCCGGCGGCATGGTAGTGTGACAGAGAGCCAGGGGGCGCGACTATATCAGTGGCGCGGCGCATGAGCACGACGGAGTGTGTATGAGCAACGGCGGGCGTCGCGGAGACAGCATGCGACCGCGGGTGATGGGTGCCACAGAGTCTGCGCGCGGGCGACGGCGGGCATCGCGGACGGCGTAAGGCCAATGGAGAGCAAGTATGTGTTGGTGAATGAGGTAGTCGACCCCCCCAAGGGGAAAGGTGGCTGACCCCCAAGGAGGAAGGCTCGCTGACCCCTTAAGGGGGAAGGCGGGTCGACCCCTTAAGGGGGAAGGCGGTCAAACCCTTCAAAGGGGGAAGGCGCGTCGACGTCGTCACGCTAGCGAAGGAGGTTGCGCCAAAAATAATTTCTTAGCCACGGATAAATGTAGAAAAAAGAGAAAAACGCACATGACTTGAGCGTGCGCATTTTGACCGGCTGAAAGTGTTGAAAAATTGACCGTTGACTACGATGACATGTCGCGTAAAACGGGACCCCCGGTAGGTCCATAGGTGTAGCCAAAATAGGTTAGATGCAATAATTGGGAAAAGGTAAATGATATGCAATAATTGGAGGCTTCTTTGAATGCTTGATATGAAAGAAAAAAAACTATAGGATAAGAGAAAAATATCGTCGTTTGAAGTTGTTACAGCAGCATTGCACCAATCTGCAGTATTTTGCTCGAGTAAAATACAACTTTTGTGGACCTTAACACTGAAAAAGGTAATTGTGTGGGAGCTTTGGTTGACCTAAAAGTCTTGGTTAATCACATAGTCTGAAAGGTTTTTCAAGAAAACTTTTTGATTGACATGTCGTTGATAGAAAGTTTCACTATAATTTATGATTGTTTAGTTGACCTCAAGATATTTTTTAAGTTCAACTTCATTTCTGATATATGTCTTTAGGCCCCAGTACGGTCCTCACCAATTTAATGCAAGGATCCTATGGTCAATCTAAAGTCCTTGTGATCACAGGAATCAACTATCAAAGACCAGGTACAAGAATTAAAAAATTGTTACACCTAAAACACCTACTAGTCTTGTTCTCAATAAAAAAATGTATCGCAACCGATATTTGGTCCCACACTGAAGCTCTTGGATTTAATTGTGAAGATAATACTACTAGGATTTGGTGCATGGTAATCATGAATTTTTCATATTATTGTGCATATGTCTTATTGCAATCATTTGATACTTTGTTTTTTTTCTTTTTTAATGGTGTTGTTTCTTGTCGGTACCTTACGGTTTGATTCGCTCATTCATCTGTTTCCCCCTTCTAGACAAGACGGTAAGCTTTAACAAAGATCTATTACAACTTTATGCAACTTTTGTAGATGAACTTCATTGGTAAATCATGCGAAAAACCTTGTTGTGACAAAACATAACCGAATCCGTCACCGAAGGTTTGGGCTATAAAAAAGCTTGCGAGTAAACCCTTTTCCTCGACCTTAGTTGAACAACAAAAATGGAGTCGAGGCAAATGATGCGCCACTTTATTCAGCACCAACGGCTTCCACATAATTCGGTTAAAATAAAGCATATTCTCTCTCTCTCTCTCTCAGTCTCGCTCTCAGCCTCGGTCTCTGTCGCGCGCTCAAGCCCCTCTCTCGTTCTCAACTTTCCCCCACATTTGTTATGTTTGTTTTCTTCCCCATTTACTTGCATAGCTAGATATCCATTTCCGGTGCATCACAACTCCAGTAAGTGACTACTACTCATCGTGCCTAACGCCTAGAATTTCAAACCCACAACCTCAGTCTCCCACCCATCAAATCGAAAATCTCCATCTCGTTGGAGGGAGTGGCTATGGATCTTTGGACCGTGCAGGTGAAGAACACCGCAGCTCGAAGCCCCATTTCGCTGCTCAGAAACCCAATCCCCAATAAACTCGTTTCGCTGAATTTGAGGAAGATGGTCTCCTTCCGAGCTCAAGACTTTCGAGTCTCCAGACGGAGATGCCGATCCTTCGCCGTGAGGGCCATGGGAAAGAAGAATCCCCACAATCCCGATTCCCCTTCTTCTCCTGGTACATGTTGATCCTGTTACTGTTTTGAATTGTATAACCTTTTCATGTGATTACCATCTGTCTCTGTTTTTACGCCAAGATTACTCCTTGACATCGTTTGCTGCGTGATTCTTGGGCAAGTGAAATAGTTGAGTTGACTTTTTCTTGTTTGATAAAAACTGCGCTGCCACTTTCCGTTTTCTTTTCCTCCTACTCTTGGTCTTAGTACCCAAACACGCTTTTGTGATGCTTCTTGGGGCTCGCTAGTGTTTTTTTTTTTGTTAGATGGTTGGTTTGCGCTATATAGTAGAGATGCCCGTTCTGTTCTCATTACCAAAGTAACAAACCGTCTATGACCACTTACTATAGATAGCGCAGCTGGAGGCAGACATAAGGATTAATTAATAGGAAGGAAGGTGTGATGCTTATGTTGTTACTAGTGGGGATAAAGTTTCCAGTGTGCTTACCGACATCGCAGGCATATTCTGGGCGTGATTCTCGTTAGATGACGATGAAAAAGTTTCTATGGCACTTAATGATGGATGTCTAATGTCCGATGAGTGTTTGACAACACGCCAAAGTACCAAATTGGCTTATTGTTCTTGACCAGAAGGAAATCTTTACACTCACTCTATCAAGCCCCAGCTTCCCAACAATTATAAACCACTGCGTGGAGTGCCCAAATTACTTCCTTTCGCATCTCCATTTTCTCTAATGTACTGTAAGATGGATAGGCCGCAATTTTGAGTTGAGGAGCTAGACAATCTACTAATTAATCAATGAAAGAACATGAAGAATAAGATGTTTTCGCAAGGTCTTGGGTTGAAGTCTTCTTGTTTGCATTCTGGTCTGCCCTTTATGTATGTACCTAGTATGCACTCATCATGTGGTTGTGCCCTGATGTGCTCATTCGGCATATGCATTGAGTGCTTGCAGCACAAGAGGGAAGCATGATAAATTGATAATGGTGTGATGTGTTTTTGAGGGAATCGATCCGTAGGATTCAACAAATAAACAATAATATAAGCAAGGAAAGAAAATTACTGGGTAAATCATAATATAATTATGCGTCAAATTTGCATGCCATAATCTTTTGTTAGGGAAAAGTACAAGACAAACAAGCTAACGAACAAGGAAATTCAAGGGAATTAGATCCTAGGATGATGAAAGGGTATTGCTCCCTTAGTGTGCCGAAGAATGTGGTCCGGCTATGCATAACTGCATGATTAAAACCCACAATCACACTTGAAGGTCTGGGGCCAAAATAGCTAGTGAGGCTGATTAGACCGAATTGTCAAGGACCTGTTCTAACAAGTCTTAGCCCAATCCAAAGTGGGTAATGGTAGAGATTATATTCTACTGCTGGAGTTACACTTATTGAAGACAGGCTTGGAGGCGGCAGAGGAGGGGCACATAGAGTGCAAAGTCGGCGCACGGAGAGTGCAAAGAGGATCCGCAGATGAGTAGCAACGCGATGCTTGGTTATTGTTTAGCTACATTGGTGAAAGTAAGTACAATACTTTGGAAGGGAGAGGTCAATGTGTTTGGCTGGTTCTGATGGCTCTTTTCTTGGGCATACATGTATCTGTACTTTAGGCATGCTTCTTTTTATAAAGGTTGCACATGTGATGCTTGTGTTAAGGGTTTTTGCCTTACTTAGAATAACCGTGCAAGGTCAGCTCTAGCTAATCACGTAGGGAAATCCCTTCTAGCCATGGTTCTAGAGTATTCTGCTGACGTAGTCGTTCGATGATTGAGGTTGTCCTCTTTCTCTGCTAATCAGGTTATGGTACTTGTAAAGATGCCATGCCGCAATGAAAATTTGCTCTCCGCCGTCTATACGATGCGCCTCCATATCCGAAGAAGGATGTAGTCCTGCTCTACTAGGTGCCTTTACATTCCTTTCTTCTATCAAAGGATTAAGGATTATAGCAAATATGCACAAAGTATTCAGAAAGCGTATATGGAGGCCTTCCAAAGGGCTTGCGCTTCGGCTCTCATGGTAACGTTTATGGCATCCTCGCAGTAGGTTTGTAGATCGATGCTCACCGAGAGCATATAAGGAAGCCTCCACGAAGGCTTGTAGATGGGTGCTAATGGAGAGCGTATACGGAAGATTCCTGGAGGGCTTGTAGATTGGTGCCATGGAAAGCGTTTAAGGAAGACTCCTGGAGGGCTTGCAAATAGGTGCTCAGCAGAGCGTATATAGAAAGCTCCTGGAGGGCTTGCTTTTAGATCGATGCAAGGGGAGTGTAGAAGGTCGCCTTCAGAGGGCTTATTAGAATGGGCTCGTGGAGAGCGTATAAGGAAGTCCTTGGAGGGCTTATAGATGGATGCTCAGGAGAGCATATAAGGAAGCCTCCCGGAGGCGCTTGATGAGAGGTGCTCACGGAGAGCATACTTGGGTCAACTTTTTTGCATAATTATCCATTCGTGGCTTTCGCATATGAGTGAAACGTGAGAAAAGGGATATTTGCTATGTTGTCTTTGCCCCCTACACTTGCGCACATGTGAAAGTGGCCGCACATTCGTGCACAAAAAAATGGGGGCGTGCATATAGTACAGCAGGCATCCAGGACGTGAGCCCTTACGGATCTTGTAGCATTTGATGCACATGTACTTTTCAGGACGCATACAACCACGTTTATTAATCAGTGGGCTCAATTTTTGATAATTGCTAAGTAGCAGTTGTTACCATGTTCAATGCGTAGCCATTCATTTGAATTCCACAGCCTTGAACATTTCTATAACTATGGGGGTTAGTGCGTGTATTGTTGTCGCTTTATCCTGTACTTCATCTTCATCACTATATTGTGGGGTATTTTGCTTCCCATTTTTATCTTCATTTGCCCTGCACCCTTACAAGGTCAAAAAAATTTCTGACATAAAAACCACGCCCAAGCATACTGATGACCTTAGACGAATACCAACATCTCAATACGGTCTTCCGCTGCTGCACGAATATGTGCTGATCGTGACAGGATACTGGCAAAACAGTGTTTGGCAAGAATCTCGATATGCGCACGTCGGATGAACACGATCATGAAAAGGAGACTGTAATGTGGATTACTACGAGTACACAAGCTTTATGATATGCAATTCCTATGTGATTAGAGCCTTCCCTACTTGGGCACCGTGTCATGAACCGCCATCTCTTATACAAGGCAACACCGTTGTCTCTTGATGTCACAGGATGATTGTGACTATGGCAAACAGGGTTTTTGCCCGTCAATGCCGTCAATGAGGGCATTGACGAAGTGTTAATTGTCAGTATCCTGTCACAGTCTGCACATTTTTTTTCTTTTATGCAAGGTTGGTACCAGTGTGCTTCCAGAGACGATAGAGTTGCCTTGTTGCATAAAAACCACGCCCAAGCATACTGATCTTAGTTGCACAAAGCGAGGGCGGGGGCGGGAGAGGGAACGGGGGCAGAGGAGCGTAAGCACCAAGAAGAATCTGAGGTTGGGAGCAGCTTGAATAAATAAATATGTAAAGAGTATTATCATTTGTTTAGTATAGTTTACATAACCAGCAACAACAAATAAGGAGGCTTTGAGGACTTAAAGGAAGAGAGAAACAAGGAATTGAGTTGAAAATGGCTTGATTTTCAGGTATTCTTTCACTTGTTCCATGCATCTCTATCCCGCTAACGGGGTCGAGTTCCCATATTAGCTTGGGACGAGATCCCATGGAGCTCCTAACTTGGGATCGCAAAAGCGAGTTTCCGAGAGAGAAACGTCACCATATTAGGAGTTTCCTGCAACTAAGATACTAATAACCTTAGACGAATGGCAAAATTTTGATACGGTCTCACGAGACTACTCACATTGATCTTGTCTTAAGTTTATCTCTTCTTACACTCATTTTACATCTGGGAAGTAACATTGACACTCCTTGCATTGAGTCTTGGTGGAGGGTGTTAACTTTTTGCATAAGATGACTCAATTGCTGTTACATGTGCATTAAATTCTCAGAATTGTTTAACAATGTCGAAACCCTGAAAAATCCAATTGAAAACCTAATAGCCCCTCTTTTTTTCCAATTATAACCCAATTCCGCCAACACCACAACCACCACCAACCAGCAACCTAGAGACAAACCACAACCTGCAACACCAGTCTTGAACCACTAGCACCATCGTCAACCTATTGCCTACTACCTTCACCAATGTCTATTACTCCATCTCCAAACCAATTAAAAGAAACCACCTCACGATCACCAACCAATGAACATCGCTGATGATTATCTGTCTCGCAGGCGCGATCCACCACTAACTCTGAATCTGGTTGTGGCTGTGAACTTGGTGCTGGTGGTTCTGGATTTTGTAAGTGGGATCCCTTGGTAGTGGAGATTTGGCGGCAGCAGTGGTGGCAAACCGGTGGCCATCTATGAAGCACGATTGCTTCATTTTGGCCGGTGTATCAGCACTGGGTGTGGATCTGGCTTGCATGTGGTTTGGGTGTGCATTGGGTCCAAAGTTTTTAATTTTTGGAATTTTAAGTGTGGTTTAGACATGGCCGGGACACGCACCAGGTACTTGAGGGTTCAAATAAGGAGAGTGGGGAGAGAGATGGAAGCAGAGAAAGCAGCCATCGTAGACCATGGGCAGCACCAGCGACCGGAAAATGACACCACAAGGAGATGTCGGCGCAAGCGTATCTGGCAGTAGCAGCAGCATCCGACAGGCTTTGTGATTTCTCAATAAGAAGAAGGGCAGAGCGCTGTTGTCGATGTAGGTTCTTCAACCCATAACCATACGTTTTATTGTGTGCGGGTCACTTGTGACAGTTGTATGTCACTTTCCAACTTTGTAGTTTTTTACTTAGGTACTCACTTATTTGTTACTTCCAAACTAGCCCCAATACTTCATAGAAGCAATACAATACTAATATCATAACCCATTCAAACTTTATTAAAATCTGCTATACAATTCCAATAATTCCGAAAATGCCCACCAACTTAACAAACTCCTCACTCATTTGGTTGAAAAGAAAATATTCTTGTTACTCCTGTATAAGATAATATATCATATTAGCCGTATTTCTATCACAGTCACATCCTGATCTTTGTAAAAACTGATGGATCTGCATATCCGCATCCGTGTCATATCCGCCTTGCATCAGAATCGTTCATCCCAAGTGGCCATTCAAAGGGATTAAAAGAGAAAAATCAAAGTCGTTCATTGATATTTCTCAATCTTTTGTGATTGGATGTTTTTAATTTATTTGTTGCTCAATATGTTGGTTGGATGCAAGAAAAATTAAGGTCGACTGAACTTGGGCCGCAAAACTACAGCTTGAGGGTTTTGTGGTTATTCACAATTTTTGACAATTAAATGAACAGAAAGATGGTGAAGGGGTCAAGTTGATACTTAAAACCAAATGTGAAGGGGGTGTCAGTGTTGTTTCCACGATGCAACGAGTAGCTATATCTTTAAGACTTAAACTCAGGGGTGCCAGTTTGATTTTCCCTTTCTGATACAAATGTCGGGTCATTTAGAATCTAGGAAGCACCGACACCTCATATAGGTCAAGGTATGGTGTCCGACACCTCTCACTGGTGTCTGAATTTATTTTTATTTTTCTAATTACCAGAGACCGTGTCGGACACCTCTCGAAGAAGTGTCCACACATATGGGGCCAAAATATAATATTTCAAACTTATTTCAGGGTGAGTGCTAATAAGTGACAAATCTGGGGCTTTTTTGATAAATGAATTTTTAGGCCAAACCCAAATCAGATCGACCAAAAAAAAGGTACCCTTTTTCTTTCTCTCTTATCTCTTTCTCTTTTCTCACGGAAAGCATCCAAGCTTACCGGTCCAGATATAGGTCAACATCTCCGACCTCATTTACAGACCCATCTGGCTGTATAGGACATGTCCTTCATGCATTTGGTCCCATGTCTTTTATCCTTCTCTCTTGTTACTTTTGAGACTCTAATCTTGGTAGATGTTGAAACATTCAACTACTTTCTTATTACTGACCTTCTTTCTTGTTATTGTTGAGACTATTTCATGTTACTGCCTTTCTTTCTCATCCGTTTTGAACGAAATTCAACTGCTTCAGTTGATGTTTATTTTTAGTGTACATATATTAAAAACAAAAATATATTAAAAATTCAATGGTGTCCTGTGGTGTCCAAAATTTAGTTTTTTACAAAGTGCGGTGTCCCGGTCAGTGTCGGTGTCGGACGCGGTGTCCATGTCCGTGCTACCTAGTTTAGAATGTGTGCTTCAGGTGCGCGATGCGGGTCTCGTCCCACCGCATGAAGAACGGAAAGGGCCTTTTTGTTTTGATGAGTTTTGGACATATTTTGGAAGTCCAAATGTCGGTCTGGAGTGCCCTGAGAAATCCTCTGCTCATCAGTGGCTTGCCAGATTTTACCATTCATATGCTCTTGGAGACAGCGGTAGTTTCCCTTTAGCAACCTATACTTTGTTGCCCCAGGTAATTTTCCTGATGGTTGGAGTTTGTGACGAAGTACATTCTGGGCACAGAGTCGCTGCACAGATGTGAGAAGTGAATCTGACCAAGTGTAAGCCTAGTTTCTTGATTTTATGTTTTTGGTTGGACAAGGTTCTCTGTTTATGGCGAATTTACTATGACCTTGGAGGATTGTGCCAGTTGACGCCCTTAACCTTAATCGGCGACATGACGTGTCTATACTATTATTTAGGTGTGGCAAAATATATGCACGCATATGCACATAGACACATTGGCAAGTTAGCATGTTGGTCAAAAGTGGAAAGTGGAAACTATTTATTATAGCCTTCAATAGCTTATTCCATAAATCTTGGTCACACAATGTTTGTCTTTACTAAGTCGTTTAAACATTTTTACATATTATGACATCATCTTGCATTTCGGATCCTTCACAGAAAGTTGGAAGGAAATTGGTGCTTTAAAACTTTGTTTCAAAATATAAAAGGTTGATGTTTACCGATGATTTGCAATGGTTCAAAACTGGAATGGCCACCTAAGGGACTTGTTTGATTGGCACTCATTCAACCAGGGTCGAATTGTGAGGTAATAATTGTGTGCAGAAGAGACAATATTCAATATTTTTAAAGTTAGATAACTAAGAATCTAAATTACTGGATGTAAAATAGACTGAATTTGTGTAAAAAAGGTAATTAAAAAAAAAGGATTAATCCACTTCAACTACGTGGCTTCCTAACTGTTAGCTTGTTAGCCATTAATTTTTGAGAGAGACGGAATACAGTGGTCAAGAATCAAGGTCATAATATGACAACCCCACCACCTACATCATTCATCCTTCTCAACTTGGCTGAACCGAATGAAGTGGTGAAACAGGCCAAACTTCCCTCTGTAATAGACCTAATCAATCGAGAAACTAGATGGCTACGACATAACTGAACATCTCAAATCAAAGAAGTATGATGGCTCATCAGGACAATTGCGAGTACGATATCAGTGAATATGACCGGACGCTTGTGAAGAAATTTGTCTGCTAACTGATTTCACTGGTCAATTCACGAACTTCTTTTGATGTTAACTTCTTAGCTCGGGCTTTTCTGTTTCTTTTCATGGTCTGGGCTTTGGGGCTCATTCAGGTTGGTTAGACAGCCGCCAACCCGCTGGTCCGGGGCTTTATAACATCGATGGTTTTTTTTTTCTTTCTAAGAGACACTATGTCTGTGAATTATGTGAAATACTTTCTAAAAGATTGTCACATAGTGCTTCAATGCAGTATGGTTCCTCATATATCACAAAGCCACTTAGAGTCAATGTAAATTCTGTTGAAAGTTTAAATGTCTTTTTGTTGTATGTTCATTTACACTTTGGACAACAAATATAGCTGGGTAACACCATTAAAATTTCTGGAAGGTGTAGGTATCCCGACCTCTTTTATGGTGCATGGATATAAATTTTGGATTCACTGCATGCGAGATGTTGAAGCTGTTAATTTTGACTAAACAGGATTCGACGTAGGCACGTAGCATGGCTTATGTATGTATAACAAGTCAGAATCATCATCCAATCACGTGGTAGAACATGGTATACCTCTATATGAATATAACTCTATGGTTATATTCACGGCGATGTACTTTTGATGAAATCGAGCCTTCATTTTCTTCAAGGATTACATTCAAAATAAACTAGCCATCAAGGACCATGTTTAAACCCTGGCGAAAAGCATCCCTTGTCACTTGAGTCTTCGGGCATGCAAATCTCAGTCGGGCCGGACGAGAAGCATGGCTTCTGATGCAACTGAAGAATCTATTGCAGCTGTCTATATCCATTAGGACCATACAATATTCCTCAGGGGACCTTAGAGGTTTAGGGATTCACAGTCACATTCTCTTGCATCATAGCAAATAGATGGTCTTGGCAAGATGGTTTAGAGGCCATGGCAGGCTGGCAGGAGGTATGGTTAATGCAGAAGACAGATCGATGGATATGGCTGATTGATGCAGAAGAAAGACCAGTCTTTCAAAAGTTTTTTTATAGGAATTTTTTAATATTGCTTGTTCGTTGAAAGCAAACACCAGTGCCCTAGATGATTTGTTGCACCTTCTGTCTCTTCAAGCCTGATAGTGGGCACACATCATCTCTAATTAGAAGTGTATTTGTATTTCGTTAAACTTGTGAGATGCAAAGTACTTAATTTAGATTCTGTAAATGCAGAGAATGATGATCATATGACCCCGGAAGGTGGTAGTCCCAAAGGAAACAACTCTTCCTCCGAAAGCAGCAAACCCACTGATACTGGCTCTTCGAAATCTCATCACAAAATCTTGGACTGGAGGGAGTTCAGATATATTCTCTATCGCCAGGAGCAGGTAATGTTTAACTTTTGTATTGGGTTACATAGTGTAACCGACAAAAAGAATGAGCTTCTACTTGCTAGGTTTTGTACCATATTAAGAGGATGAGCATCTTCCGAAGTATCCTGAATTCTTATGCGGGGCGGGTGCACGCTTATAAGGCGGAGATGATAGATTTCCTCTGCTTAACTTAGAAGGCAGTACATGCACCATTTCAAAGTAGGAAGTTTATCTGCATAGTGACTCAGTTACATCGACCACTCGGCTTCCTTGTGGTAACTTTCAACCATCGAAACAAATTCAACTCATGATAGATGACCATTCTCGAAACGTGGACCACAAAAATGTTGGAATAGCTAAAAATAAGAGAAGAATCTCTAGAGTAAGTATTATTTGTGGCAATGGTGATTGAGTGAGGCTAAGTCCACTTTGACTTCGCCCATTGTTGTACTAATACTAATTCCATTTGGTGTGTGGAGTTTTTGTTGGTTGGATACCTTGGAACAAGCAATGTACCGGTTACCAGCCTGCTAATCTGAGTCGGTTATGGGTACTTAGAATACGCAACTGGTATTCAATTCTTCTTCCCCCCCCCACCCTCCCCTGAAATGCAATAAAAGAAAAGAGAAATTGAGGAGAAACATTAAAACGAAATTAAAACGAAAAGAACATAATAACAAAGGGAATTACAACTACCAAATATTCCATTCGTGCATTTGATTGGATGAGCCATATTTAAGTGTTTGCACCATTATGGTGGATCCTTTACAGGATTTTCTAGTTGCCACCTTAACTATTTCTTAGATATTTAACGACTTCAATACCATGATGGGATATGACATGTGTGGGTTGCAAAGAAGCCAACTTTGTTATTTGTAAAAATATTTGGCAGCGGTAGAAAAGTTGAATTAAAAAAACTTCTAAGAGTCAGTTTACATCTGAAAATCCTATATCAGGCAGCAACTGGAGGCTCTGAAACCAACAAGCAAGACGGGGCAGTCCTCGAGTCCAAACCTCTTGGCCTAAAGTGGGCACACCCTATTTCATCACCTGAGCCTGGCTGTGTCCTCGTCGCCACAGAAAAACTGGATGGGGTACGCACATTCGAGAGAACTGTGGTTCTCCTCCTCAGATCTGGAACAAGACATCCACAAGAGGGGCCATTTGGAGTCGTCATAAACCGCCCACTGCACAAAAAGATCAAAGACATGAAACCCACTAATGTTGATCTGGCAACCACATTTGCTGACTGTTCATTGCATTTTGGTGGACCCCTTGAGGCAAGTATGTTTCTCCAAAGAGCTGGGGACAAAACACATACTTCTAAGTTTGAAGAGGTGATCCCCGGTCTATGTTTCGGTGCTCGAAACAGCTTGGATGTAGCTGCTGGGCTGGTGAAGAAAGGGATGCTCAGGCCTCGTGATTTTAGATTCTTTGTCGGATATGCAGGTTGGCAGCTGGATCAATTGAGAGAGGAGATCGAGTCGGGTTATTGGTATGTCGCTGCATGCAGCGGGAATTTGATTTTTGGAGCTTCGTCAACTTCTTCGTCAGAAGGTTTGTGGGAAGAGATTTTGCAACTAATGGGCGGTCGTTATTCGGAATTGAGCCGCAAGCCTAAGCAAGATATTTAGTTCTTTCCGAACTGAGGTAGCTTAAGTAATAAATAAACTGAGGTGGGAGTCAGTTCAGGAAATGTAATCACGGTTTATAAAAGCAAATGTACAGAGGACTGGTAAATTTTGAATCACTAGAGTTGTTGTTTCGTTTATGCTTCCTGTATGTAATTATTTGCTTTGCTAACTTAAAGGATTGTTTCGAGGAAAACGAAAAACCGTGGAATGAGCCTCAATCATTTTGCAGTTCCTCTCTTCAACGAGATTTCGAGCCTATTGTTGACAGAACAATGGTGCAGGTGCCCTGGAAGTATCCTTTGCGAGCTCCTTCTGTCGCCTAAAACTTTAAGACCTGTTCACATTTTAGTGATGACTTTACCTTCTGAGGGCCAAGTGCACCCCCCTTAGTGAATGAAGTTATCTCTTTCCTGCAAACTAATTGTGATGCGTCAGTGTCTATGCTTTTCTTCACAATATATTCGGTCAAGATCTGTTTAACCATGATTTTACATCATCATATGAAGATCACATCTTGCACAAGTACCATATGGTTTGGTTACTATCGTACTTGTGCGTCATATACCATGTTTGCACTTTGGTAACACTTTTGAGCCTCTAGCTGTAAGATTTTATGGCATTTATTTCAAGGGTTGAAATGCAAGAAAAAAAACCAAATGTAAAGGGTTAAAACCCTACGAACTCTACTGCCGTGTCCCAAAGTGCAGTATGCTGTTTGATTTTTGACGATGATGATCTGAATTGCAGCTGCGATTTAAGTCAAAAGAACAAATTGGACCTGCAAAAAGGTTTAGCAAGGTTTGGGGGTTTGTCTTGCGATGCTTGATAGCAGCTCCACAATCTGAAAATGAAGAACTGGATTCAAACCTACTGTGAATGTCTCTAAGTACGTAGTGGAGATGCCTGGTACACTGATGTAGAGTCTGAAATCTTGCAAAGATAGATCCACCCCATTAGTTCAATGAGCTGAGTCCCAAAGAGCACCGCCACCCCCCAAAAGCCCATATTTGGGCAACATACAAACCCCAGTTTTGATTACTGGACCCATCTATGCCAGCTACCCTCTTGCATCACTCAAATAATGGAGAGAAGCCATTTCGATAAAAAATATGCTCACAATATTTGAAACAACTGACCATTTTCTATGACATGCCACACATATATATCTTGCTTCTAACAGCACCTCATCCGATTCTTCCGGTGCCTATATTTATCCTTTTTCAGCAGAAGTGGTCAATTGGTTGCCGAACCTTCTTCCACAACTGAATCTTTAACTCTTGACGATTGAGTCGCAAAAATATGACAGAGCAGAAGGCTCTGATACCACTTGTAGGTTTCTAAGTATACCTAGTCGGGGGGTTGAATAGGTGTTTACATATCTAAGTAAAAATTAAAAATTTCAACTCATAAGATAATCATAATCATAGATCGACGCAGAGATTTATACCGGTTCAGTCTCACCTGCCTATGTCTCCACTTGCCTACATCCAATCTCCGAGCACAAGGGAGACCTACTCGAGTCTTCCACTACTTAGCTAGCTTTGCGTGTTAATTCAAACCTCAGTATAATTCAAAAACCTCTTCAAGATTTCTAACAGGTACATTCAAGAAAAGTTTGTAATTGAAATACTAACACAACTTACACTCTTTAAAGAGTAGATGTTACAATGATAAACAAGTGAACTAAGCTTTCTAAGGTGGGAAGATCTTCACCGCTAAGTAGCTTAACCAAGAAATTTGCTCAACAAACTTTCTCAAAGAGTTTTCTCACTCATAAGTTTTTGTGAAGAATGTTCGTGCAATGAGAGAAGTAAATTTTAGAGAGAGAGAGCAGAGAGAGAGAGTCTTAAAAGATAATCCGTTTAGAATTAAAGCTCTCACGTGTCCATTATATAGTTAGAGAAATAAAGCCGTTAAAAACGTTTAAAGGGACAGGCTAATGGTAACAGAGTTTAAGGTTGGTCGACTGCATAAGTTCAGTATGATGAAAACACAACTTTTCAATTGATTGATTCCAAATTCGATTGACAGTATTTCAATGTAGATAGCATTTTTATGCACTGCACAATTCAGTTGACTGAATATCCCAACTCTGTTGGCTGAAAATGTTTTCTTTTAAAATCGATGGAGTGTACTAAAGAATTCGTTCGATTGCATTTCCAATGTAGTCTACTGAATTTTCTTTTAAAATCGATTGAGTGTACTAAAGAATTCATTCGACTGCATCTCTAATGTAGTCTACTGAATTTTCTTTACAAGGTCACTGAATAATTCAGTTGACTGAAAGCACGAATTCGGTAGACTGAATTATTCAACTGAGTTGAATTTTTCTTAAGAGGCCACTGCAAAATTCGATTGACTGAAAACTTCAAGTGAATTGAAAGAAATTGTTTATCGAAAAAAGCGTTATTGAAGAAAGATTGTTTTGCAAATATTTTTCGGTTAGCTCATTTTCGATTGACCGATGATATTTAAGAAAACTTAGCATGAATTTTCATAAACGACATAATCTATTGTCCAAGATTTCTAGCATGCTCAATAAGTCTAACAAATTTGTACAACAATTGATAGAGATACCTAGATTGTTTGTACTTGAAGCACACGTTAGATAAAGTGAAGGTCAATGTATTAGAATCATCAAAATGTAGGACGTAATCCAAGGGTCAACAAAAGTCATTATGCCGAAGCTTTGACATACCTTCAAGTGAGATACATTGCACATCAATACCTTGATATGTTGGAATTCCGTTTAATGTATTATAAATGCACACACTCTTATATGACATCCACACTTATGGATATTTCCATATGAATCGCGGCCACGTCTTTTAATAAGGTATCTATATCGATTATTAAAAAGTTAAATTATTTGTTAAATCAATTTACTGATCAGAGAAATTAGTATCATGAGATACATGGACTAAGATGTAATTACTAAGGTAGCAGCACAGTAGTTCAAGGCCCTAATTGTAATTACGAACATCTGTGGAGGAGCAAAGTTGCATTGATTAATTAGTAGGGTTAAAGTCGTAATTTGCTAAAGTCTTTGATTTAGTTACATTTTAATTTCTGGAGTTTTCGTATTAATTATTTAGTGGAATGAATTATTACTAAACAGATAACCCAATTGGGCTACGAGCGACTAACTAAGCAAGTGAGTCCTCTTTGAGTTGGAATTAATAAGTGCATAAGTCCCTCTACTAGCCCACACTTGAATCCTAAAATTAAAGAAAAGTCTTAAAGAGAAAGGAGTAGAATTAGAAAAGGAGTGAGAAGCCAAAATGGGGGTACTATTCACAGATACTATTCATGCCCCCCCCCCGGCCGCCGTCGCAGCGGGAAGTCTCTCTCTCCTCTTTTCATATGTTCCCTTCTCTCTTTTCTCTACATCATATTTTCTAGAGCATAGAATTATAGAATCTCGGATTGGAGAATCGCAACAGCCCACACTCGGATTCGACGTAGGGTCACAGCAAGGAAGATTAGTTGGTATCAAAATCAAAATCAAAGTTTTTCGTCAAGTTCTAACAAGAACGCGAAGGTGTGATTTAATTACATGTCTTGTTTACGACTATGTAATCTATGCATGTTAACGCATGGTTTCTTTCTTTCCGCTATAAAATTTTATCACATACATGATCCAATTTTTCCTACACAAACACACACGTGCGCGGGCGTACATACAACCCCATCCCCTACTGATCCATCGCCACTACCCCTTTTATCCTATGTGGATCGATCCCTAACACACACCCCATACACAACCCCATTCCTTACTGATCCACCACCTTATCATCTTCCTCCTCTATGAATCAATCCGCGACATGCACACATACCCGCATTTCTCCAACACAAGCACGTGCACAACCTCCTTCTCTCACCAATCCACTACCACCTCTTCCTTCTCGAAGAATTGATCCCCAACACACACACACACACACACACTTCACCACTTGAGTCAATCCACCACCATCATACCACCGGAATCCCATCGTCGTCGCACCACTAGACTCGATCACATCATGACAACCATCGTCATGTCCACCATTATCCTTAAAAGGACCCACACATCTCCACCACATATCTCGCTCATCAAGCTTGTGAGCCTCGCCAACAATGATCGTGAAACGGAAAGACTCGAGGTGGCTGTTCATATCTGTTCCCAACCTATCTTGGCTACACCTATGGACCCACTGAGGGTCCCATTTCGCACGACACATCGACTCATTCAACAGTTAATTTTTCAATGCATCGAACCGGTCAAAGTGCGCGCTCCCAAGTCATGTGCATTTTTCGCTTCACACGCCTCGTGCGAGAATTAGGCGTCAATTCTTTTTACGTTAGCGTGACTCACGGTAGCACGTTCGTCATGCGGCGACCACCCGAACACCTTTTCACCAAAAACATCGCCCGACGGCGCAACTGGAGCAGCGGGGTCAAAGGGCAAAGGCCTTGGCCTATCCCATTGCCTATGGGGTCGGCCTCGGCCCCCAATGGGGGTTGGCCTTGGCCTTCCCCCCCCCCCCTTCTGGTTACTCACTTCTCGCGCAATGTCCTTTTCGTGCATTGTTCGCTTCGTACGTCTCGTATGTGACTTTGGCACCTTGTTCATTACGTGGGTGCGACTCACGGCAACACGCTCGTAGTACCTCAACTACCCAACTCCGTGTTGTCCACCAAAACACCAACCGTTGGCGTACCTAAAGTTTACCAAAAGGGGGAGTGGCCTTGGCCTCCCTTTGTGGGAGTTGGCCTTGGCCTTGGCCACCCCCTAAGGTCGGCCTCCACTTCCATGATACGTGCCCCGACACCAGGTATTGTCTCGCGACGGTAGTTGCCGCGCCCGTGCGCCACTTTCATGACATGTGCCCACGGCACTAGGTATTGTCTCGCGACGGTTGTCGTCGCGCCCATGCGCTATAATCAATGTCTAAGGCCGTTGGCATTGCGCCCATGCGCCACAATCATGTCTCGTGCTGTAGCCACTGCGCCCATGTGCCACAATCAATGTCTCATGCCGTTGGCATCGCGCCCATGCACCACAATCATGTCTCATGCTGTAGGCACCGCGCCCATGCGCCACAATCATGTTACATGTCTTCAGGCACCATACTCATTCACCACACCATGTGCCCATGCCATGGACGTGGAACATGCCTCGACCAACTCTCCGGAGTGTGCAGCATTTCGAGTGGCTCCACTCGTAGTGCTCTGGCACGAGGACCCTTCGCAGTAGGATAGGCTCGTTACCACAAAGCTATCGCCGCCTGGGGTGACTTGCATGACACTAGGCATTGAGCTGCAACCATGTCCACTCACGTTACCGGTGATCATCGGCACCCCCAGGACGATGACTCCCAGGTCACTCCAGGACGGAACAGGTCTTTGGAGGGCATCGCACCTAGTCCACCTGGCAGTTGGCTACGGGGGCAACCCTCACCGCTGTCAGGTTCTCTACGTGTCTCTTGACGCACCTTGTGGGATTCAGTAAGGGCTTGGACCGGTGGCTAGGGCAACAGGCTTACTCTGATCATACTGTCATGGTGTGGTCAGTCTTCTCAGACAGGTAGAGCGACGCTATGTGGGGCGGGTAGCGTGAATTTGGGAACAGGTAGTCCAACGAAAAATCGGTATTTTCGGACCCTTGGTGACGTGTCACTCCCAGGGGACGACATATGGCATTTTATGACACAGACACACTGTTTCCTATAAATTGTTAACTTTATGACTCATTCAAGGACTTTTGGCTCATTCTTACAAAATCACTTTCTCACTCTAGAATTTGAGAGCTCTTGGATTCTAGAGAGAGAAACACAAATTGGACATAACACCAGACCGTAAACATTTGACCCTGACTTGGACCTTGACTTGGACTGTCGACTATCGACCCTGTTCGTCTCAGCCTTGTCACCCCAGTACTGCCATCCCTTACGGCTTGTCTGGGAAGCCTTGCTCTCTGCCCTTACTCCACCCTCACTGTCTCTCACTTTGTACATCTGGAAGCTGACTTAGACTGCAGCCTTTTTGGCACCTCCACATAGGTATGAACCCACTCCTTGGCATCAATATCTTATCGCGACATCCCTCCACCTATGATGGGTTGTTCTTGGTTGGGTTGTGTTGGGTAAAGATGGGCTTTTATTGTGTTAGTGCTTGATTCAGGTTCGGTGGGTAGGCTTGAAAAGATGTGGGTGATTTTCTAGGGCTTGAGAAGAGAATTAGAAGAGAGAACAAAGTTGTTGCAGAGTTCATGGTGATGAGTTTGGTAGATGGAGATTGTGGTAGTGCTGTGGTGGTTTGGTTGTTGATGGAGAAGGAAAGATGAAAATGGGTTGGACAATTTTGCCCTTAAAAGAATTGCATAAATACACTCGTCCACCTAATTTTGACGGTCATTTGATTTTTTGTCCAATTTCTTTATAGTGAAAAAGTTAGGGTTTTGAATGCCCAAAATGAAAGGTTGAGGGTTTATTTGCCAAAAGTTACAAATCTTATGAGTTATTTGCAATTGAACCACGAAAAAAGAGATATTCTCATGAATTTTCCGTACCCAACAAGATAAAATAGACAAATTCAAAGTCTTGATAAGCATTCAAGACCATTTTACAAATTGCTCAAATAACAAGACTCCAAACTACGGGGTTTCGTGTGCAATCTAATGCTTTATGCTAATTATTGAAAAATAATTGGAAAGAAAAGAGGGGGGGGCCGATAATGAAAAGAATTTGGGGTCCGAGGAATATAACTAATGACTCCATGTAGTATACCTCGGGTGTGATGTCACCTCCTCAATTTACAAAAGGTGTACTAACCTCACTTCCTCCCCTCCGGTTAATGAAATATGGTACAATTGATGAAAATTGTCAAAATTTAACCGTGCCAGCATTGACTAACAAATATCTTCTGTACGTGACAACTTTGTCCTCCTTTTTCACTTCTATACGTGGTTATATATTTGGTTAAAGGTGGTGGGTGATGGGGATGCGCAGGGGGGGGGGATTGGGGTTGGGCTGTGGTGTGTATGCGGTTGTGTGCTTGTGTGTGCCCGCGCGTGTTCACAGAGTGGTTCTGTATGCAGAGTGGGTGATGGGGTAACCACGTGGGATGTGTGGGTGTGTGCGCTCACGGTGGTGCGTGATGGGCGATGGGGGCGGCAATGAGAGTGGGTGGCGACTGTGGGCGTGGGGTTGGTTGACGGGGTGAAAGTGAGAGGGGGGACATAGAGAGGGTGGAAGGGGGCATTGACATAAAATGTGATAAATCACCCTTGTAGCGACATTTAATAGACACTAATTATTTTTAATGATTTTTATTTAGTGATGTTACAAAAGTATTGTTAAAAATTATCATTAATAAAAGTAGGGCTAATTACACCCATGTCCCTGAGGTTATGCTGAAATTACACAAGTGTCCATAAGTTTGGAATATAGACACTTATATCCTTTGACCTAACGGAATACAAGAATACCTAACGGTTTTAGCGAAATGACCGTATTGCCCATGACTTAAAAATGTAATTTCTTAACATGCCACTCTTTACTTTTAAAAGGTAAATTTCTCTCTTATGTTTCTTTCTCCTCTCTTTCTTCCCACAGCAGTCAGCCAGTCATGTACACCCTTGACCCTGCTTACCCCAACCATACCCTCACAAACCATGACCAACTACCATGCACCACTGCTGTGACCCACCCCAACACCACCGTCGTGCCCCTTACACCGGAACAAGCTATACACAACGCCACCGCCGATCAATACACTGTACTAACCCACAACAGAAACAAGATTTATGTTAAATAATTACCAAAAAAAAAAGAGAAACATATCTGATGGTGGTGGAAGGCCGTTGGTATGGTGGTGGGTTGCGGAGATGATGGAGGGTCGCGGATACAATTATGGTGGTTAATCGGTCGTCGGTGGTGTACGAAGGTGAGAGAGGTGAGACCGGGATCTGTTAGGGGTTGTGGCGAGGCCGACTACGTCGCGGTTGAGTAGATTTTAAGGGCAGGGGTGACGGAAGGTGATGGTGGTGGTTACGGGGGGTGGCTGGATCTGATTTGGTTGCGGTTGGCCATTGTGGCGGCAGTGCCGAGGTAAACGAGGCTACAGTGAATGATTGAGGTGGTGCGCGATAGAAGGGAGGGCGGGGTGGGTGAGGCTGAGATGGGGCAACGACGGCATGGCTAGGGGGAGGGGGCGGCAGCGACGACGGAGGCGTGCGTTAGAATTTAGGGAGAATGAAAATTAGGGTGGAGCTGGGGGTGGGGGGAGGGGATGAGAATTATGGTTTTTCATATTTTTTAAAAACAAAGGTATATTAAGGAAATTAAAAACCATATTAAGAAATAAAAAATTTGAAGAGAGATAGAATTAGAAATTAAAATTTCAAAATTAGGGTTTTGAAGCCCTAATTTATGAAACCCTAATTCAAATTAGGTTTCGAAACCATAATTTTCAAACCCTAAGGATTGAAAATAAGAAAAAGTGAAAAAATAAGGGTTCGAAAATACCCTAATTTAAAATTTAGGGTTAAAACCTTAATTTGAAAAGAGAAAGAAGTAGATTTGAAACCCTAATTTTGGGAATTAGGGTTGCAACCCTAATTTTTTAAATCAGGGTTGTAATCTTTATACAGTGTTATGTAGATATATGGTATAAGGGTAGTATTGACATTTAAAAAATACGTATGAATGACATCAGTCAAAAAATATAATTTTTTAACTGAAACCTGATGGATGGATACGGCTGATACATTTTCAAAGTTTTTGGTCAAGATATGTTACATTTTGAAACTTAATGTCCTTGACTGTAATTATACCCTAACCTCGGGGACACTACTGTAATTATTATTAACCCATAAAAGTATTAACGAAAAAAAAGAATTTATCGACCCTTAATTGCGAGAGAGTGCAAACCTAGGAGCCAAAAGTTTTCCTGGGATATTTTGCCAAGGAATTAGGCCAAAGGTTCCGAGGACCATAAACATAAGGTAGGGACTGGGGAGATACAGAGGCGGAGGAGAGAGGAAGACAGCACAGAAATAGGGTACAATGTTGACGTGCTCCTCCTCCTTGTATCCTTCAAATCTTCCACTAATCCCGCATAGCCATGGCTTATCCTCGTTATTAACCATATCCATTCCGGCTTCACCGTCATTTCTCCCAAGGAACAAAAACCGGAGTGCAAGTTCCTTGAGAAGCAACAGAATTCGTGCAAAGAAGTCTTCTGCTGATGACGTGCAATTTCCGTTGCAAAATGACACCACCAACCCCTCCACTGCCACTAGTTTCTTATCGCTTCTCTGCCCCTTGCTCAAGCTCTTCTCTGTAAGCCTTCTTTTCACTCTTAAACGCACACACAATTGCATAAGCACCCAGTTGTTGAAAAGGTTTACACTTCAACTTAGTCACTGGCCTATACACTGTTCCATCCGCTCTTCTACTTATTTGACACGTCCCAAAAACAGAATATCTCAAGTTTATACAACGTACTACTTTACTCAATATATGATGGTAAATGCAAATTGCTGCAAAAGTTTGCTACATTTACCGAATATTGCGGTGGGTTGTAGCCATTATAAGTGGGGAGAGGTGCACGGGCGGACCCAAGAAGTTTAATTGGAGACCAAAACGTAGTAAAAAAAAATTGATGGCGAGTATATTTCACATAAAACAGGAAGACCCAAAACATTTAATCTAAAAGTAGTTCATCACGGTTTCACAAAACAGGGAAATGTATGAAAAGGAACTTTCCTGATATGTATGAATTGATGGTCAAAGCGAAAGACAAGGGAGATAGAAAGAATTTAAACTAGAAAAAGAAGTAGCCTTGATCTATTTGTGTTTCTTTGTAATTCGGAGATTTGAAAGAATGAAACAAAGAAAAAGATTATGACTGCCGGTGGCACAAAAAGTTAAAAACACAATAAAAAGAAACACCTATAACACACGCTCTCTCTCTCTCTCTCTCTCTCTCTCATACACACACACAAAAACACACACAGAGCCATACCCACACCCACACCCCCCCCACACACAGTCGTGACGCCCCCCAATCCCACACACACGACTGTGTGCTTTGTGTGTTGTGTGTTTTGTGCCTGTAGGGGTGGGGGGTTGGGTGTGTGTGTGTGTGTGTGATAGTGGATATTGTTTGTGTGTGTTTTGTGGGTCTTGCATGTGTTATACGTGCATGCGTGTGTGTGTTTGTGTGTGCGCGTGTGTGAGTGTGAGACAGTGTGTGTTGTGTGCGTGTGTGTGTGAGACAGTGTGTGCGTGTGACTGTTTGTGGGGTGGGGGAGTTTGTGTGTGACAGTGTATGTGAGACGGAGAGGGAAAGAAGAGAGAGAGATGGGGAAAGAGAGAAAGAAGAGGAAAATTGAGAAAGAGTTGGGTAGAAAGACCAATATGCCCCTGAGTAAATGGACGGCAACAAGCTTAATTTGACGGAGTGGCCTGATTGAAACAAATTTCAAACTTTAATGGTCAATTTAACACAAATCAATGTCCAATGACCAAAGTTGAATTTGTCTAATAGTATAGTGGTCAACCGAGTAGTTAACTTAAAAATTAAAAAACGTTTCCCAAAATTTGGGGGTGGCTGTGGCTCCCCTCTGTTCATGCATTTGGTCCGCCTCTAGATTGGCGTGTTATTTCTTGTGGACAATAAAATCCCCTTGTTGAATCCAAGAGTATGGCGTGTGAACTGAATAATAGTATGATTTTAGCTTCCTTTATGGTTTTTTTATTTAAACCGGTTCGAGCGAGTATCCTATAGTTTTCTTTGGTTCAAGTCCACTTCTAATATGATTGCTATTATTATCTGAGGCTTTACCCCGCATTCATTGGGGTCGGGTACATGAATCCTTATTTTTTTCCATTCTCCCTTATTCAGGCACATCTTCTTTCAGTCTATCCTTTTCTTGCATTCTCCCTCATCCTAGCACTCTTAAGTCTTTTTTGGGTGTTTCTCCCACGTCGTACTTGGCACTTGGCCTATAACCCATCTACTTGACACATCCAAAGGCTTATGCAGGATATGATCAAACCATCTGAACCCATATTTCCTTGTCTTTTCCTCAATTGGTGCCACCCCACCACTTGTGCGGATCCTCATTTCTTAGCTTATCCTTGTGTGGTTGCTCGTCCACTTAAGCTTGAGCATTAAGTTACGCTATCCATAGGCGTGTGATGTTCTTCGTTGGCCAAAATTCTAAGCTATTCAACATCCCTGGCCTCAGTGCAGTCCTATAAACCTCCTCTTAGCGTGAGAGGATCGTTATGATCACATAGCACTCGAGAAGATCACCTCTACATTATTAAACCTGCTCTAATCCAAATTGGCCAATATCCTCATCAATGTCTACCTCTTTATGCCTTATGGATCTAAAACACCTGAAACAATTTTCTTAGTTACTTTTTGCCCATCCGTATATACTTCACACTGATACCTCCTCCTAGTCTTACTCCATCGTAGTTATGTTCAACCTACAGCTTTTGGATTAGAAGGTACTTCTCAAAGAATTCTAACTAAACACTTAGTCCTATGTACTCTTATTGATTAACAAACCATGGGACCCTGTCATGAATATTCTTAAGAAGCTCATCCGTAACTAATATAGAAACGCATGGTCCTAAAGCTGATCCTTGGTAAGTCCAAACACAATTGGGAATTCACTTGTCAACCTACTCAGATGTACGTTTACTAGAGGGGCCAATAGTAACTATCTCTTCAACAGTTTAACTTAATTACTGTCTTAGTTGGCATCCATGCGTGTATACACATATTGTAGAAGTTTGAGCACGGCCATGTATACGTGATGTACTGGGAATGCGAATACATTCGCATGCCATTTCTCGGTGTTGATGTCGGTCATTAGGTTTTACCCACATGATACATGTGCCCTTCCCAGACCCTGCAATGGCGGGAGCCTCCTACATTTGGCTGCATGATTGTGCTTTGCGCATTTACTGTTCTAAATGTCATCATATGTGGGGTAGTTGAGTTAAGTTGAGTCGAGAGGAGCATAACTCTTTGACTTTTATTAGGTATCAAATGAACCCAAATGCTCAGTATGTTGATGAGCTGAAAACTTTGCTTGAGTTTGTCTAGTTTGTGTCATGAATCAATCTCGAGAAGCCCCTTATATGTAGTTGGAGCCAAACTTCTACCAGTTTGATCGATTTGCAGCAATTACTAGAAGTTGCTACTGAAGTCAGGGGAAAAATCAGATTCCTACAGAAATCCTATTCCTTCGTATTCATATCCAATCTGTGCTGCTATTAACAGTTGCTTGTGGATTTTACATTCTTGTAATTTCATACTAATCTTGAATTTTTCTTCCTCCTCTTATCTTTCTTTTTCTTCTATCAAACTCAATTTTCTAACCTCTCTTCTTGCAGGGAGGAGATCCTTCTCGAGATCGAAGTTATATGTTGGAGGTACTGTTTCCAGGAATTCTTGTTCGATATTTGTAACTGTTTGTCTGTTGCATGTTTATCTAATCAGTTACTGTTGTTCTGGGTAGTACTCTACATCTTCTAAGTAGCTCTTATTCAAAGATCTTAACTAAAAATCTTAGAAGGGAAAATGACTGAAGGACAAACAGGGAGAAGGGGAATGAATGAGAGGTGAACCTTTTTGGCATTTCACAAAGTATTAGCTGGCATAATCAAAGTGCTTGGATCATGTGAAATAAAAACTGGAACCGCTGCAATACTTGTTCTCCTTTCTTTGTTCGAAGTCAGTGTTCTTACGGCAAAGCCGGATGCCTGATCGTGATTTCCGAAGTTCCACACCCCTGGTCCTACTTCTCTTCTGCTGTTAGGCAAGCTTGACTCTTAAGAGAGTGAGTGAGGCATAGAATCTCATTGTCGCTAGATTCGCTGAAGCTATCTATATTGGCACATCGCTTCAAATTAGGTCCAACTATGCCAATCTGAGACCTTTTTAAAAGGACTTGATATGCTTTGCTCAGTGTAAGGTGTCAGGTTGTCAAATGTGCGCGACAATTTTGAGTCTGAGAGAAGCCACTTCGTGCAAATATTCCGAAGGTTGCTGCTCTCGATCAATAGCTTTCCTAGCACTTCGCATAGACGAGGCTACTCTGAGTAATCATCATCGTCATCGAAACCTTTATCCCAAACAAGTTGGGTGCAGCTGTATGAACCATTTTCTTCCGTTCTCTCCTATCAAAGCACATAACTCTTTTTTACTTCTGACTAATGGCCTTCTTTTTTTCCAAAACTGTTAAAATGTGTACACCGTTGAATGGGTTCAGCAGGGGAAGTTCTCAAATTTTAATGAAACAATGCCTTGGTTACCTGCTGTACTTCTAAGAAAAAAGAATGACACATTCTTAGAATCTTGATAAAACAGTAGGAAAGGGCATACCATCAGTACTAGTTGAGATACCTATAAATGTGCTGGATCTCATTATGTGTGTTACTTCATATCAGGTTGTTACATCTTCCTTGTCTACCTTGGCAAGGCTTCCATGGGGCTCAAGATCACTATCAAGCAGTTTGGACAGCCAGGATACTATTAGAGTAGATCCTCCCATGCGTTTGCAACTCTTTGAATTTGGTAAGCTTCTTCCTGATGCCATACAGGGAAAAGTGTCCTGTAGGGGCATGTAATCAGACAAGTTATGCTTTGAGATGAAAGTGCTACTCGTAAACCACCAGTTTCTTTATTATAACCACTTTAGATATCTGAACGAGGAGTCCAGTTGTTACATAAATAAGAATATTCGCAAGTAAGCCTTATTGTTGCTTTGATCATGGAGATAACTTAATGTTTGTAGAGAATGTCAACAGAGGCATGTCCCTTTTGCAGAAGAGTTCGAGAAGCTATTACTGAGCTCGATTTATCTGTAGAGGTGAGAAATGAATTTGTTGCAACATTTAATTTCTTTATATTCAGATCAAGATGCTTTGTAGAGGTTGCGTGCTGGTTACTTGGTCTCTTGTTCTTTCTCTGATCTTTCCACATCGATCTTTCCTTAGTCGAGTCAGATCTGCACCCCTACGGCAAGGACTCTAAGGAGTTTATTGTCAGCATCACATATTTCTATCTCGCGTGAAGGTCTGTTGGAAACAATATTTTTGAAAGGGATAGAAAGTGGGAAAAGCTAGAGATTAGGGAGAGAGAACCAGAAAGCAGAGGTGCCACTTTCAGTTCAGTACAAACCAATATCTGAATTCATCAATAAGGGTAACTAAGAGCATTATAATTATTACATGTTTCAGTCAAAAACAATATCCCAGTAACTTAACAAGTTGCAGCAGGTCTTAAATAATCTTTAAAATACTAAAAATTTGCTACAAAACTACAAGGGTCTCACCCAACATTTAGCGACAAAAAAGAAACTTATTACAATTAGAAAGGGTAAAGAAGCTGCTAATTCATGATAAATCAAGTAACTGACTCAAAATTCCAGCAATCCTCAAGCTCTATAACCACTCCCACTCACTTCTCGCCTGAAAAAGGAAGGGTAATACACGGGAAAATGCTTGCCTAGTAGCCAAACCTCAAATGTTGTAAAGAGTCACTTAGACCTAACTGCAATCACAAAAACCTATAAAAGTACGTTATATTAATTAGGGCTGGAATTTTAAAACCTACCGGTCTAATCACTTATAGACACAAATAAAATTATAGGAAAATGATATATACTTACCACCTGTTAGCTCGAATTTTGATACCTTAAAGAACAAAGGTAAAAAATCAAGTGCAAACGAACATCCATCGGCACTGAGTTTTCGTGCCAATGTTCATTTTTTAGTTGTGGGGATCCTATCTCCGATCAGACACCTGTCAGATCGTTGATTACATTGTTAAACAAAATGATGAAAACCTCTGATTCTAGATAAACTGAACAAGTAACCAACATGAACAGTGGAGATTTGAAAATGGGGGATTAACCCCTAAATTTACCCTATACCTGCAAGCCATAGTGCTTGAAGGTTTCCTTAGGGCTTCTTTTTTCTCTCTGTTTCTCTCTCACCCTAACTTTCTGAACCTCAATCCTCTTCGAGGCCCTCTTACGTAGGATTAGCCTTTTCCTTCTATAGAGGCTTCCTCCCAGAATTTTTTTAGGCTTATCAGGTTGTTTCTCCTGATAAGTCCTCCTCCAATTAGCTTATCCTCCAAGAAGATAATTCAACCACATGACAAATATCCTTCTTTTGGGTTTGAGCTTCGAACTCTGAAGTGAAATCCGAATGGTCTCGAACTTAAAAGGTTTGAAACCTCAATAGCCAATCATTTTGCAAAGTCAACCTTTGAGTCCACATGCGTGAGTTTGAACTTCGGTGAAGTTCGAGACCTCGTAAGTCACAGATTCGTCATCGCGCTGCTTAGTATCGATCAGCTCTGGCACTCAGACTTGTCTCTGACTGCTGCAGAATTGCTTAAGGAATTGCTGTAATATTGACTCCTAATTTGGGTTTGAGCCCTCGGAGTGGTTGGCGTACCATATGAAAGATGGCCCTTCTAATGATTGGACAAAAAGCTGTAAACACAAAGCCTTGTTCTGGCTATAGGTTCGCATCTAGACAAGAAATGAGCTACATGTTGTCTCGGATCTCCAACTCCATCAAACATCTTTAAGTCTGGCTGAGAAAAATCGGGAGGAATTGGTACAGTATCTGTTAATGATGGCTATTTTATCATTTGAAAGCCCTCGTCTTCCTTTTCTCTAATTTTTTTTTGACTTGTTTCCAAACCATATTATCTATAATGGCCATTAAATTTTTCCATTTAATGGGTCCATGAAATTAGTTACATTTGGCATATCTGCCCCTACCAAGAGGTACTTTACTCCCTGAAGCCCCAAGGCAGTACCATAGGTTCTTTTTGTTTTATTGAAGATTCCCCTGGCGCAGCTGGGCCATCCTGGAGTTGAACCAGAGACCTCGCCTGTGAAGTAAATCATCGCACCTGAAAGTATGGCCATTTCCTGATCCAATAGCTTTATTTGTAAGCTGAGCCTGGAGATCCTGCATTTTCGTTGACATAACTGCCATTTCACGTTCCTTCTGTTCCAATTGTTCTTGCATTAGTAAAATTTATGCTTACCTGTTGCAATTGTTCTTAGATCAGTAAAATCTTTTCTTGAGTTGCCTGGGAATTTTGGCTTTTCCAGGTCATAAGTACTGACACCACTTTGCCTCTTTCATTTATCTTTTCTACTGCGGTCCTAGAAGTAGAAGATGAGGAGGATGTCGGAGATGAATTTACCGCTAGAAAGTCCTCTTCTATAATAGTGGAACTGCCTAACACATACAACGGATTTGTGACCTTGTGTACACAATCTTTATTAATGGGACTGCTTTTCCTGATCTTAGCGTGACAAATTTTTTCTTGCCTGTAGTCGTTTTTCCGAAGGCAAGGACATCTGAAATTTGGCCTTTACCCCCTCCTTTCGCCGCCCTTCGCCTTCACATATGCGAATCCCGACTTAGATCCGGATTCACTAGGCGTAATACTGGAAAGGCTAGTTCTTTGCTGCCAAACGCCTTTTTAATGGCCGTTATAACATTCGCTCAAACAGAGTTTTCAAAGTCATTCTTTCTAACCCTCTTTTTCTTTTGTTTTCTAATTAGATAGTTCAGGTGGTGTCGAAGGGCGAGCTCCATCAGCCAAGGAAGGCAACACTCTTAACCATTCTAATGCACAAAAAATGCTGGTGAGTGGCTTTGGTTTTTGACCAGACCCGTTAAGGGCTACACAGAGTAAGGGGTTTGGACATGCCTCTATTGTCTACACGGACTAGACATAGGGTCCCCTTGAGGGACAAATTGAGCGAGATATACCTTCTCTTGATAGGCCGATCATCGTACATCACTTCTTGGCCACAATCTGACATGACCTCCCCTGGTATGAGTGCTTTTTCTACTCGTACCAAGACGAGGATACGAGTCTTGGCGAGAGTTTGAAACCTGTCAAGGGTTCGAACTTTGATGTAGATCCAAGCAAACTTGGTGGAAGTTTGGAATCAATTGACGATTCGAATCTCGAGAAAATGTTGGGAGACTTGGTTTAGTTTCGGCATTCTAACTGTTGTTCGCATCGAAGGATCTTGGTTTGGGGCAGCCTGCATCTGACCTGGTTGTCTCCGTCCTTCATTCAGGGTTACAAATCGTCCTTTCACCAAGACTTTAGGTTGGTATAATGGAACTGGTGCACGAGGAGTCGAACCAGTTTCTTTTGACCTTTCTATCCGAGGCTTCATTTCTGATAGAGCAACTTTTTTAGCTTCAATTGCAGTTTCTTGAGCCTAATTGGCTCGATTCACTATCTGAACAACTGTGGGTTCATAAGGCTTGAAAGCCGCCACTGCTGCCATTTAGTTTGCTTCCTTGGCGGCA
This sequence comes from Escallonia rubra, assembly GCA_033065855.1. Classification (NCBI taxonomy): domain Eukaryota; kingdom Viridiplantae; phylum Streptophyta; class Magnoliopsida; order Escalloniales; family Escalloniaceae; genus Escallonia; species Escallonia rubra. The sequence continues at coordinate 159,622 of JAVXUO010003125.1, read as the reverse complement.
GCAAGAAAGCTCACCCTTTTTTTTGAACTTTTATGCCGGAGAAAAAGTCTAGCATATCGAACAAGTCCTTCTGTAGTTCTTCTGACGTCCTGAGTAGTCTTCTCCAAAAAAGTTTTTCCTGCGGCACAGGCGGATTCGAGGGCCGCGTGATATCTCAAGGCCCTACAAACCTGAGGTGCCATAAGTGCCACCCTAGGGACTACAGGAGCAGGACGGCATCCCGAGGCCTCTAGGGCTCGCAACCTTGCCTTTGAAACAACAGGACGGACAAAGTGTCCTGAGGCTTCTTAGATGGGTGATGCTGCCCTGGAGACGACAGGACGCAGAAAACACCTCAAAGCCTCTCGGACGGGTAATGCCGCCCTTGAGACCTCCAGATGCACAAAGCATCCCGCAGCCTCTCGGACGGGTGAGGCCACCCTGGAACCGACAGGATAGACAAAACGCCTTGAGGCCTCTTGGGTGGGTGCCCTGAGAAGCGCGTCTTTCCATGAGATCGGGCGGCTGATCTCTGGTGACGGAGGCCTCTTGATTATCAAAACATCTCCGGTCGAGTCATTACGATTTCTGCGTCCCTGTAAGGCAGAAAGTGCAGTGAGTATGTTTTCGTAACAATTGAAAGAGAAAAGATATTGGTTTCTTTATCTGGAGATGGGAGGAGAGAGAGGTCCCATTGGGCCTGCCAGTATTTGTTAGCACTAATTTTGAAACCTTAGAGTACTAAGGGTCAAAAATCAAGTGCGAACAAACATCCATCGGCACGTAGTTTTAATGCCAATGTCAAATCGTTAATGACATCGTCAAACGAAATGATGACGAAAACCTCCGATTCCAGGTAAACTGCACAAGACACTAACATGAACAGTGGAAAAAACAAAATTTTATTGAAGATAGGGGATGAACCCCTAAGTTGGAAAGTTCTCCAATAACTGGTGGTTGGAACCCTATACATGTAAGCCATAGTTCTTGAAGGTATATTTAGCGCATGACACACTCTTCACGCTTCCTCTTTGTAGGACAGGCACGTAATCAATGACTTGGGCTGGATGGAACAACTACTTTTGCATTATGGATTCCTGAAACACATTATGTACCTGAGTCCTAAGATAAACTCCTATGCAAAGCAACTCTCTAGGCTACTTTTCCTACCTGCTACGATATCTTTAATGGCCTAACTCATAGAGGAGACAACTTACCCTTCTTCCTAAGACACAGAACCCCATTCCAACGAGATATCGGAATAAACACATGCTCTCTTACTTGAAACTGCAGATCTCGGTGGCTGGTGATATAAGATAGATGCCTTAGAATTATGCCAGCTCCTGGAATAAGGTCCGTAAAGAATTGTATCTCTCTATCACGACAAATACCCAGAAGGTCCTCAGGAACCCCTCAGCAAAATTTTTAACTAGAGGTTATGCAGCCCAGTTACCCACTAGCAATACAAATTCTCAATGACTTTGGACCAAATACCCTTTCTAAGCAGTCTCTTGGCACCTAAGTGCCAATATAACAAGGAAGGACACAGGTCAGACCTCTCTGAACTCGGGTAACCCTAGTATACAGAAGAAGCCTCTTCCAAAAACCACTAACCGATGCATGGCATCTAGCAAGCTGGTCCATGCCTTAGATGAGACCGATATCATTAGTACAAATGATGCAATCTTTCCTCAGCTTAGTCAAACAAAGCATGCATATCAAACGATATAATCTGAAGTAAGCATCTCTAGCATTTCTAGCATAGGCTCGACCTTGAATCTTGTCATTTCCGACCTTTGGTTTACACTTTTCGGCCGACTTTCCTACCGGAGTGTTATTTGGATGAGGGCAATATCTGACTATCCAATGTCCACAGTTAAAGCCTGCACCTGTAATGCGATAACACAGTCAATTCCCATTGTTCTTTCACAGTTCTGACATGCTTCACTAGTTCCGGTAATCTTTGTTTATGCCCTGTTCACACTATCTCATGCAAGAGATATTCTCTATTATCATGTACCATTGACTTGCCTTCAGAAGAGTTTTTGTCTTTTCTGTTTCTCTTTTCCTGACATGGCTTTTCTCCTTTCCGGAGAAGGTTGCTGCTCATCCTTCTCCGCGGGGTACATCTCATTGTCTTGATTAAGGCCTGAGCTGCCGTAACCATGTCATGATAAGTCTTGATTCGGCTACCAGAAAGCTTGGCCCTATATTTGGTGAGACCATGTTCAAGATTGTAGTACTGGATGCTCAAGAGACACCTTTTGAGTCACATATCGTGAACTCTGCCTCATAATGAGCAACATCAGCTCAACAAACTTGTGGGGCATGCAACCTTCTCAATAACTCGAAAGTGCTTTATAACTTGTGAGACTGAACTGAATCAGTTTGTATAAAGCCAGAGTTATGGGTAAGTACTTCAGAATTAAAAGGCTCTAGGTTAATCAGGACTAAGAACGAGTACGTGTAATGCAGTTTTAGTAAAAATTAGCGGAGGCCTAGGGAGGAAGTAAGATGAAGGTCAACATGTAGCTAAGAAAGATGTCTTTAAGCATCTTGGATCAATAATGCATAAGGAACGATAGATTTGTAAGGATGTCGCCCATAGGGTAAGATCTGGTTGGCTAACGTGGAGGTCTGCTTATGGTGTGTTGTGTGATCGTAACATTCAGCTGTAGGACAAGATGAGTAGCCAAAATACGAAGATGAGTAGCCAACATTCTGAACCATACAACAATACTGAACTCACCTCAGGCGTGAGATCAGCGAGGTCAGCAATTTTTTTGGTTCAGAATGTTGGGCAACTTAGAAATACCACGAACACAAGATGAGTTGCCAAAATACTAATACTTAGGTGGATGTGTGTCCACACAAGGAGGAATTGGATAAGAAATGAGGACATTTGAAACTAAGTGGGGATGACGCCAAAAGATAAGGGAAGATCACTTGACATGGTTTGGTCACATCCGACGTATAGAGAAGTACTTTAGAATTCAAAGGTTTAGGTTAAGCAGGACCAAGGGGGAGTACCCGGAATGCAGTTTTAGTAAATATTGGAGGAGGCCCAGGGGGGACATAAGATGGAAGCTCAACAAGCACCTAAGAAACATGTTTTTTGGTATCTGGTTTAATAATGGACAAGGAACGAGAGAATCACGAGGATGTTGCCCATAAGGTCAGATCTGGTTGGCTAAAGTGGTCATCTTATGGTGTATTGTGTGATCGTAACATTAGCTCAAGTTGAGGGGAAATTCCTATAGGACACAAGGTGAGTAGCCAACATTCTTAACCATACAACATTGCTGAGGTCAGCAATGCATGGTTCAGAATGTTGGGCAGCTGAGAAACAACACGCACGCAAGAAGAGCAGCTAAAACACGAATGCTTAGGTGGATGTGTGGCCACACAAGGAGGGATAGGATAAGAAATGAGGACATTTGAAACCAAGTGGGGATGACGCCAAAAGATAAGGGAACATCACTTAAGATGGTTTGGTCAAATTCAAGGTAGGCCTTTGGATGCCCCTGTAAGAAGAACTGACTTGTGCCAGGTTAATGGGTTATGAGGAGGCATGAGTTGGCCAAGGATAACTTGGGTAGAAGTAGTGAGAAAAGACTTGATTGCTAAGTTTTTCTGACTCTCTGATACGGGGAATGGAAGAAAAAGTGTTCATGTAGTAATCACTGTACAAGTGCATGATTGATTACTTCTCCCCCATCACCTGTAAAATGATTGGAGTCCGTTGCTTCTTGTTGCTGGGATCCATAACTGGTTTGAGAGTTTATTGTTAATTAGCTTTGGTACACTTTTTGGGTGTAATAAGTTCCTTCTATTGCTAAATTTTAGTTTTGGTAGCTTATTCTGAGTACTTCAAATATCATTTAAGTTTAGCTGTAACTTTTGAAGTTATTGGAATATGATTTAATTGGGATATTTGATCGTTAGAGTTCTCTTTATTACCATATTAAGGTATCAGTAAATCGAATGGTTTTTAGGGTATGACAGGTTTAGTATGTGAGCCAACCCTCGGAAGCTCGGGCTGGCTATCCAGTTGGGTTGCGGGATGTTGGGACACAAAGGCAGACTTGACCGAGGCTGAGATTGAGCTTTAGCAGGGATGCTAAGCCATAAGGGGAGGCCGTGAAATTCCATATTGAATGTGGGAGAGTTTGTGATTGGCCTTGTAAGATCTAACCAATGTACTTAATGAACCTACTTCCTTGAGGGAGGCGTTGACTTGGATTGTTACATAAGAAGCGCGTGGGGGGTGGGGGGAGGGGGGGTGGGGATGGACTTGCTAGCCCTGAGGGAGGCGTGCGCATAGATTTAAGCTTTTTATCTGACTTGGATTTGGATTTGACTGCATGCCCCTTATAACACCATGGCGTTGGACAGTTAAATTTATTAATTGCAAGGTTCATTACAATATGCATCAATAATACTGGGGAAATGCTATCTATATGCAGGTCTATCCATGCCCCAAAGGTTCAGTAAGACACAGGGAAGTGGTCAGAAGAATTGGTGGCAAAGAGCAGTATGTAATATCTTTTCCAACTTTTATGTTGTGGAACTGTTTCTTTTCTGATTTCTGTTGGGTTATGGAGGCAAAATTGTATAACAAGAAATTTGTCTGCTATCCTTGTAGTGGCTTGCAATTAATGAAAGGAGCTACTACTTCTAGAATCTGCATACAGTCTTGTAAATAGTCAAGCTAAAGCCTTAGCTCAAAAATAAAAATAACGGGGAATCAATTAAAGGCCAAAAAAAGCATCTGATCTCGAAATTGAAGGTTTGAAATTACCTTTTAGACGTTTGTGAAATATAAGTTAAAAGTAGAGTGATCTTATACTTAATCTGCATGGACTTGCACATACTTTTGCTGTCTATGAACCGTTAGGACGTTCTTTTGAATTCTATATATACATGTTCCATCTTTTCGTTGTCTTGTAAGATTCTATTAGAAACGAGTTCTATGGAGTAATATTTGGGTCAAAAGTTTGTTTGGCTACTGGCTTATAGAGAAGACCAGTATTATGCACGTTGCTTTTAGATTGGCCTTAGTGACATTTATCTGAAAGAAACATGAACCTAATGTTGTTAGGATGTTTAGCTGAATATACCCAATTGCGTGGTTTGAAGAATTTGAGCCTATTCCATTAGGCGGGCTTGGTCCCCACCACCATTGGCCTCTCTACGCAAGTCAGCCAACCCCATTTGTTTGACTAATTTGCTAAACAAGCAAGAATCACGGTGAGAGCTTGAGGTGGTGGATGACCTGCTTCTGGGATTCATCAAGGTGAAACTCGAGCTGTGACTCTAGTCGTCCAATTACATATTCATCTCTGACAACTGGCATGTTTAATGCTGTTCATAGTTAGATTGTGAATGTACACATATGCATGTACATGTAAATGTATATGTGAGTTCATGTATAATACAATACGCACATGTTGTATTCGATTCCTAACTCTTACTTATTGACTGTCACAAATGGTAGAAAAAGACGTACTTATTAGTAGCTTTCTTGCAGGTTCCCTTTCCTTGTTGACCCAAACACAGGAATCTCAACGTATGAAAGCAGTAAGTAATGAAAGTTGGTGTTGCATTTATGCAAGAATTTAGTTGGGACGACTTATATCATCCCCTAAATACGATTGTGAGAAAATATTACAGAATGTTCTGGAAAGGTATTTTGGTAATTAGTCATGTGATTATAATTAATATCTTAGACAGTATACTCTGTTTGGGTTCTATGTATAATGCAAAGTAGCTAGGGTTTCAGGGTCGCTTGATTGCTTCTGCGGTTTAGGCTTGTAGGGGTTTTTCCTGCTTTTCCCTGTTTACAGATTAGCTAGTTAATTGTGTTTGGTTTCTTTGTTCCATTGCTTCTATTTGGGAGCTCTTTGGTTCACTCTGTCTCGAATCAAATTAGTGTTGGAAATCCTATTTACTTGTACAAGAAAAAGAGAACATGAATAAGAAGAAGAAGAGGATGTTATTTGGCAGTCGAGTGAGTCTTGTTCGCTTACTGTTTTGCGTTTCGCACTCAATATGAGTAGATCTCCTTTGCGGTTTTCAATTATTCGTAAGGTATAAAGCCGTATTGTTGGCGCTGTTCAGCGGGTTCGACTTTTGGCACTCTTGCGGCATGCTGGGTCTTACTTTAATGGAGTTGAGGAGTTGTTTCTTATAGTTGCACTGGTGACCAAAGAGTAGGATGACCAGTTTGAGCATGACGAATTTTTTCAGCTGGGGATGGTTTCTAGGTGGCTCACAGCAGTTAACTCGGGTCTGCGGTTGGCTGATCTGCTCTGGTTCCTGATGGATCTATTGGTTGTGGGGTTTGTCAGTTTGTTGATTGTGGAGGTTCTTTGGGGCGTGTTCCGACTGTGTTGCTTGCTTTTGGAGGACTCCTTCATTGCTGTTTATGGTACTTTGTGTCGATAATGATGAATGGCCACATAGTTAGTGGGTCGACCAAGTGTCGCTTGTTAGTAGATCTGCCAGCATGCTTTTTCAATTTTTCATGGGTTCCTTCTGTAGCATATATGTTCGGAGGAGAAGCAATCTGTTTGGGTTTCTTTTGGTTTAGCACTTAGTTTGCGGGTGACATGCTTGTACCCATTCTCTTGTGCTAGTATATACTTTTATTTTCCCGCATGGGCAGTGGGTTCGTATATTAGAACCTAGGAGAGGGATATACATAAAGATGCGTCCTATTGTTGGCAAACAATTTTTTGCTTTTGTAATGGACCCCTTGTTTGCCTTCAAATAGGAGCAAGTGAATAGGTGTCGGAACACAAATTTGATGCATTTGTAATGGGCCCCTTGTTTCTCTTTCATTTTAGCATGTGTGCCTTTTTGTTGTGAAGTTTTGTCTTTCTAGTCCACACGGTTTTTGCTTGCATGGGGCATCATTCTATCCTGCTGTTGGGCCCCATTTTCAGCAGGCAACCAGCTTTTGGTTGGGCGTTGCAGTTTCACTTCAATTGTCGTTATTTATCTAATGGTTTGGGAGAGGTTCAATGGTTAACTATGTCATATGGGGGGAGGGGTTACTTGGTTGCGCTTACCTAAAGAAGCACGAACACCTCTTCTGGGTCGAGGTATCGTGTCCGACATCTGGACACCCCTCAGACACTTCCTGACTCGTGTAGGGCACTCCTCGGCGTGTTCAAATATTTTTGGTTATTTTTAATCATAGGACACCTTACGTACAAGTGTCCGACACCTTATGCAGAAGTGTCCGGCACTTGTTAGTCAGAATTTTAAACTTAATTTGAGGGTCATGATGGAATTTAGGTTAAGTTGGGATTGTTTTATAAATCAACAGACCAGGGAAAACCCTAATGGTAGATTGTGCTTTTACCTTTTGTTCTAATCGACTTTTGCCTAACTGATGGGGTTCTTCGACGAAGGCAATCTAACGTAGAAGACGAATCTTTTAATTGATGAGCCTGTGCAGGGAAGAGGTTGATGATTCGAGTCCCAAAATAAGTTAGTGGACAAGAACGATGTCAATAATATTCTATAGTGATGAATATTAAGGGTGATAGTAGTAGCTTCACCTGATGATATTCAACAGACTGAACAAACGTCCGGCAAACATACTGCCCAGGCTCCACATGTAAGGAGACTTAATCATACTCTTGCAAATCCCGACCAACCACCCTGTTTTGGGCGGTTTGTACAGTGGGACAAAATTGGGTTCCTCGTAATCTTGCAGGGACCTCTCCTCTTTTGGGGTGGGAGGGGGGTGGGTTAGGCGATGTTAAAAAGCTGATCTCAGCCGTCCGCACTTGTGACGTGAGCGCTGCACTTTTTCTAGCTCTAGGCCTGGCTGAGCCCCGTGTAAATATGTATATATTTTCTTATTTGGCTTGAGTTATGCAAGACATAGTACTAATTATGAGGAAAGATAGGCATGTACACTCGTAAGTCCAAATATGCAGCACACTGGTACCCTGATCTTTTGTCTTTCTACCTTACACTTTGCCTCAAGCATTGACTCTTTGACTTCTATATTCTGCTTAAGTTATATATGTCAATATGTTTGCTGCGGCATAGTTTCTGTAGTTCAATTACTTATGAGTTTATCTTGTTCCAGGTGAGATTGTGAATTACTTGTTTCAGCAATATGGCGAAGGAAAGAGTCCCTCGTTTGGGCTTTTGGAAAGGTATTGCATATGTGATATGTCTTGTGGTTAAGATCTGAAATGGGACCTTTGAAATTACATAAATTTATACTTTCATTCTTACCACTAAATTCACAGTTCATGTATATTGCGTACTTGCAAATATTACGATGGAGGAAGGGGATTTGAAGACTATAGACTGTTTATTCATGCTGAAGGCCGCTTAAATATCTATTTTCACTGCATGTCATTCTTTATAGGCGCTCATTTGTTTTTCAATTTTACAGTTGTTATGTTCCTAGCCTCCTAAAGTAGCTCCAGCCAAGTATCATGGATAAGTGAGATTAATAGATTGAGTAATCTAGTGTTAGGATCATGAATTATCTTAGTCCTTCTAGATTCCTTTAGGAGGCCATCATTGTGAAGTTTATAAAGTTTTTTAGAACTTGCGAAGTATGAATCATTTGTCGGGTTTGCTGAAAGCTGGAATTTCACTTACATCGCTACTCCTTTTCGTGAGATTCCATATAGAATATTGTCGTAAGGCTGGCAATTGACCAAAGGTGCGAGTTTTTAGCTGGTTGTAGTAACTACACATAGCCTTGAGCCCCTTTGCTTCATCAGAGTCAAAGTCAAGGTTAAACTCTTGATTTTCTTCGGGCATATACATGGTTAAGATCTTTGGGGAAATAAATACAAAGCTAATAGGGAGCACATGAATGTTGCTTGCTCTGGACATTTTAGAGATGTGCAAATACATTACTGCATACGTGTAACAGTTTTTGTCGGTCAACAATCTGGTCCTGTATCGTATGATATATATTTGTGCTGCTGCTTATTCTAGGAGTAACTAAACTAGCATATATGGAGTAGATGCTTGTCTACAGGTTTCCATAGCATCCCTCTTTTGTTGTATACAAGCACATGCCAATCTCTTCTCATGTTTACTGTTTTTCTCATGCGAAGTTTCTCTTTTTGTAAAAATGAACAGAATACTCGAACGGGGCTGGCATTCTTGCACTTCATCTTGGGTAAATGCACAAGGTCTATGAAGGGTTTTTTCTATTATTTTCTTTCTCTTTTTGTCTTTTCTTTTTTTGGTGTGTGTGTGTGTGTGTGTGGGGGGGATGGGGATTGAAGAATGCATTTGAGTTTTGTTGAAGTTCTTGTGCTTTTATTACAACTTGTGAGTGGTTTTTCTGGTTAAAGGACTCTGGATTTTCTCATAGAACTCAAACAAAGCATTGGTCCATGACATTATAGCCAATCAAAGGATGTCTCTGTGTGTCTTGGTTTAGGTCATTTTGTAGGATATCTTAAGCATGATATACGTTGTTGGGCCATTCTTTACCAGGTTAAACTTTTAGGTCATATGGTATTTAACATGGTATTAGATCTCTCGTCATGTAAGGTCTTGGGTTCGATTCTTCCCGCTTGCATTTGGACCCTCCTTAACTATAGTGCAATTTACACTGAATTTATTTGTGCTCCTTGGTGGTGGTGCTCCTTGATTTATCTCTCCATGTAGAATAGAGGCTTGCATGTCAGGAGGAGTGTTAAGCATGATATACATTATTGGGCATATGCTTTAATAGCTTTAGATTTTACATCAGATGGTAAAATAACTGGATGGAACTAAGGTGATGCAATATGGTTTTTGATATAACTCAAATTCATGACGAGATTGAAAGCTTATTCTTCAATGTAGGATTTCACTGTTGTGCACGGGTACGTTAGTCCTTTAAGTTGTGTTGTCCTCCTATGGTTAGGAGTTGGTTTCTTTTTTCAAAGCCTCGTAATCATCCATGTCAAATAAATGGCATATGACATACCTCTGCTTGTTTAAACTTGATGGATAACAATCTGAAACATATGATTAATCGCTTGGGAGATAAGACTAGACTGACCATATACTCTATAGGATTTGATCAGCCTAAACTAAAGGCTACTCACCTACTCATGATCCACTTACAACCTATTTCAATTCATGGACTGCATGTCCACATACTATGTTCCACGAGGGAAATCTGGACTTCAAGTTTTCTATGTAATCCTTTTCATATTCATTGGTCATTCATTCCGATTCCCATTCAGGGTCTTCAGTAATTTTTGATCTGATGTGTTCTTCTACTATTAAGCTTCTCAATTGTGTATAAGTTGGCCAGGGAAGAAAATTAGTTACAATTGACATAATAGCGTTAAGAGAACTAATTTTCTTCGGGTTTCGAGTTCTCTATATAATCCTTTAGGGCCTACTTTGCTGATTTTTCCCTATTTTCATTGATGGACCTTATGTAGTTTTTTATTCGATGTGTTCTTCTTGTATTTAATGTTCTCAAATGTTTATCAGTTGGCGAGGGAAGTAAGTTAGCTACAATTGACATACTAGCATTAAGCAGAACTAATTTTCTTTGAAATCACTATATATTTCACAGCAATTACACCATTTTTTTTATTTTGATTTCTTCTGATTTGAGTTGTCTTGCATCATGCAGCACACTATTAACAGGATGGGTGCCAACTCTACTTCGAGCAGGTAGAGGAATGACGTTATGGGAGAAGGCCATCACTGAACCGCCAACTGAAAAGCTGGAACTTTTCTCGTACGAAAATAATCCAGTAAGCGAACATGTTTTCGTCATGATTGTTGTACTTAATTATAGAAACGTAAAATAGGATTTCATTTGTTGATTGGTTGGGTGCAAAACACCTATTTTTATAGGTGCAGATGGTAAACAAGAGGAGATTTAATTCCAGCAGTCTTTATCTCAACCTAACACAATATCTAAATAACAACAAACCACAACTTATCTAAGTGCAAAATTATCCCAAACCTAAAATACTCTAATCTACTCCAATATCCCCCCTCAAACACATGTTAATTTTCAATTAAAATTTCCATGAATTTGTTTACAAAATTAACCCAAGCAAAAGAAAATAATCAAAAAATCCACTGGAGTCATGATTGCTCCAAAATGCATGCAAGCCTGCCGTGGAGTTCATTCAAAGTATTGCCAGTACACAATGAGGATTCAAGCCTTGCCCCATCAACAAACGACTCCACTAAAAGACCATCAAACACAATGGTAAAAGTGCTCGATCACAAGAAAGGCGCAAACAATCAGAAAGGAATAAGGCTTAAGCAATATAGAGGTGTGATGAAAAGAACGACGACAAAGTAAGAATTAGCGCTTCAAAACGCAGAAATAGAAAAGTTTATAAATTTTACAGAGATGGTGATGGTGATGCTGGAATTGGGTTAGGTAACCATAAAAGGGATTCAAAGAGTGCGAAAGTGAAAGTGAAAGGACAATTCATGGGGAGAAAGCCAACAAACTAATAAAAGAAATAGTAGGCCAGAATTGAAGACACAGATTATGCATAAATGATACAACTTAAAAAATGGCGCTCTTGAATTTCTTTGCTTTAGATACGCTTGGATATCAAGAATTCATTGTAACTTAAGTAAGACAAGAAAAAACAAGAACGATTTGTGGGGTGAATGACGTGAGGCCGTCCGATGGAATGCCTCAAAAGAGGGATCGTCCTGCTCTTGATAGCATATAGAGAATAAGATAGGATTTCATTTGTTGTTTGGTTGAGTGCAAAAGACCTATATTTATTTTAGGTGATAAACAAGAGGAGATTTAGATCCATCAGTCTTTATCTCAACCTAATAACGATATCTTAATAATAACACCCCACAGCTTATCTAAGTGCATAATTATACAAAGCCTGAAATACTCTAATCTACTCCAGCATTAATGATTGCTCTTTGCTTTTTAAAAGAAAATTCTGTCAGGGAAACTAGATGGAAGATCTTTCTAAAGAATTTCAGTGAATGAAGCATGCAAGAGGAAAAAAGAAATCTAAAGCAAGTTATGTAACCAACAACGTAGGGTTAAATAAGAAGATGCAGCTCTATCCTTAAAGTTTGAGGAGTAGAGGAAATACAACTTAGTAGTCTTAAATTCGATTTGAGGAAATGCCAGCAGATTGGTTCATATAGATTTCCTGTGTCAAGTCTAGCTGCATTCTTGACTTGAGATTTCCTCTTTTATTCTTGTGTGCATGTGGACCGCAATATAATTTTTTTACTAGTTGTGAACGTGCCAGCAAGATTGATGGCCCAGTATCATGGTTGAGCTTGGCTTGGAGATATTATATTCAGAACATTGATTTTATTAACTTCCCCATATGTTCACTGTTTGGTCATTATGCTTGCGGTTCTCTAGTTCGTAAATACCGTTGTCGCATCTTTTGGTAGGTCAGTCTAATATAAGTAGTGTGGCCATCTTGATGGATGTAATCGATAAATTGCATTATTTTAGTCATCTTTGGGCCACGGGCATATTTTAGCTCTCTGTCTGCTCAGATTTAGCTCCAAGTTCTTCACGTTCTCTTTTATGTGAGCTTCGACCAGACTGTCCATTTTAAAGTTGTGGGCTGTGCTTGCTTTGAAGAGCCCCTGCTTCCTATAGCTCTTCGAATACAGTTCCGTCTTGAGTCAATTTGCTTATGTGCGCAGCATATGCCTGAATCTATCTGAAAACCGTATGTTTTGTTTCTAATGCAAAATCTTCTAAGTTAGGTACCACTAATGTATGGTTGAACCAACGATCTTATAGCTTTTCAGCTACAAATATCCTTATGAAGCAACTTTGCTGTATCTAATTCATCTTGCTTTTCCTTACAGTATGCTCGGATAGTGCGTGAAGCACTTTGTGAATTGGAGCTTCCATATATCCTTCAAAATGTGGGGGAAGGATCGCCACGGATCGAGTTACTTCTTCAGACGTCGGGAGGTAAACAGGTTAGTCCTTGATTAATTTCGATCGTCCATGATGTTCTTGGCTGAGTTGCTAATTTTCTATATGGATTGTTAGCACATAATTCTCAAGTTCGAGCATTATGTGATAACCAATCAAATGGCTCTGAGGTTCTGTCTTGCCGCATGTTTATGGTTTAAAAAACCTAGTGGTTTGACATTGACCTGCCGGTCTAAAGCATTTTTTAGCATTGTAACACTGTGGCATAGCTTGACCTGGCCAAGCCCAGCAGCAGTTAATTGTGTTGAAATTGATGAGAATAAGCACCTTCGAAATGTAATAAGTACTTATCACGAGTTAGAAAAGCAAGAAAAGAGAAGGAAAACAAAAGATGATTCTATTTGAAGGTAGCTTCTTTAGTTCTCTTTTTATGTTTGTGTTTTCATTTTGCAGATCCCGTACATGATTGACCCCAATACTGGTACTCAGATTGGTGACTACGAGAAGATTCTATCCTACTTGTTCCAGACGTATTCCACGGCTTCTGTATAGTTGCAATTGTGGCTAAATGTTTGAGCACGGAACAACGCCATAGTATTCATGGAATGTACACCATCTGCTGTAGATTAAAAATGACTGGATGACGACTACGGAAGGGCCATCAGTTATGTTGATACATACAAATGAAATTGCCCTTGTTTTCAATTGCCAGTATTCTACAAATATTTTCTTTCTCTGTAGCTGAGGCTCAATTACTCTTTGGATGTTGAATCTCTTAACCACTTTTTATCTCATAATAAACCTACTTCACGGGATGGGGAACTCTTTCAGTAGTAGGCTTTAATTTCATGGCCCTCAATGTGTTTTAATTTGACCACAGAAACGCCAGGTAAGCAACCACTGGGAATGTGAGATTCCATATGCTTGTTCTAATGGACACGGATGGAGTCATTGGTGACGTATTCCCGAACGAACCGGTAATCCAGGACGATGTGTTTCATCCAGGAATGGAAGATGGGATTGGCATAAAGGTAGGTGGCGCCAGTTGGTGATGGCTTTGTATTCATCTTCTGAGGAGGAGCGAGAGACAGACTTTTAGCAAGTGGATTTCTGGGACATTATCTCTGCCAGGGTGGTTACGCGAATAATTTACGTGCTGGGCGATTTCATCGGCACCCCTAGGGCCTATGATCCTCGGGTCACTTTGAGATGGGAGCATGTCTCTGGAGGGTATCGTGCCTACTCCGCCTGTAGGGCGTCGGGCCTTCCCCACCGTTGCCAGGTCCTCGGCGTCTCTCGACGCCCTGTGGGACTCTGCAAGGGCTTTGGACTGGTGGCTAGATCAAGTGGGCTCTCTGGCCACTCCGGCGCTGTGTGGGCCTGTCTTTTTCTGACAGACAGCGCGACGTTGTGCGGAACAGGCCGGGTGAATATACGATCCGACAGTCCGTGAAGCGCCACGTGTCGATTGATGACATCATCATCTCAAGCTCTATAAATAGGGCTTTGATAATTCATTTTCAAGACAGAAGAACAGAACTCATTTTCACACTTTCTCACTCTAGAATCCTAGAGAGAGAAACATACATGACATTGACTCTGGACCTAAGTATCGGACTGTGACTGTCGTCGTGTATTCATCTCGCGCCATCGCCCTCGTTGCATTGCCAATCCTCAGGCTCTGCGTGGGAAGCCATTGGCCTCTGCCCTTGTTCCATCCTTACTCTGTCCCGGATCAGCATACTTGGCATCTGACTCGGACGGTATTTTTGTGGCACCTCTACGTAAGCTGCGAACCTACTTCCTTTGCATCAATAGGTGACATAAATAATAAACTATGGCCAAAAGTTAATGATTGATAGCATTGTCCCACTTTTTAACAACAAATACCATTTCTTACTTTAAATTTTGTTTCTAATCAAGTATTTGAATACAATTAATTGTTGCTTATTTACCAGTATCTTACCTGCAGTTACTTTATGGTGATCAAAATTTATCGTATGAAGTATTATTTTGTTAATGTTGTAGATATTTTTACTAGTAAAGATATTTTATATCCAACTGATTTTGGTGGTCAAAATACTACTTGGAGGCAATATGTACGGCTAGTTGAATAACATATAGATGCATAGAAACAAGATTGACGGTACTTATATTCCGTTAATTGTGTTATATTTCAACTTACCTTCTTTCTCGAACTCCATTTGGGTACTCCGATTTGAGGTTTCTGGACTCCTTTTTGGAACTTATGATTCACATTAGGACCATTTAATTATTTTAGGATGCGATTAACAAAAATATATACTATTTTGTCACTAAAAATTTATTTTCGTGACAAGTGTTCAACTTTTAGCGATAAGCAATGCGGTGAATTTGCATACTTGGGGCTAAGAATAGCCTTTCCTTTCGACTAATGTAAGTATATGTTGATCTTATACATTATATTCTCCCTGATTTAACTTAATTGATCTCTAACTTTTTTTTGTTGTCAATTATATAGTTCTCCGCCTGAATTGTAACCTAGAAAATTGCAAAATACCAAAGGGGAGAAAACTTATAAAATGGAGGAAGTACTAATTAAAGCTCTTGACTTCCGACGTCAACCATCCATCCACCTCATCCAACATGTTTGTGATTGACGCATTTACTGTTTGTTGTACATTTGTAATCGTACGTCTTAACTTACGGCACATTTTCAACTACTTTGGTAATTACAAGACACCGTTTTGATTACTACAACAGTAGGCAAAATTAGTTTTGGGGGCAGATGGACGTGTGATTTCCAAAATGTAGAGCACTGCTTAGTACTTCTTCTGACTCGTGAGTTCTTGTCGCCCTTTGATTTTTTTGGGTTAAAACTCAAACGTCTAACCGTCAAATAAAACTCGAATAGCAGTCATCGATTAATTAAGTAGTTTCTGACAAATTAAATTAGTTCAAAAAAGTGAAAATAAACAAATGAACTGCAAGTAGTTAATTGAAATAGAACTGATGGCAACGGTAAGGTCCAAAGTTCTTGGAGGAACCCACAACTCAAATCAACTGAAGGTACCCAAATCAATTTCAATAAAGAAAGTATGTGGAAATACACAATAATAAGTTTAATATGCATTTGCCACTATTTTTTTTTTTTTTTGAGAGAGCTAACAACAATATTCAGGCTCTTTTCCTTACGAGATATTGAGATAGCTAACCAGCTTTGTCAAGTAGTACTCTCTTGCTAAAAGCAGCAAGATGAAATACTTACGTGGATGTCATGTACTCTTCATAAAAAAAGTAGGAAATTTTTTTGCCGCTGACTAAGAAGTAGCCTCATCCTGCTACCCCTCCATGTGGCGGCGTCTCATTGGTCCAGCAAACCGGCCATCACGCTCTTAGAGAGTCTTCAACGTAACCCAGAGTTAACAGATGGCATGTGGAGTGTGGACGACGGGACGAATAAGATGGGAAGAAAGAGAGTAGTTTTTGTAGTGTGAACGGGAAGAAGAAGATGGGAAGACAGAGAGAGGGAGAGGGAGAGGGAGAGGGAGAGGGAGAGAGAGAGAGAGAGAGAGAGAGAGAGAGAGAGACCTACGTGATTACCATTTCTACCGGGATTTCAGGAATGCCTTTAATGGTGATATTCCGTTAAGTGTCTCCAGGTAGATCACGTGCAAGGAGCATGACTGCTGGCTTTCTCGACCAATAAGACGCTGCCACGTGGAGGGGTAGCAGGATAAGGCTGCTTCTTGGTCAGCAGCAATTTGTTTTTCCAAAAAACAATGTAGAACTGATACAAAAGATTAGAGAAACAATAGCCGACGGTAATGCTTCTAATATTTTTTTAGAAACATGCAGCGTATAGCGTCACTAACTTACCACGCAGAATATCCAATGGAGAATCATGGATTGGCTCAAGTCAGCATCTTGAAAGCATTTTGCCAGAATTGAAAGATTGAATAGTAGCCTCGCCATCATTCCAGCTCTAACAAAGAAAAGTCTGCAATAGAGATATGCATTAATATAGTATGTAACAACTGCTTAGATTGTGACATTAAATTCAACTCAGCAAGCCAACAAGCTGAGAACATGACATCTGAGAGGAGGAGAGACAAGGCCACAACAGTTAAATGAAGAAATCGGTCATGAATACTGAGTATACATCACTGAATCAACTGTAGAAGAGATTAATTTTCTCCTAAAAAAAGTTAGGAAAGCCGAAGACTGGGTTACATAGTTGAGATCAACGCCCATGAAATGAGGATTTAATTGTATCACAAACCACCTACAATGACATAAAGAAGAATCAACATCAGACGACATGTGATTGACCGGAACCATCACATGCATGAAGAATTTTGATACAGAATACAATCAATGATAATGGGAATCCATAGCAAGGTACATTAGTGTTAACTTAATACAGATCTATCATCTGAATACTTGAAGAAAAGATCAAGCAGAAGCGTTCACAAAACATCCACAAAAGAACTTTTCGTGTAGGATCATCAATCAGCTATGCTTAACCGATCATATGGTTCCCTTGAGGACACTTGCGATAATGTGGGCCTAGCAATTTTTGCATTATTTCCTACATACACTGTAACAACAGTATTGTTGCACAATCAGTTTTGTTTAAAAGTTGAATTGCACTGCAAACCTGGACTTTGGCTAAAATCTGCAACTAAAACCACGACATTTATAATTAGGCACCCAAAACTCCAGAGTTTGCTATATACTGCAATCAAAGCATTTTACTACCATGAATTGATGATTCCGTAACTTTTTAAGCATATTTTTGTCTTTCTAGTTCCTCTTGGCCAAATCGTTCTTCTTCCACCTCCACCATGACTTACTTCCCCACCTCCACCTGCCCACTTCCTTCTTCCATCAATGCCCACCTAACCCTAGCCACCGGCCAATGCTCGAAATCACCATTAGCATCGGCACGCCCAAATAATTTGATACGTGCTACTACTGATAATAATTTAAAACATTCTCACATGAAACCATGAAGGAGCATTGCCGCAATACCCTGTTGCCAAAATAACGGAACCAATCTCTAGAGTTTCTCCATTGACAAGCTCAAGCTGACCGAATGTCTAGAACTGGGTTATGTCCTTTAGTGTTCTTGAGCCGTAAAGGACCCATTCGTGGCCATTTCGGACCATGCTTCTCTACATTGCCAAGTACAAACCTTACAGAAACCCCAAAGTTTACAACTCGACACCCAAGACCCCAAGATTTACCATCTATTGCAATCTCAGGATTTTACTGACGGGAGTCAATTATTCTGTTACGTTTGAAGTGTATTTCTGTCTTTTAGGTTATCATTTAAAGTTCTTTTAGCAATAAAAAATTTTCAAACAATTTAGACGACTGAGATCAAAGGAGAGGAATGGTAAGATGGTAATTTTTCCTTTCTTCCGTTTTCTTTTTCTTTCTCCTTCTTCTTTGCCTGCCCTAACCACCACCGTCTCACCTCAATCCACCATTGATGTGGCTCCTGCAGCCACCACCACTGCTGCTTTGCAGTTCTTCCTCTGCCGGCGCTGGACTTCTCCTTAATTCTCCCCACCTCCTCAAGCTCCATATCACCAGACAACAAACTGTAACACCCACCCAGCCAACCAAGCAGACCCCCCCTCCCCCCAGTAACGCGCACACAAACAAACACACCGTAACACATGCAGAGAACCCACACGTAACACCCACCCACACATAGAGCTTACACCGCGTAACACACACTAGCTCACATACACAAAACATTTGAGTTTACTTGATTAGTGTTGCTCGTTGCTCGATGTGGGTCAATATTTAGCTTCAATTTGATTCTTTTTATTAGTATTGCTCGGTGTGGGGTTGTGTATTTGTGTGTGTATGGGTGGGTGTTACGGGGTATGGGCTTTATGTGTGTGTGTGTGGGGGGGGGGGGGGGTGTTACTGTTGGTGGGTGGGTGCGAGGTGTTTACAGGGTGTGGATGTGGGTGTGTGGAGGGGTAATGGTAGTGGAGAAGAGGCAGGTGGTGGTGAAGAAGTAAGTGGTGGTGGATGTGGTTGAAGAAGGGTCAGGCAAGGGGACTCGAAAAGAAAAAAATAACCCCAACAACTAATGAATTCATTGTCCACATTAGTAAAATCTTGAGATTGCAACAGCATGCAAACCTTGGGGTCATGGGTTTCGAGTTTTAAAAGTTGGGGTTTTGGTTGCAATTTTTTTTTTGGCAAACACAGGGTTTAAAGTGAAATTAAGCCTTTTATCTACAATCTTTATTGGCAACCATTTCATCATTGAGACTGCTCATCCAAAATGTTGATTTCCCAAGAATTTACCCTGACATACATGAAACTAAGTATGGAATCGCAGAACCTATTCATCATTTGCACTCGCACATACAATTTTGGTATTTTGAAAAGAATTTTTTTTGCTTTAATACTTTAGTTTTGCCAAACTGAAGGTAGGGGAGCACCGGCAGCAAGGGATCATCGGTGGCAGGAGCCACAACCATGGTGCATCAAAGTGGAGGTGGCGGTGATTAGGGCAGGCAAAGAAGAAGGAGAAAGAGAAAGGAAAAGGAACAAAAGAAAGAAACGAAGGAGAAATTACCATTCGAACCCTCCCCTACTGTGATCTCATCCTTTTAAATTGGTTGAAAAATTTTATTGCTGAAGAAATTTTTGAAAAATAACCTAAAAGACATAAATACCCTAAAAACTAAAGGAATCATTAACTCCCGTTTGTAAAATCCTTCAATTGCAATTGATGGCAAACCTTGAGATTTTCGATGCCTAATTGTAAAAGTTCTGGGTTTTAATTGCACGTTATTTGTATATAATTTTTATTTGTATATAAACGTTATATAATTTTTATTTGTATATAAACGTTATTTGTATATAATTATTATTTGTATATAAACGTTATTTGTATATAATTTTTGCACAAAGAGAAATTTAAGCAAGATAACTTTAGCAAGTTATATTGCTTTTCGACTCTTGAATTAAAATCACATTTGCATGAACAACTGAAATAAGGGGGCTTAATAACAAAAAATTAAGAGAAATTAAATATCAATAGCACATACCACAAGAGCCAAAGAAGTGGTGGTAGCAGTGGGAGAAACGACGCGGTAGGGCAACAATGGCATGTGGTGGCGCGTGTTGGGTGAGTGGGAGGCTGCCGGGGAAGAGCGACAACGGTCGGAGGTGGGAACGTAGTGAGCGTTGGGTGGGCTATGAGAAAGAAAGAGAGAGAAAGAGGAAAAATGTGCAGCTGGGAGAAAGAAAAGGGAAGTAGTTAGGTTTTTTTAAGTTAAACTCTTTATTAACAGGTTGTCCATTGCTAAGGACTATTATATTATTTTAGCAAAAAAAAAAAGATTGCGAGAAAGAAAAAAACAAACACAGATGTACTTTTTACCGACGGAATACCCGTCAACAAATGCCCGTGGGTAAAAATCCGTTGCAAAATGTTTTTAGCGATGAACAATTCCTTCGTTAGTACTTTTAAAAGGCTTTTGCTGAAAATAATTAGAAAAAAAAAAAAAAAAAAACAAGAAAAGTATTTTAGCCGATGCAAAATTCTGTAAGGAATTGTCCGACCGTAAAAGCCCTCCTAAACTGTTTTTAGCAACGGACAATTTTGTAGCTAATACTTTTAAAAGGCTTTTATCGCCCGACAGAGTTCCGTCACCCAAACGCATCAATAAAGGCGGCAATTAGAGATGAAACTTTTTCTGCTGTGAAAAATCTGCCACTAAAGGTCATTTTTCTTGTACACATCCTTACAATATTTACTTGAATTTGCATAATCTTTCCTCATAAGTCTTCAATCTTCATCATAATTTTCAGTTTGCTTTTGTTGGAAATTTTCCAATAATTGATCTTACCTTATTAAAGTTTGTACTACAAGGAATAAGTTGCAAAAAGAATCAATCAAATTGATTGATTGGTTTGAGAGATATTAACTCTCAAACATTGGCATTTAATAAGGTTGAAACTAATCATGAAGTGGGTTCCCCACATGGCTTGGGAAATGGAAAAGTTAAGGGTATTTAAATGGTCATGTGACATACCATATTGTTCTAGAAATACATGGTATGCATGGCCATGCACTTGCACATGTGCGGTGCACCGCACCGCACATGTGCGCGCGCGCGCCGGCGACGGTGGGGGCGGCGTAAAGGCGCTATTGGCGCTTTTAGGCGCACTTTGCACTTCGCACGTGCGCATCGTCGCTAGGAGCCCAGCCTTAACTTTTGCGACAAATTCAGCTTGTGAGCTGCAACTTGAACTGAAACAGTTAATTTCGAAATGGCAACTGCAATTGGTGGTGCCTTTTAGTTCAAATGTTGCACCTCTATACTGTGTCTACAGATTGTGACTGTTAAGTGACATCTGCAGAGTCACTTAACTGTCACAACTGTTTGCACCTGTTCTAGGCACCCTTTGGTGTCTATAAATAGGGCTGATGGTCAGATCATAAACACACTTTGAATTCTCTCTTGCTCTCTCTTAAATTTATGTCTGTTGATTGCATTCTGCTGTGATCAACAGAGTTTCGCCTGTTTTATCTTGGGAGGCAGATTTGCTGCTACCCTAAGCAGATTATAAGGGAGCAAATACTGTCTTAAGGAAAGAGTGCAACGCATTCGACTCAGGCATCTTCAGTCCAATTTCTCCATACTGCCTTGCAAGTTTCCAACAATCTTAAAACAGTATTTTGGCTACGATGGAGAATACTTCAAGGATGCCTGTGACCAACGACATCTCGAAGCTGGCTAAGTTCGATGACTCTTTCTTTAGGCGATGGAAGAGCAAGATGTACTTCTTTCTTGCTGCATTGAAGATTGCCTATGTGCTCACTATTCCAAAGCCTATTGTGGATGAAGCTGCAGACGAAGCAATAAAGCAGGCTGCCATGAAGCAAAAGCAAAGGTGGGAGGAGGATGACACCTACTGCAAGGGCTACATTTTGGGAGGGCTGTCCGACACTTTATACAACGTGTACGAGATCAAGTATGCAAACAGCACAGCAAATGAACTTTGGGATGATCTCGATAACAAGTACAAGACGGAGGACGCCGAGAATAAAAAATTCCTAATCAGTAAGTTGTTTGACTTCCGCATGGTAGATAGCAAGTCTGTTATTACTCAGATCCATGAACTGCAAATGATTATGAATTTAATTATTTCAGAGGGCCACTCTCTTGACGAGTCTTTCCAAGTGTCTACTATAATTTCTAAATTGCCGTTTGCTTGGAAAGAATGTCGTAAGGAGTTAAAACAAAAGAAGGATGCCATGATCATGCAAGAGTTGGTCAAGTATATCCAAGTTGAAGAGAATTCTCGAAACTTGGATAGGCTTGAGTTGGAAGACAACAAGTCCTCCAAGGCTCTTGTGATGGATCATGGCTCCTGTAGTGGCACTAAGTGTAAGCTTGATGGTCAAGCTTCTGCTTCTACCAACCGGCAAGACAAGCCTAAAAGGGCATGTTGGAAGTGTGGGAAAATTGGCCACTTCAAGAAGAATTGCCGAGTGGCTAAGAGGCAGAAAAAGGACCATGCCAATGTGGTTGACAACGAGGACTTCGTTGCAGTGGTTTCCGAAGCCAACATTATGGGGGAAGATGAAGAGTGGTGGGTGGACTCCGGTGCAACCAAACATATTGCTAAAAATAGAAATCTGTTCAAGGACCTCGAGCCAGTTGCGGAGGGATATCAACTCTGCATGGGAAATTCTTCTACGGCTAAGGTCATGGGCAAAGGAACTGTGGTGCTCTATCTCTCTTCCTGAAAGACGCTGACCTTAAAGGATGTGCTTTTTGTTCCCGATGTTAGGAAAAATCTTATATCCGTTAGTATGCTTAATCAGTTTGGATTTAAGATTTTGTTTGAGTCAGATAGTGTAATTCTGACTAAGGGAGGGAACTATGTTGGCAAGGGCTATGTAACCAATGGATTGACCAAGCTTACTATGGCTAATAAAGATACTAAGTTTGCTTATATTGCTGTTCCATTTAATTTATGGCACTCTAGACTAGGTCATGTTAATTATAAACGCATGAGAAGTATGGTAAAATTGAGTTTAATACCTCAAATTACTTCACCTAGTTTAGAGAAATGTTCAGTTTGCATAAAGTCTAAAATTGCCAGAAAACCCTTTAAAGGGGTTGAGAGGAAAACACAATTATTAGAATTAGTACATTCAGACTTGTGTGAAATGGAAGGTAATCTAACAAGAGGTGGTAAAAGATACTTCATTACATTTATAAATGATTGTTCACGTTATACATACACGTATCTTCTTAGGACTAAGGATGAAGCTTTGGATAAATTTAAAATTTACAAAGCGGAAGTAGAGAATCAACTAGATCGTAAGATTAAAATTTTACGGTCGGATGGGGGAGGTGAATATATTTCCTTTGATGATCTATTTGAAACTTGGGGTATCATACACCAAGTCACAGCTCCTTATAGTCCACAACAAAATGGTGTAGCCGAGAGGAAAAATAGGACCTTGCAAGAAATGGTTAATACCTTATTACTTACTTCTAATTTGCCTAAGAATTTGTGGGGGGAAGCTCTCATGACTTCCACATATATACTTAATCATATACCCCACAAGGTATTTAATGTCACACCCTATGAGTTATGGAAGAAGAGAAAACCTTCTTTTGGACACCTTAAAGTGTGGGGGTGTAGGGCGTTAGTAAGGCTAACCGATCCAAAAAGACCCAAATTGGGGGAAAAGGCAATCGAATGTGTCTTCATAGGCTATGCTCAACATAGCAAAGCGTATAGATTCTTAACCGTAGAATCAACGGAATCCGTTAGCCAAAATATTATTTTAGAATCTAGAGATGCAGAATTTTTTGAGAATTCTTTCTCTAGGGATCGAAAAAATGAAGACACAGTCGATGAGGATCAAGTTCACCCTACTCCGGAAATGGGGGAAGGAGGTGAACTAAGGAGAAGTAAGAGAGCAAGAATTGAGAAAACCTATGGTCTAGATTTCTACCAATTCTTAGTTGAGGGAAGTAAAAATGAAGGTGATTACTCTCATATGTATAACGTAGAACATGACCCTCTTTCATATCGAGAAGCCATAACTTCTCGAGATTCTGACTTGTGGCAAGAAGCTATAAATTATGAAATGGAGTCGATAATGTGAAACCAAACTTGGGTATTGACTGATTTACCACTAGGGTTTAAACCAATAGGCTGCAAATGGATCTTTAAGCGAAAGCTTAAGCCAGACGGATCCGTAGATAAGTATAAAGCTAGACTTGTAGCCAAGGGTTTTAAACAAAAGGATGGAATTGACTATTTCGACACTTACGCTCCGGTAGCTAGACTTAGCACTATAAGATTATTGTTTGCGTTATCGTCCATTAACAAACTAGTTATACACCAAATGGACGTCAAGACTACTTTTCTAAATGGTATTTTAGATGAGGAGGTGTACATGGAACAACCGGAAGGTTTTGTACTAAAGAGCCAAGAAACAAAGGTTTGTAAGCTTATCAAATCTTTGTATGACTTAAAACTAGCTCCAAAGCAGTGGCATGAACGATTTGACCAAGTCGTTCTCTCTAATGGATTTAGAATAAATGAATGTGACAAATGCGTTTATTCTAAGTTTGATAAAGGACGTGGTGTGATAATATGTTTGTATGTGGATGATATATTAATCTTTGGTACTGATTTAGATATTGTGTTGAAAACTAAATTATTTCTATCTTCATCGTTTGATATGAAGGATATGGGGGAAGCCAATGTTATATTGGGAATGAAAATAATAAGATACTCGGATTCTATTTCTTTGTCACAGTCTCATTATATTGAGAAAATTTTAAAGAAATTTAATCATGAGAATTGTGTCCCGGTTACTACCCCATATGACCTTTTTATCAAGTTGAGAGCAAATGAAGGGAAATGTGTCTCTCAGCTAGAGTATTCTAGTGTTATTGGCAGCTTGATGTATATCATGCAATGTACCCTGCCAGATATAGCCTTTGCAGTTGATGTTTTGAGTAGATTTACTCATAACCCCGGGCAAGTTCATTGGAATGCAGTGTTTAGAGTACTTAAGTACCTTAAGGGCACAATGGACTATGCATTAACTTATAAAGAGTTTCCTGTTGTTTTGGAAGGGTACACAGATGCAAACTGGATCACGGGACTCAGATGAAACAAAGTCCACAAGTGGTTTGATATTTACCATAGATGGATGTGCTATTTCTTGGGGTTCCAAGAAACAAACTTTGATTTCACATTCGACCATGGAGTCCGAGTTTATTGCTTTGGCAATGACGATTAAGGAGGCAGAATGGCTAAGAGACCTGTTGATAGAGATTCCTCTATGGCCTAAGCCAATGCCTGCTATTTCTATATTCTGCGATAACGAGGCAGCGTTAACTCGGGCATATAGTAAGGTATACAATGGGAAGTCTAGACATATAAGTCTTAGACATAGCTATGTGAGAGAACAACTTAGCAAAGGAGTTGTTACTATTAGTTATGTGAAGTCCAAAGGAAATTTGGCAGATCCCTTTACGAAAGGCCTAGGCAGGGATATAATATGGCAGACTTCCAGGGAGATGGGTTTGAAGGTCATGAAATTAGAGAGGTAACATACACGTGGAAACCAACTAGATACTAGAGTAACCTTTAGTCTTCTAGTTCAATGGAAAAACACGTTGTATTTATAACCAAAGGTGCACTAAAAGATTAAGATTTTGATCTTCATGCCATCTCAAGGTAGTGCATACTTGTATGGAGAACAAGAAGAGGGTGGGAGTTATTCCCTTAATAAATCTATGTCCTTAAAGGAGGGTGCAAGTCATACAAGTGCACCTTAGTAGAGTTACCTATATAAGTGCGGGAAGTGAGGCCGCTTCTACGAGATTTGAGCTAGTCTCTATGGCACTTATGAAAATCCTAAGATGTAGCACATGGCTGTAAATGTGCAGGTATTTGGAAATTTGGTTGGAAAGTTCTACACATAGCTGTGATGATCAATCACCAAGGATTCTTAGTTCAAGGCTAAGGCTACTTTGAATTCTGATTGACTTTACTACTTTATAGTAAAGGTTCAAGTCGAAAGACACCTTTATCTTAGTAGGACCTACCAAAGGATATAGAGGTACATTTCTAAATTAGGAATATGATAAAATCCAATTTTGGAAAATTGGAGGAAATTGTTGGAAATTTTCCAATAATTGATCTTACCTTATTAAAGTTTGTACTACAAGGAATACGTTGCAAAAAGAATCAATCAAATTGATTGATTGGTTTGAGAGATATTAACTCTCAAACATTGGCATTTAATAAGGTTGAAACTAATCATGAAGTAGGTTCCCACATGGCTTGGGAAATAAAAAAGTTAAGGGTATTTAAATGGCCATGTGACATACCATATTGTTCTAGAAACACATGGTATGCATGGCCATGCACTTGCACATGTGCGGTGCACCGCACCGCACACGTTCGCGCGTACGCCCGCGCCGGCGCCGGCGACGGTGGGGGCGGCGGCGTAAAGGCGCTATTGGCGCTTCTAGGCGCACTTTGCACTTCGCACATGCACATCGTCGCTAGGAGCCCTCGCCTCGAGCCCAGCCTTAACTTTTGCGACAAATTCAGCTTGTGAGCTGCAACTTGAACTGAAACAGTTAATTTCGAAATGGTAACTGCAATTGGTGCCTTTTAGTTCAAATGTTGCACCTCTATACCGTGTCTACAGATTGTGACTGTTAAGTGACATCTGCAGAGTCACTTAACTGCCACAACTGTTTGCACCTATTCTAGGCACCCTTTGGTGTCTATAAATAGGGCTGATGGTCAGATCATAAACACACTTCGAATTCTCTCTTGCTCTCTTTCGAATTTCTGTCTGTTGATTGCATTCTGTTGTGATCAACAGAGTTTCGCCTATTTTATCTTGGGAGGCAGATTTGCTGCTACCCTAAGCAGATTATAAGGGAGCAAATACTGTCTTAAGGAAAGAGTGCAACGCATTCGACTCAGGCATCTTCAGTCCAATTTCTCCATACTGCCTTGCAAGTTTCCAACAACTTTTACTTTTTCTCTTAGCTTTCATTTACTTTATAGTTAGAAGCTTTCATCAGATTTTTTCACTTATATGATGTATTGTTTCGCATACACGCGCACGCACTCAAGCAGCTTATTCATGACCCTAAGGACGTTATTCTCGAAGAAACAAGTTATTCTTTTATAAGAATTCGCTGATGATATAGTTGAAAAAAAGTAGTGTAATTTTAGAGAAGGTAATTAAATTGAAGAAGCTCTTTGTTCCTGATGCCACTCTTTGAGAACAAACAACTTGGGTGTGTTTGAAACCCGTTTTAGTTTTTTTTTTCAAAAAAACCAAAACCAAAACCTCGTGGAATAAATTTTTTTTTTAACAAAACTGATGGGTTGTTTGATAGCAGTTTTTGTTCTTTTTTCTATTTTTCCTCTCTTCTTTTTTCTTTCATTTTCTAATACTTGAGAGCTTTTCTGAGCTCTTATGTACAACAACAAGAAACGCCCCACCATGACCAACACATCTCCTCTATCACCATGCAATTACTGTTATTACGTTAACACACTAGAGTGCGAATTAGGGCTTTAATGGGATTGATTGGGTGAATAAGTTTGAATGGCTTGGAATTTATTTGCACAGATCGAAGACATTAGGACTAATCGATGGATGAAATCTTGATTGGTGTTTCTTGTAGGGACAATGGTGGTCGGTATGATGGTGGATTTGGATTTAGAGGAGTTGTGGTATTGCGGTGGTGATCGATATGAGAGGGTGTTGGTGTTCAGTGGTGCTGGCGGCAGTGACGGCCAATAGTTATGGTTGGTGGTGTTTGTAGGTTTGGTATTTGTGGGTGTTGGTCACTGGTGATGGTGGAGGCGGCGCTCAGTAGCTATGGTAGTTAGCGGTGTTGGCAGGTTTGGTGTTTGGGTGTGTTGATCAATGGTGGTGGCAGATCGGCGGTCAGTGGCTGTGACTGTTGGCAGTGTTTGTATTTGGTGTTTGGGGGCGTTGGTCAGTGGTGCTGGCGGCGGTGACGGCCAATAGTTATGGTTGTTGGCAATGTTTGTGGTTTGGTATTCTTGGGTGGTGTTGATGTTGAAGATTGAAGGGAAGAAGAAACTTTAAAATACTTTTCAACGAAAATTGAAAGGTGATCTCCGGGAAAAAAAAAAAAACCAAAATCAAAACCAAAACTGAAAACTCCAAAATGGATCGGCTCTGTTTTTTCCGTAGTTATCAATACCGTACCGGTACCGGTTGTACCGGCCGGTACGTACCGCTTTTGCCTTTTACTGGTACGGTATCCCTTACATTTTGTACCGGTCAAAATACCGCTCTATACCGGTTGTACCGGCCGAGACAGGTGATACCGGCCGAGAACTACGTACTGGCTGAGATAGTGTGTTTTGTTCCGGTCCTTTAAAAAATGGTAAAAGTGACAAATTTTGTTAGAAAATTTATAAATTGATCATATAAAGACTAAATAGAAAAACACTTTAAGTTATATTATATCAATCAAAGCCTCTGTAGCCTCTTATTCAGAATATTCATTACAATTTATAAAATCTTTCCCGACAGGTTTTCAATCTTCACTTAGATTTGATGCACTTCAACCTGAAAGCTTTGATCATATTCTTTCATCGACATGATGTATTGTTTTACACATGCACACACGTACACCCAGAAAAACATCTTATTCTTGAACCAAAAGATGTTATTATTGAACAAATAACTTATTCTTTCATAAGAATTTAAGAAAGAGATCGTCGAAACGGATGGGATAAACAACTTATTTAGGAACTAATAGTTTATTTGAAAACAAAGGTAATTCAAGATCTACAGGACAAACATTTTTTTTCTAGAGGAGTTATGAGTAAGAAAATGTATGTATCTATTGTTAGTTCGCCAATAAATGAATATTATATATGTATAATATTGATAAAATTTTAAGACGGTATCAAAACGGTACCGATACCGGTACGTATCATTTTACAGATAAAACGGTATACATTTCGGTACGGTATTCATAACTATAGTTTTTTCTCCAGTTTTGTAAACTGGAGAAAAAAATGTGTTTGACACAGTTTTCATTTTTTTTCTTGATTTTTGAAAACCATTTTTTGAAAACTCCACTTTTGGAGTTTTGGGTTTCCAATTTTGGTTTTTATTTTGAGACCACCCCACCACCACCACCCCCTACCGCCATAGCCACTGGCGCTGCCACCGCCACACCCCACCACCGCCATTGCAACCACCTCCAAAGAAGAAACTCAAAATAAAAACTAAGTAATCAAACACCCAAAAGAAAAAAACTCAAAATAAAAACTGGATAATTAAACACCCATTTATTTTTGTAAGAAATAAAACTGGTTTTGGTTTTTATTTTTTTGGAAACGAAAAATCAAAACTGGAAGTGATTTCAAACGCTACCGGAGTTTTAAAAAACAGTCATGTTTTGAAAACTGATTTATAAAACTGAAGGAAAAAAAAAACTACAACTGTCCGTCAACACCGATATTTTTTTCAGTTTCCAAAACTGAAAATAAAAATTATTTCAAATGGTATCAGAGTTTTAAAATATAGTCCTGTTTTAAAAACCAGTTTTCAAAACTGAAGGGCGAAAATAAAAAGAAAATTGTCTGTCAAATGTATTTTTTTCTCCAATTTTTAAAAACTGAAAACAAAAACTCAGCTCTGTTTGACAACACTTTTAGTTTTGATTTTCAATTTAAAAAAAAAAAAACCAAAACCAGTTTTTTTTTTTTTTTTTTATAAAAACAAGTTGGTGTTTGATAACCCATTTTTTTTTTGGGAGTTTGATTACCCAGTTTTTATTTTCAGTTTTTTCTTTGGGGGTGGTTTGCGGTGGTGGTGGCCGACGATGGTTGTGGCTGGCTGGCGGCGATGGCAGTCGCCGGCGGCCAGCCACCACCACCGTCGGCCACCGCCACGCCCCACCACCGCCAGTGACTACCGGTCGCTAGCGGTGGACAATGGCGGTGGGCGGGGGCTGTCGGCGGTGGGAGGGTGGTGGTGGTCTCAAAATAAAAACAAAAACTGAAAATCGAAACTCATTTTTAGAGTTTTAAAAAATAGTCCTGATTTAAAAATTGGTTTTTTAAACCGAAGGAAAAAAAAATGAAAAGTGTCCGCTAAACGCGCTTGTTTTTTCCAGTTTAAAAAACTGGAAAAAAAAAACTCTGTCAAATGGGGCCCGAGTCAGGCACTACCGCATTTTTGAGTTTTCTGTTTTTTTTTTTTTTTTGAGATCACCTTTCAACTTTCGTTGAAAAATATTTTATGTCTCTTCTTCCCTTCGACCTTCGTCACCAACACTTATCACCCAAGAACACCAAACTATAAACATTGTCAACCACCATACCTATTGGTTGCCACCACCACCACCACCACCACCACCACCACCACCACCACCACCACCACTACTCACCAACACGCTCGAGCACCAAACTACAAATACTGCCAACGACCACAACCACTGACCGCCAATATGCCAATTCCACTACCACTGATTAACAGATGTAAACACCAAACCTGCCAATAATGCCAACTATCGTAGCCACTGAGTGACGCAACCACCACCAGTGACCAATACACATGAACACGTAAGCCACAAAAACCGCCAACTACCATCGTCACTAACAACTACCACAACCACCACCATGGGTTTCAAACACACCCTAAGTTGTTTGTTCTAGAATAAGCTATTTGTTATCAAATAGTGGCATTAGGAACGAAGAGTTTCTTCAGTAGAATTACCTCGTCTAGAATTATACTCCTTTTTTCAACTATCTCATTAGTGAATTCTTATAAAACAATAAATATTTTGTTCAAGAATAACGTCTTTAGGGTCATCAATAATATGTTTGCGTGTGCACATGCGTGTGTATGAAACATTATATTAAATAAGTGAAAGAATATGATGAAAGCTTCTAGCTATAAAGTAAATCAAAGCTAAGAGAAAAAGTAAAAGCAAACTGAAAATTATGATGAAGATTGAAGACTTACCAGGAAAGATTCTGCAAATCTAGTGAATACTGTAAGGACATGTACAAGAAAAATGACATTTAGTGATGGAACTCTGTCCATCGATAAAAGTCTTTTAAAAGTATTAGCTACAAAATTGTCCATCGCTAGAAACATTTTGGGAGAGACTTTTACCGACAGACAATTCGTGATACAAAAGTTGTTTGTTCTAGAATTATTCATTGCTAGAAAAAGTTTGTGACGGACTTTTACCCACGGGCGTTTGTTGATGGATATTTCGTTAGTAAAAAGTACTTCCATGATTGTTGTTTACTTTCGCACAATCTTTTTTTGGCTAAAATAACATAATATTTAGCGACGGACAATTCGTCAATAAAGACTATAACTTAAAGACCCTAACTTCATTTCTCATAGTCGCACGTTATCCCCCCCCCCCTCTCTCTCTCTCTCTCTCTCTCTCATACAAACAGAGCCCACCTAACACTCGTCGCACTCCCACCTCAGGCTGTTACCGCTCTTCCCCGACAGCCTCTTACTCACCCAACATGCGCCATTATACGTCTATGCGGCCCTAGAGCATCGTTTCTCCGACTGCTACTACCGCTTATCTAGCTCTTTTGGTATGTGCTTTTCATATTTAATTTGCCTTAATGTTTTACTACTAAGACCCTTTATTTCAGTTTTCGTGCAAATATAAGTTTAAATCAAGAGTCGAAAAGCAATATAACTTGCCAAAATTAATTTGTTGAAATTTCTCTTTCTGCAAAAATTATATATAAACAACGCTTAATTGCACTATAAACCCTAAGCTTGGTTAGAATCTGCAACTAACACCCCGACATTTACAATTAGGCATCCAAAATCCCAAGGTATGCCATCTATTGCAATCGAAGGATTTTACAAGTGGGAGTTAATGATTCCTTTAGTTTTTAGGGTATTTTTGTCTTTTAGGATATTTTTCAAAAATTTTATCAGCTATAAACTTTTTCAACCCATTTCAAAAGATGAGATCACATTAGGGAGGGTTCGAATGCTAAATTCCCCTTCTTTTCTTTCTTTTGTTCATTTCCCTTTCTCTTTCTCTTTCTTCTTCGCCTGCCCTAACCACCGCCACCTCTACCTTGATGCACCATGGCTGTGGCTCTTGCCACGGGCGATCCCTTGCTGCCGGTGCTCCCCTACCTCCAGTCTGGCAAAACTAAAAGAATTAAAGTAAGAAAACACTTTTCAAAATACCAAAAGTTGTATGTGCAAGTGCAAATGATGAATGGGTTTTTCCATTCCATACTCAGGTTCATGTACGTCACGGTAAATCCTTTGGAAATTAATATTTTACAAATTAGCAGTCTCAATGATAAAATGGTTACCAATAAAGATTCTAGATAAAAGGCTTAATTGCACTGTAAACCCCGTGTTTACCAAAAAATGAAAACCAAAACCCCAACTTTACAACTCGAAACCCAAGATTCCAAGGTTTGCATTCAGTTACAATCTCAAGATTTTACTAATCGTGGCCCATGAATCTGTTAGTTTTTAGGGATATTTTTATCTTTTCGAGTCCCTTTGGCCTAATCCTTATTCATCCATATCTACCACCATTTACATCTTTACCACCACCTGCCCATTCGCCATCACCACCCATCCACACACCCACACACACCCTGTAACACACAACACACTCACATACATGACCCACACCCCAAAACACCCACACAAACAAACATACGCGCGCGGGCGCACGCACACGCACACGCACATAGAGAGAACCCACCCACCCACCCACCCACCCACAAAACACACACTATAAATACACGCGCACACACAAAAATACACAGAACCCACCCACCCACACCCATACACAAACACACACACCCACACACACCCACACACACAAAAATACACAGAACCCACACCGAGAAAAATTAATAAAAAAGACTCGAATTGAAGCTAAATATTACTAATCAAGTAAACTCAAACTGCACATGCGCACATATGTGTGTGTTACGGGGTGTGAGTTTTGTGTATACATGGGTGTTATGTGTTGGTTCTCTTTGCATGTGTTACAGGGTGTGGGTGGGGGTGTGTGCGTGTATGTGTGTGCGTGCGTGCGAATTACGGGGTGTGGGTTTTGTGTGTATGGGGGGGGGGGGGGGGGTGTTGTTACAGTTTCTTCTTTGGCGATTTGGGGAAGCTTGTTGAGGTGTGAGAAGGAGAAGCCAAGCGCTGGTGGAGGAAGAACTATCGAGCAACGATGGTGGTGGCTGAAGGAGCCACAACCATGGTGGATCGAGGTGGAGGTAGTGGTGGTTAGGGCAGGCGAAGAAGAAGGGGAAAGAGAAAGGAAAAGGAAGAAAGGAGAAATTAATTACCATCTTAACCTTCCTATCCTTTGATCTCAGCAGCCTAAATTGCTTGAAAATTTTTGTTGTCGAAAGAAATTTAAATGATAACCTAAAAGACAGAAATTCACTTAAAAAGCAAAGGAATAATTGACTTTCTTACTAAAATCCTGAGATTGCAACAGATGGCAAAACTTGGGGTCTTAGGTGTCGAGTTATAAACTTTAGAATTTTGGTTGCATTTCTTTGGCAAACACAGGGTCTAGAGTGCAATTAAGTATAGATAAAATATTGTTGGTTTCCTTAAGGTTTACTTGGCAATGTAGAGAAGGATGGTCCGAAGTGGCCATTGATGGGTCCTTTACAGCTCAAGAACACTAAAGGATATAACCCAGTTCTAGACATCGGTGCATTACGTAAAATAAGATATGGCAGATCAAGATAGTGTCTGGAATCAAGAGATTTTTGCGCGGTCATCTTGAGCTTATCAATAGAGAAACTCTTGAGATTGTTTCAATTAGTTTGGCAACAGGGTATTGCAACAATTTTCCTTCATGGTTACATATGAGAAAGTTTTAAATTATTATGAGTAGCAGCACATATCAAATTATTTAGGCGTGCTGACACTGATAGTGATTTCGAGCTTTGGCTAGTGGCTAGGGTGTGGTGGACATTGATGGATAAAAGGGGTGGGTAGGTGGAGGTGGGGAAGCAAGTGGAGCTGGAGGTAGAAGAAGAAGAAGAAGGGTTTGGCCAAGAGGAACTAAAAAGACAGAAATATGCTTTAAAAGTAACGGAATCAGTAACTCCCGTCAGTAAAATGCTTTAATTGCAATAGACAGTAAATTCTAGAGTTTTTGGTGCCCAATTGTAAACATCGTGGTTTTAGTTGCAGATTTTAGCCAAACTCAGGATTAGCAGTGCAATTCAGCCTATAAACAAAAGCAATTGTGCAACAATACTGTTGTTAAAATCTATGTAGGAAATAATGCAAAAATTGCTACGCCCAGCATTATCGCAAGTGTCCTCAAGGGAACCATATGATCCGTAGTATAGTTGATCGATGATCCTACACAAAAAGTTCCTTTGTGGGACGTTTTGTGAATGCTTCTACTTGATATTTTCTTCAGATATTCATATAATCGATCAGTATTAAGTTAACACTAATGTACCTTGCTATGAATTTCCATTATCATTGATTGTATTCGGTATCAAAATTGTTCATGCATGTGATGATTCCGGTCAATCACATCTCATCTCATCTTGATGCTGATTCTTCTTTAAGGGTGTTGATCTCAGCTATGTAACCCAGTTTTTGACTTTCCCAACTTTTTCAGCAGAAAATTAATCTCTTCAACAGTTGATTCAGTGGCTGTATACTTTAGTATTCATGACTGATTTCTTCATTCAACTGTTGTGGCCTCATCTCTTTTGCTCTCAGATGTCATATTCTAAGCTTTTTGACTTGCTGAGTTGAATGTAATATCACAATCTAAGCAGTTGTTACATGTAGACATTTCTTTGTTAGAGCTGGAATGATGGTGCAGCTACTATTCAATCTTTCCGTGGCTAAAAGTCCCTTTCCCATCACAAAAGACTTTTAGCGACGGACATCCCATCGCTAGAAGTTTGTTGCCATTAACTCCGTCACTAAATGTTTAGCTATGTAATATGAAAATCCGTCGCAAAAAATCACTGTCGCTTTGCGGTCGGTGTCTGCGTCTGCGGAGGGGTAGCAAGGGTGGGGACGCTCCTATCACGGTACGTGCAGTCATGCTGGGCAGGCCGCGTACGCGCCTATTGACGACCCTCGGAGTATCCAGCCACTGATGGTTTTCCGAACTACTGCCCAGAACCCCTGATATGTGCATACGAGGCCTGTAAAATAATGATTTGACGTTAATATCATTAAAGCAACAGACATCGAATACAACCATAATTTTAACTATAAAAAAATTAATTTGTAATTTACATCGATCTGCCGGGAAATATTTGAAACAAAGTCCCTCGCGAGATGTGTATCGTCCATATCCTTTGTTAGACCCCTCATATTTACAAAAAAAAAAATAAAATTATAGAGTTTGGGGATGTAATGGGTATTTTGAAATTATAATTGTTTTAGGAGTATAAGTGTATACCTTTTAGGTATCTGATGACTTACGTACAATATTTTCATAGGAGCACAACAAAGTTCAGAAAAGTCTCCAGATAATTCCTAGAAAGAAACCTTTCGAGATTTTGATCATTATTTTGATGTAAGATTATTTTTATTTTGGAATTGAGGTTTGGGGTAAGAGCCACCTAAAAATATTATGATTGTTAGAATCTAATTGAGAAATTGGGTATTTTAATATTAGGATTTTTGATATACTTGGATTTGAGAAGATCAAGACTTTGGGTTAAATTGTGAGATCAAATGTGAGGGTTATATATATATATATATAAATCTGAGTTGGCGTTGGATCAATCATTCGTTCAAAGATTTAATTTCTTCAATTTAACTGTCTCGATTTTCGTGTCGTCACTGTGCCGTTTTAGCTGTGATTACTAATGCTTTTTTGCCTCGATTTTTTTATGCCATGTACTGTAACATCCACCTTTGCAGCAGTTGACTTGGGTTCGATTATCTGCCTCAGATTTCGTGCCTTACACCATTATCATTCATTTGTGGCAAACCACCAAGCGCATAGGTCAGCTGGTAAGGGGCTTTCCTAACTTAACCAGAGGTCTCGGGTTCGAGCTCTGTGAATGCAGCTGCGTTAAAACTTGGTAGGGAGAGTTTTGCCGCCCATGTGGTCCTGCCCGGCTCGAACCCGGATTAGTCGGCTCCCAATGTGGTGTCCGGAAACCGGGTGGTTTAACAAAAAAAAAAATATATATATTCACTTGTGGCAACTGAATTTTTGTTTGGTTGTTTTACTTTTACTGTTTTGCATGCCATAAGAACTTCATTGCCTGACTTTTGTTACAGCCGTGTAGACCCATTTTTCATTTACTGGTCATGCTTTTTCACATATCTTCATCAGCCTTGCCCCCACTTTAGTCCATGGAGACTTGTTTTATTTGTTTGTTTCTACACCATGAATACTTAACCAATAAATCCTTTATTCATGCCGTCAACAAGTTTAAAATTCATTTGGTTTGTTTAGCGTTTATACTACTGTACATAAATTCTGAACTTTCTCCCAATTAGCCGCGATCAGATCGTATTGTATTGCCATCATTTGTATAATCAAAATTTTCACGTGAAATTTGAAATTTGAGATTGCAGTTCATTTTCTTCATTGTCTATAGGCAACTAGCTGGTGTCTGGCCTATTTATTGGTGTCTATTTAATTGTTCATTTTAACGAGCCATGTCACGTTTATGTGATTATTCTGTTTCTGACTTACCCACGTGGATTGGAACGTGCGCTACCTCAATGAGATGAGTTAAAGATCGCGATCTTATTTTCTGAACCTGGTTTCACGTGTCAGTGATGGTATGTGTGACCTTATTCTGAATTCGCTCTCTAATGTCTGTATCTAGACCAACAATATATTTTGGCATTTTGAAATTCTTTTGTATATCTGTTCCGTAAAACTCTGTATGTTCACCATTTCGTTTTCTCAGACATTTGGTATCCTTTTTGGTTGGTCTGTTGAGCGACCTTACTGGGCATTTGACTCACTCCTTATTGTTTTCCTTTCAGGTAATCAGTAGGTGAGATTGGATTACAGGGCTAACTGTGTGACTGAGAGCTAGCGGTTTTTATCTCAGATTTAGTATTAGTATCTTTAGATGTAATAATTAAGACAAATTAAATTTGTTTAGATTTTATTCTGGAACTCCGTGTCGGAGTAATTTGGATTATATAAATACTTTAGGCCGCTATGACATCTATTGATGTATCGTTGTGATTGATTAGTACATGCTCTGAATGATCAGTTGGGAGACTTTTTGATATTTTGAGATTTTGAGATTTTTGACTTTGTTTATTTGATATTAACGCTCTGAAAATTTGGAGCGTTATAGTTGGTATCAGAGCTATAAGTTTAAGGTCCTGTAGACTCATGGTTAGGATTGGATAAGTTGTGAGATGGCTAGTATGGGTAGAGTTAAGAATATTGTTACACTCAATATCAGATTCTATGATAATTAAGTTAGTATTAAGGAACTGAAGATCTACAATTGTAGTAGAGACCTTCATTCAGATCTAGTTTCTTCAGACAGTCATAATTTTAGCGTGATTTTGGGTATGAATTAGTTAGCATCTTACCATACCTTGGTCGATTGCTTTAACAAGCGAGTCTGTTTCAGATTAACTGATTTGTTTGAGTTTTGGGATGCAAAGCCAAGTTGGTTATTAGATATAGTCTTAGCTATTGTGGCTCGTCGTTTGCTTAGTAAAGACTACGGGGTTTTACTCTCCCTCGGGGTGCCGTTTCTCTTACTTGTCAAGAAAAAATATGGTACTTTGAGACCTTGCATTAGTTACTGTGAGTTAAGAAGATCATTGTTTTTTCACAAGTATCCTTTACGGTGCACTGATGATTTTTTCTGTTCAACTTAAAGGAGTAAGGTTTTTCTCCAAGATAAATTTAGGTTCTGGATACCATCAATTGAAAGTTATGGCAATGGATGTGCCAAAATCTATATTCAGAACTAGTTAGAGTCACTATGAGTTTTTAATGATGCCATTCGAGTTGACTAATGCCCCCTCTGTTTTTATGAATAACATAAATTGTGTGTTTAAGCAATACTTGGATGAGATTGTCATTGTTTTCATTGACGATATCTTAGTGTACTCTAAGTCAGAGGAGGAGCGTGTTGAGCACCTAAATATTATCCTACATAATTTGAAGGATAATCAGTTGTATGCTAAGTTCAAAAAATGTGAGTTTTGATTAAAGCAAGTCATATTTCTGGAACATGTGGTGTCTATAGATTGAATAGCTTTTGACCCCTCTAAGATTGTTGTGGTGACTAATAGGCAGAGACCTAGCTCTGTTGTAGGGGTGCAAAGTTTCTTTTTTGGATCGATGGGTTAGCACCATTGATTTTTAGAAGCTTTTTGAGAATAGTTATGACTTTGACTCATTTTACTAGGAAGAACACTCGATTTGTTTGGAGTCAGGAGTGTGAGGCCAAGTTTCAGGTTGGTGTATGTGCTGACATTACCATCTGGTCGTAATATATAATGATGCCTCAAAGAAAGACTAAGGATGTTTTTCAATGTAGCGTGATTCGTACACTTCTAGCCACATTATTTCCTGGCAATTGTTGTTGTGTGCTCAGTTCTTTGGTATGGTCTTCTGCATGTTTGACTTTTTATGGGGATAGTGATGAGTGTTGTGTGTAAAGTATTATCTTCCGCATAATAAACTGGTGAAATTTTTTAGTGATGGTAAAAAATTTGAAAGTTTATAGTTATTGTAAGGATGTTGTACGATTTTCTTTAACTGTTATCGTCCTCCTAGTGACTCAATTTTGTGTGCTCTAGACCATGGTAAGTAAGATTTGATTCCTCGTCTGAGCATAGTTATGCATCCCTTAAATACAAAAAGAAAATCTTTCTTTATAATGCTCAGCAAGCTAGAGTCATGATGGCTACTTAAGATTACAATTTGTAGTTTTGTAGTACATTGGGTTCAAAAACGACAAAACCGTTCATATAAGACCTATAAGAAGGAAGTTGGGTTCATGGGGTATGCTTTCATTTTGTTTGCTTTTGGTTGGGTTCTTGACTTGAAGTGATGCATGATTCTGCTTGTTGGAGGGCCTTCGTTGGTATAAGGTTTCTAGTCTAATATTACAGTCTGCATGGTGTGGATATCTATTTAGGTTTCGTTAGTTATATTGAATGAGTTGGAGTTTTATATGACAAGGATTAGATTAGTTTAGTAATATTGAATGAGTTTGAGTTTTCTATGACAAGGATTGTTTCAAAAGAAAAAAAAATGACAATTCTCAGGTATTTGTTTCATCTGGTGTTAGCGAGCTATACTCTTTAAGGTTTTGATTAAATTTGTGGGTTATCCTTTATATGAAGGCTTCAAGGACATTTCCTAATGGTTCAATTTGTATCAGGTTTACTATTAGATCTATGTAAGATTAATCTTTTTAGTGTGTTATTCAAGCAAATATATGATCAGTGCGTGAGTTTGTTTTTGGTTGCTAGTGAGTGTGGGGTATTGAAGGTGTGGAATATTTGGTTGCCTTACCTCTTTCATGAGTCATAACAAAATAAGACAACCTTGAAATGCTCACGTCAAAAGCTGTAACTTCGAGTGAACTATGTTTTTGCTATTTATTATGGCACTCGACATGAGTGACATCAATAAGTTTGACAGGAACTAGGTAATACGATCGCGATACATGATGGTGATATTGCAACGTTGGTTATTTTAGCTAATTGAGAAACTTGTTTTGTTCAAGAATATGTAAGATTATAAGTTCTGCTTCTGAATGAGTATGTTAAGGATAATGGTGTCTGATCCTTACTTTATAATATGATTTGCAATTTCAAAGAAGATGAAGAAGAAAAGGATAAAGGCTGATACATTTTTCCAGCATTGAAAGGATTGGCCATATCATATGTACTAAAGTAAGATCTTAACTCTAAAATGCTTAGTTTATGGTAAGGCTTTTGCACTAAGGTTCATTTTGTACTCGTAGTTAATTTCTGCCATCTGTTAAGATTTTGAGAGAGTGCACTAAGATCTTCGCACAAAGATGTTGACGTGAGTGATTGATATTAATAATGTGACAAATTAGTATAACGAGTCTAGGTAGCTTTATGGTCTTGACACTTTATACCCTCTATCTCGTATTATTTGTTTCTCTGACCAATAATGATTTGAAGTTTGAGGTTCAGTGATTCTTAGGATGAACTTCCTATAACAGGGGGATGATTTATCAAAAAAAAAAAAAAGAATGAAAAATTTAACTTTTTGACCATGGGGCATTACATAATTTAATACCTCAGATTGGGCCATTGGAATAATTTAATTAGTTTTACGTCATTTGAGTCTTTGATAGAGTGATATGTTATTGTTTTGGAAATCAGAGATCTTAGGCGTGTTTTGGGTATTATAGAATATGATTATAATAAAAAGGTTCGCAGGTTTAAACATGTGTTACATTATTGGGTGGCTTGTGAGATAGCCGATGAAAGAGAAAGATGAAAGGCATGAGAGGGAAGCTTAAGAGCCACTCACAATAGCTTATGTGTTAGTTAGATTTAAAGTGAGAACCTCAGTCAGTCTTTTCGTTAAAGCTTTATGGCAGAAGCACGAAATTGAGAGGCCACTTGAAAATCTGAGCATTGTATGCGACGTACTTATCCGCACCTTTTTGGCGCCTTAGGTACATTTTGATTCTGAGGACGGAATTTTTATTTGGGGGGGGGGGGGGGGGGTGGGGGAGGATGTTAGTATTTAAATGCTTACAAAAAAAAAATAAAAATTATAGAGTTTGAGGACATAATGGGTATTTTGAAATTACGATTGTTTTAGGAGTATAAGTGTATACCTTTTAGGTATCTGATGACTTACGTACAATATTTTCATAGAAGTACAACAAAGTTCAGAAAAAGTCTCCAGAGAATAGGATCAAGACTTTGGATTAAATTGCGCGATCAAATGTGAGGGGTTTATTATTATTTTTTTAAATCTGAATCGGCGTTGGATCAATCATTCGTTCAAAGATATAATTTTGTCAATTTAGCTATCTCGATTTACGTGTCATCACTGTGCCGTTTTAGCTGCGATTTCTAATGCTTTTCTGCCTCGATTTTTATGCCCCGTACTCTAACATTCACCTTTGCAGCAGTTGACTTTTGTTCGATTATCTGCCTCTGATTTCATGCCTTACACCGTTATCATTCACTTGTGGCAACTGACTTTTTGTTTGGTTGTTTTACTTAGAGTTGTCAAAGGGCCGGGCTTGGGCCGGCCCAGCCCAAGCCCATTGGGCCTGCAGTGGGGCTGCCAACCGGGCCGGGCCGGGCCTGCCGAAGGCAAACCTAGGCCCAGTCCAGGCCCGGGCCCTAGGCCCAATATCTAGGGCCGGGCTTGGGCCGGGCCCGGGCCCTTTTTTTTTTCTTCTTGTTATTCAATTTTAAATTTCATCTCTAGGCAATAGTCACAATTTAACGAACCTAATCTGTATCATTTTATTTCATTATAAGTAATATACATATATATGTATGTATGTATATACATATTTATTTGTTAGCCGCTATATTTTTTATTATATGTTAAATATTTTCATACTCTTCTTGGTGAGCTTTATTAATAAAATCTTAACACATAACAATTTATATAGAAAAATAATAAATGTGTTCATAGGCCCTCCTCCTTTTATCCGGGCTTGGGACCGGCTGCTTGTAAACAAACAGGCGAAGTTACCTATTTTTTTATATATACGAAAAAATATATATCTTGCTTGTAAAAATTTATTTTATATATATGGAAAAAAATTATATTTTGTGAAAAAAATTATTCTTAAAACTCTAACAATCAAAATAATAATGCATGTCTATCCAAAATATCAGCAATCAAAGATCAAGAAATCTGCAGCGTCAACCAAAAGGATCAAAAGAGGAAAATAAAAACAAATTACCTAATTATCCGGAAGTACTTCAATATCCGAGTCACTGCTCTTCCTATCATCAATCGGTTTATCTTGCTCGCGGTATTTCGCATCAAAATAATCCTTCCAACATACACATAGCTCGAGCGACTCGGGGTTAAGACGACTCCTCCTGTCATCCAAAACCCTCCCGCTTGCTGAAAATGCCGACTCTAAAGCAACCGTGGAGGCTTGCACTGGCAGTACATCCCGTGCAATTTGGGATAAAGTTTTATACATGTTTTGATTTTTTTTCCAAAAATTTAACAAATTAAAATTAACCTGTTCTTGCCTTGATAAATCAGAATAATGATCAGTATTTGCATATACACCAATCTCATTAAAAGAGGAAAAAGTATACGAACCTCCCGAATTAGAAGTACCTTCACCTGGTAGTTGTCTTGCTACTAGATGTTCGAAGCCTTGAAGGTATGGCGCATAATACCTCTCAGCAGTGGATGATGATGTAGCTCGCCCGCGCACGTCAGCAGAATTACGATAGAGGTTGAACAAGTCCTCAAACCTCTTGCTCACTTTTGCTGTAAGCAAGGTTGTGTCCTCTGCTGTGTAGCGCATTAATTTCGATATCTCTTGTATCGAGGCGTTCACGCCATGCAACTTTAACCTAGGATCTAAACAAGTAGCCACAGTAAAAATAGCAGGCAGTTTACTCCAATATTTATTAAATTTTTGATCCATCACTTGTACTATTTCCCTAAAGGGTCCTATATATCTCCATTTTGTTAACATTGTAGCCATCTTCAGAATTTCTATTACAGCGAGAGGAGAGGTGGGATAGTACGTACCAGATAATAAATTGGTAGACGTGTAGAATACCTCCAAAAATTCAGCTAGGTATGTGGCCATCTGCCATTCCTCTTGAGTTGGCAAGCCGGCTGGGAACTGGGTTAGTAGAAAATGCGTATAGACTTCTCGGTATGCCAGAATGTGTAAAAGCATGTGGTATGTAGAGTTCCACCTGTGGACCACATCTGTAACTGCTCTCCTGCGAGGTATATTATATTGAACACACAACGTTTTAAATTGTTGTGTTCTCAAACTCGAGCCATTAACATACGCTGTCATACCCCTCATTTTGAGCAGAATATCTCCTGCAGCAGCTAAACCATCTTGAACAATTAAATTAATAATGTGACAAACACAGCGAACATGAAATAATTCACCATGAAGTACAGGTTGAAGCGTCTCCTTTAAAGCTGCAACAGCAGCTTTATTATTAGAAGCATTATCAAAACTAACACTCATAATCTTATCCTTAATTTTAAATGTGGTGCATGCTTTTAATATAAGAGTAGCAATGTTCATTCCATCGTGCGGATAAGGGAAGTGCTCGAAAGCGATGATTCTCTTGTGCATAACCCAATCTGCATCAATCCAATGAGCGGTCACACAAGAATAACTAACAAAAGTATAAGGAGATTGCCAAATATCAGAAGTAAGACTAACTTTACCGTCAAATTTATCGAAATAATCGATAAGGCGTGCTTTAGCAGCCTTGTACTGTTGGAGTGCATCGGATCTAGTTGTGTTTCTATGAACCTTTTTGTACAAAGGTTGAACGTATGTGTTCATATATCTAGAGTGCTTAGGATTATCGGCAAAAGAAAAGGCTTGTTCATCATGAATAACAAATTCAGCGAGACCCTCTCTTTGCTCTCGCTGATTATAAACAAATAACTTACCGTCAAAAGATAACTGCGTTTGGGTAGGTTCGACGTGGCCTTGTCGAGGTGCACACTGAGGGTAATGCCTGTTAAGATGTCCATTACCACTACCAGTTGAAAATAATTTAAGACAATACTTACATCGAACTTTTCGGATGTCGTCCACCGTAATTACGTCGAAATGATTCCAACACTCGGCTTTCTTCTTTTTCCCCTTTTGGACTTCTGGCACGTTATCGGAGGCATTGCTCGGCCTTTTTTCATCATGACCAGGCATAGGGTTGAGATTATGCCACTGAGTATTAGCTTCGCCAACCGAGCTGCGTCCTTGACTATAATGCGGGGGGTCTTCATCAGGCGTGTATTCAAAATCTGGAATGTTTTGATTGAACTCCCAATTGGCTTGGGTATCTATCATAGAGCCTGTACTCATTCGTCCACGAACGAATGGTTGTGTTGGTGCTTGGATTGGTGTTTCTGATGGCCGTGGCGCTGGCGCTTGTGCTGGTGGTGGTGCTTGCGATGATGATGATGTTTTTCATGATGACGATGCACGCCTAATTCTCTTAATTATTCCAGACATATTTCACGCTAAACTTTGTAAGAGTAACTAAATATACAAGTATAAGAGTAGTAATAAGAAATAACAATTAAAAGAATGAACGAGTAACAAATATTAGAGAGTTAGTAATTAAAAAGAATTTAGCAAGACTAGTAATTAATAAACAAGAGTACTAATTAGTAAATACTAGTAGTAATTAGCAAGAGTAGTAATTGGAGAGGAAAATAGTAGCAAAGCTTGTTGTGAGAGTAAGAAGAGAGTAAGAAGATTGGTGTGAAAAATTAGAGAGAAATGTTGTGAATTTATAGATTTTAGAAACTTCACAAAAAACCAAAATACCCCTACAAACTATCCGTTTATAGTTGTTGGGGAGGGTAAGAGTGTAAAGGAGTTGAAAAATATAGGTTAGACTAAAATACCCCCCAAACTAGCCGTTATATAGCTGT
The DNA here is from genome assembly GCA_033065855.1 of Escallonia rubra. Classification (NCBI taxonomy): domain Eukaryota; kingdom Viridiplantae; phylum Streptophyta; class Magnoliopsida; order Escalloniales; family Escalloniaceae; genus Escallonia; species Escallonia rubra. The sequence continues at coordinate 115,066 of JAVXUO010003125.1, read as the reverse complement.
TGGGGGAGGTAAAAGTGGAAGTTTGGAAAAGGGGTGGAAGAAAGGGGGGGAAAAGCAAAAGATTCAAAAAAGTGGGGCCAAAACCGGGCCAAACCCGGGCCGCAGACCGGGCCAAATAACCGGGCCGCAGACCGGGCCAAAACCGGGCCGTGCCGGGCCGGGCCGTTTTTCCAGATTTTGAAGGCCTGGTCCAGGCCCAGGCCCCAGGCCCTCTGTACGCGGGCCTCTACTGTTCATCGACGGGGCCGGGCTAGCCCGGGCCAGAACCGGGCTGGGTCGGGCCAGCCCGCGGGCCGCCCGGCCCGTTTGACAACTCTAGTTTTACTTATACTGTTGTTTTGTTTTGTGTGTTGACAGCCTTCATCAATTGGTGCCCGTTTTGCGTGCCATAAGAACTTCATTGCCTGACTTTTGTTACAGCTGTGTAGATCCTTTTTTCATGTACTGGTCATGCTTTTTCACTTATCTTCATCAGCCTTGCCCTCACTTTAGTCCATGTGGACTTGTTTTATTTGTTTGTTTCTACACCATGAATACTTAACCAATAAATTCCTTTATTCATGCCATCAACGAGTTTAAAATTCTTTGGGTTTGTTTAGCGGTTATATTACTGCACATAAATTCTGAACTTTCTCCCAATTAGCCGCGATCAGGTCGTATTGTATTGTCATCATTTGTACAATCAAAATTTTCACGTGAAATTTGAAATTTGAGATTGTAGTTCATTTTCTTCATTGTCTATAGGCAAGTAGCTGGTGTCTGGCCTATTTATTGGTGTTTATTTAAATGTGTATTTTAACAAGCCATGTCACGTGTACGTGACTACTCTGTTTCTAACTTACCCCGTGAATTGGAACGTGAGATAGCTCAGTAGGATGAACTAGAGATCGCGATCTTATTTTCTGAACCTGGTTTCACGTGTCAGTGACGGCATGTGTGACCTTATTCTGAATTCGCTCTCTAGTGTCTATCTCTGTATCGACAATATATTTTGGCATTTTAAAATTCTTTTGTGTATCTGTTCCGTAAAATTCAGTATGCTCGCCATTTCGTTTTCTCAGACATTTGGTATCCTTTTTTGTTAGTCCGTTGAGCGACCTTACTGGGCATTTGGGTCACTTCTTACTGTTTTCCTTTCAGGTAATCAGTAGGTGGGATTGGATTACAGGGCTAGCTGTGTGATTGAGAGCTAGCGGTTTTTATCTCAGATTTAGTATTAGTATCTTTAGATGTAATAATTAAGACAAATTAGATTTGTTTAGATTTTTTTTGGAACTTCGCGTCGAAGTAATTTGGATTATATAAATGCTTTTGGCTGCTATGGCATATATTGATGTGTCGTTGGGATTGATTAATAGATGCTCTGAATGACCACTTGGGATAATTTTTTATATTTTGAGGTTTTCGACTTTGTTTATTTGATATTAATGCTCCAAAAATTCGGGGTGTTACATCCTTCTTCCTTACGTGCATCTAGGTGTACGTCAGAGCACAGTCCTTATTCTTCTCCATGTTCGGGTGCTCAGCCGCATTCCTATGTCAGATGACATCGCGAGACACCGACCCCCCCTGTGTGTAGGATCCCGATCCTATTAATTCTTCCTCCCGCTCTTACTCTTCGTCTCCCAGGCTGGATCAGTGATCCACCTATCAACCATCTACCCCCATACAGATGGTGAGATCCAATGAGGGGATATCCCTTCCACTCCTCCATCGGGACAACCTCGGCATCATCTTCCTTCCTCGTTCCTGTGCGTCGTGTAGCCATAACCAGTAATTTTTGTAGGTGTAGGCAAAAAAGCCTGCTGCTCAAAAGACTCAAACTCGAACCTCTCATGCAAAGCATCCAATTACACAATCAGATTAATCTAAATATAAGGTACAAATTAAATAAATAATAACCGACAAAAAGGAAAACCATACCAGCCACTCTTCCCTCAAGGCATCCCTCATCCCGGCATCCCAGTCCTTCCAATACATTAATATCATTAAATAAGTGAACTGTAATAACTATCGAAATGAAAGTAATAAGTACTGCATTATGTGATTTTTTAATTATTGGCCCTCCCCGGAGAGAGGAACTCTCTGTTTCCACTCGGTCTACGGCCTCGACGAGATCCTACAAAATACCAACATTAATAGAGTTCAAATATAATTTAAATATAAGTCTAACATTATGACGAGGTCGTCAAACCCACATAAGAAGGAGAACCAGTGTGCGGGTGGGAGGACTCGGCCTTAGGCTGGGGCTGGGGACCTGCCTGCTGGATGCTCACACTATGTGCCACGTCATCAGTGGGCAATGATGAGGCAGGAACTACCGGGGTGGATGCAGCTCTGCGCCCACTGTGACCACAAATGGCCCGTAGTCTATCCATAACTGACAACACGAAACTGACTTTGTATAGAGGAAGTGAAAAAAGAATTAATACATTAAAATGACACCGAGTATCTGCTACACTAAAACTGCAGAAAAACTATATGAACCAGATGAACGAGTAAGTTAATATATTACTATAAAGTAATTAAGTACACGTCACACTGGAAAGATGAATTCGGAATGTCGTACCATTTAGTGAAATATTCAAGTTATATAGCGCAAGAACATGCATGTTATAACATTACAAGTCAATCATATTCATTTTGAGAGTCATCATCATCTTCATCTTCAGAATCATCATCCTCTTCTTCTTAATACTTGTCGTCCTCTTCATCTTGTAATTCATACCCCCTCGTCAGTAGACTCAGTCTCATCATCTTCAGCACCTTCTACATCTTCCGTGTCGTCATCTATGACTTCTTCTCCTAGATGAAGTGTTGGTTGAAGAGGAAGATCGTTCTCCTCGTTGTTCACCTCAACTGGTACCAAGATATGTGCTTAGTCAGCTTGATACGTGTCTACCTTACTATCATATGCAACTGGATTTTTTTTGGACTTGATATTAGATTTAGGATTTGCGACATCTTTTGCGTAGAACACTTGTGTAGCTTGACTACGAACACAAACGGTTCGTCTGATGCAAGTCTTGACTTAACATTGACATCTACAATCCTTTGTGAGCTAACACGCATTCCTCTACTGCACGTAATATCAAACCAAGTACACTTAAACATTACCAAACGGTTTTGACTACCCCAGATATGTTCGCTCAATAATCTCATCCAGCTCTCTATAAAAGTCCATGCAATTCTTGTCATTACAGTCGCTGTTGACCAAGGCTCTAATGTTTTGGGTTTGTTTAGTTTGGTCATCATCTTTTGTGTTAAAGCTAAAGCCGTTGATGATATAGCCTCCATGACAGGATGCTTGTTTATTGGGGTCGTGAGCTAGTATTTTCAAGCGAGAGTCTACTAGTTTTTCGACCGATTGAACCTATTATATAAGACGGTGAAAGTTAAGGATAAATCAGCATATGAATAAACCACATAGTTATATATAACACATAGTCTAGTTTGGTTAAAAACTTACATGACTTTTGAACCATTCAAGAAATTACGATTGTTGATGAGATTCAAGTCCAGTAGGATCAGTAATATGAGATTCCGCATCGAACTCATTGCAAACCGGTATAGTTAACCCGTTGATCACACATTTTTAATTATTTACAGTAATTATTTGAAGACTGTAACTTACTCAAGGAAAGCTGAAACTTCTTCACAATTTAGACGGGCATATATTATTGCAGTGCTATACTTTTCATCCATTAGCCACCGAGTATAGGTTCATCCGAACGGACGACCTTACTTCTTGAATATTGATAAATTCCCTTCTAAGTGTTTATTGGCTTGGGCTCATTTTAGTTGATTTAACCGTGTATCGACATTAGGCCCAAAATATTTTATATAAAAGTTTACAAGCTCTTCCATTACGTAAGCCTCAGCAATTGAGCCCTCAGCATGAGTTTTATTATGGACTTTTCTCTTCAGATGAAACATGGCCCCCCTAGAAGTTTAGTAAATAGAGTTAGGTGAAATATCAATGATAACAGGGTTTTCGTTATGTGTAAACAAACAACATAGAGTTAAAGGATTACATCTTGAATGGATAAATCCACCGATACTGCAGAGGTCCACCCATCTTAGCTTCATACTCTAAGTCAACCGAAAAATGCTCCATTGAATCAAAGAATGACGGTGGGAAGATTTTCTCTAACTTGCAAATTGTCACCACAATGTTCTTCTTAAGTACCTCCATATTACTTATCCGGAGTGTTGAATAACATATATCTCGAAAGAAATGAGATAAATCCGTCAAAGTCTCGCATACAACTTTTTTGCAATAATCCCTAGAAGGCAATAGGAATGAATCTTTCAAATACGTGGCAGTCATGGCTCTTCATCCCTTAGACCTTGCTCTTTGATACATTGCAACAACGAGATATATTGGACGCATACCTATCTAGAAGCTTCAAGTTCTTAACCTACTGATAGACATTCTCCACTTGTTTCTTATCTAAAGAGTACGGTGCTTTCCGAAGTATCGTTCTCCCGCTGACCGAGGATGCAGTTCACGTTGTATACCCAACTGTTGTAGATTCTTTCTCGCTTTAAGGTGATCTTTCGATTTGCCCTTGATACTCATCACAATGTTGAAAACATTATCAAAAACATTCTTTTCAATGTGCATCACATCCATGTTGTTTCGAATAATGAGTGTCCTCCAGTAGTCTAACTCCCAGAAAATACATTATTTCCTCCAATTGTGCTATTTCCCATATCCTGAAATCTTATGATCCGGCACACCCTTGTTGTATGGTATGTCAGTATCAAGTGCCTCTAGGTGTAAGAGCATTTCATCACCAGATGGATAGTCCAGTGTGATAACCTCATGCTCTATTTTTCCATCAAATTTATCCTTCTGTTTAGGGGTGAGTACGGTTCGGTTGGTTTGGTTTGGAGGCTAAATACCAAACCGAACCGACCAACCTCGGTTTGGAAAAAAAAACCAAATCGTGGTTGATCATGGTTCGGTTTTCGCGCGTTGAACGGATCAGTTTGGACGGTTTAATCGGTTTGGGCAAAATTCAATTTTGGACAAGTTTAAGCTGAAAAATTAATAACTTATACATGCTAATAAGCTAACAAAAATTGAATTTTTTTATCATAATTAATCACACTTAGTGAGATGTAGACGGCGAATAAAAAATGTGTGTTACGTCAAGGGATTTAGGATTTATCCCATTTTATATGAGTGATTAGATAACTAGGGTTAGTAAAAAATAATTATGATTAGGTAAAAATATAGATATGTTATATTATATACGGTTGGTTCGGTTTATACGGTTTCAAAAAAATTTGAACTGAATCGACCGAACCGAATGTACGGTTTGGAAAAAAAAAAAAAAAAACCGATTGATTTTTAGATCGGTTTGAAAATAGACGGATTGGTTGGTTCGGTTTTCATGGTTGGATCGGTGATGATCTAGTGGCAAAAGTTTACGACGACATTCAAATTACAAGGGCTTTTCGCCGTGCTTTAACGTATGACCGGGTCACGCCCATACAAGGAGGGCGTGCTTTCCATGCGTGCTCCAGCCACAGGTGATTCTTAATGCAGGAAAATCGTGTATAGTCTACATCAAAAGCAGCCCTCATCTGAAAGTTCTGTTTAAGAGATGTATCATAAGTATCGACTCCATGATCCCATAGTTGTTTGAGCTAATCAAGCAACGCCCTTAAATCCACATATATGTTCTTACAAGGACTCTTCGGCCCCTGAATAAGCAACGGCAAAAACATGTACGACTTCTTCGTGCACATGCCCGGTGAAAGGTTATACAAAACAATAATAACAGGCCATGTGAAGTAATAAGGCGTGCTAGACTGTCCGGAATGATTGAACTCATCGGTTGCCAAACAAACTCTAACATTCTGAACTTCCTGAGCAAAGGTTGGATGCATGCAGTCAAATTCCTTCCACGCCTCTCCATCAGCGAGGTGTGTCATCAAATCAGCATCGCTGCTACGAGTCTCATAGTGAGCCCTCATATGTTCAGCGAAGGAGTAGTACATCCTCTGAAGCCTTGGCATAATCGAAAAATATCGCGATACCTTCCATGCAATGTTTTTCTTCTTCCCTTTGTCTGGTTTATACCTCAAATGATCACATACCGGACACCTTGTCAAGTCCCGGACACCTTGTCAAGTCCTTCTTCTCTTCCCAAAATAGTACATAGTCGTTATTGTATGCAGCTATCCGCTCATAGCTAAAATCAAGTTTCATCATCTTCTTCTTCGCATCATAGTACAACGGGGGCAGCTTCTCATTCTCCGGCAAAATTGCAAGATTAGATGGATGTTAGAACACCAGATTTGTATGTTTCCGGAAAAATACTGAAGAATGTGTACCAAATATCTAAGACATAGAAATGGGTCGATACACTATTTTAAAAACACTTAAGTTTTTCAAGTTGTCCAAACTGGACATTCAAAAGTTCATTACAAAGCATTGCGTACTTTGTAATGAGTATCTTTGAACGAGAACTAAGGCTTTTTATGCATGCATGCGTTTAAAAATTGATTTAATTATGCAATAATCTTTCCCAAATATCAAAATTTCAGAAGGACGGAATCATTAGGTTAATTTGCAAGAACATGTCACAACCAAAATGATTCACTTTCAAATTCGTTGACAACGAGTTGTTGAAAAAAATATTTTAGCGACGGACTATAATCCGTCGCCAAATGTCTGTCGCTAAAACTATTTCCAAAATTTGTCAGAAAAATAAAAAATTGTAAATACATTTTAACGACGTGTTATTCGTCGGTAAAACCCCATCGCTAAAGGTTTTGCACAATAGACAATTCCGTCGCTAAAAGTCCATCGCTAAACGCTAAAGTCCGTCCCTAGAAGCCTTTAGCGACGGGTAAGTCCGTTGTTAAATAGGTCTTTTAGCAACAGATTTGTGTCTGTCGCTAAAAAGCCTTTAACGACGGGTAAGTTCGTTGCTAAAGAGGTCTTTAAGCGATAGATTTGTGTCTGTCGCTAAAATCCATAGCTAAAATTGTGGTTTCTTGCAGTGGTCTCTGACTACAACCACCAATAACAATGTCAACGACAGCATTGCTGACAGCCGGCTCGACGCCAGCCACCACAGCCTGGCACTGCCTCCATCGCGGTCAGCCTCCTCTATCGCCACTGCCATCTCCACTGTCAGCAGTTGCCGACAGTTTTAAGAACCCGTTGGCACTGCCACTACTTACCACCCTTACTAGCTAGTTGGCTGCCACCGCAGGCTACTACCTGTTTACAGCCACTACTACCAGCCCCCCGTCGCCACCACCCTAGTGATAACAGCCAGTCGCCACCTTCGTCAGCTATCCACCGCTAGCTGCTGCTACTGGCCATCGCCACCTCGCTCTGTCGGTCGCCACTACCTACATCCGCCACCACTTTTAACCGACCACCATTGCTGTACTTTTTGTTTAATATAAAAAAACTCTTTCTTTGTTTTCGTCAACTTATTTAGACCCAACTTAGCTCAATAAAATCAACCCAACTAGTGCAAATTTTCCAGAGTTATTGCAGGTTAGATTTAAAAAGTAATTGCTTAAGTTAAGTAAATACCGAATCTAACCCAGCCAAGTTGCATCACTAAAGTATACACGAACCGAATCTAACCCAGCCAAGTTGTATCACTAAAGTATACACGACGTCTATTTGAAGTCGCACAATGAGCGGCATTAAATATTATTCATTAGTGTTATATTTGTGGATAACAATTGGCAAGTCGTGCATTTGAGCTAAAACCGAGTACTATGCCTCGGCGTTATATTTGTCAATAGTACTTGGCAAGCCATGCGTTTGAGCTAAAACTGAATTATTCTCAACCACTTAAGCTTGAAGAAAAGGCCACACGCGTACTTCTATCTTGGCCTTGTTACTTTCAGTGGTCTATTAATGTATTTAAAGTTTTGTTTGCTAAATTGCAAAACTAAGAAAAATTATCAGTCTCATCCGTAAGTGGAGCAAGTACTAAATTTGATCTCAATTCATAGTTTTCTTTTCTGTGCAACCAACTTATCACTTTCGCCCAACTTCCAGTTTAAGATAGAAGATCACTTCGCTTGCACACCATTTGCAGACCAAACGTAAATGCTTTATCTCACCAAAGCAAAACTACCTCTCACACATGAATATGGTAAAATTCTCAAGTGTAATAGTTCAGTTTGGAAGTACTTTTATTATTCATTCAAAATGTAACGCTTTTAATGAGGAAAGATTTTTGATCTAATTTATTGTTTTTATGTCCATAATCAACCCTATGGTAACTAAGTTGATTAAAAATACTTACCTGTTAGTACCCCTCCCATTTTATTTTTCTTTTCTATCTTTTGAAGGGAATAGTGTGCATGGCTTAGGTGATTATGATCTCTCATATCCGTACGAAGTGTTCGTTCAATTCACAATGTCCATTACTCTATAAATACACGAGACAAGTGAAGCGAGACACACACACACACACACACACACAAACACACACACACACACACAGAAAAGATGGCAAGCCTGCAGCAGGAACATCGAGGGACTGGTGGGAGCAATAACATCGTAGCCGTTGAAGTGAGTCCACCATCCATTACTACATCTAAGGATTGCAAGGATTCAGATGATCAAGAAGATCGAAATCACCAGGTCTCTCTCTCTCTCTCCTCTCTTCGTGCATGTGGTTGCTTCCTTTCTTCGACATGTTATCTTGCTGTGTCGAACTTATGAAGATCAGAAATGCTGAACACTTTTTCGTATATGTTTTGATATAAATAGAAACATGGATGGAGAAACTTTTTAACATATGTTGGCCCCGGTTTCCTTGTTTCAATCGCTTACATTGACCCTGGCAACTGTAATTCTCTCTCATTTTGTTCTGCACTGAAACTAATGACTTTCTTTTACCACATGTTTGGCATACATCTGATTCCACCAGATAAAGACTTTTTAGTTGTTAAATAAATTTCCCAACCATAAAAGGATCTCTCTCTCCTATTTATTTCCTGTGTGTGTGTGTGTGTGTGTGTGATGAAAAGCTTTGGAACTGAACATACGTACTAACTTCAGTCCTCTATACTTGGTACCCAACGTGCCACAGTGGAAACTGATTTTCAAGCAGGAGCAAACCACGGATATGTGGTAAGTGTTGCTGTAAGCAGCTTCACAAAGGGTGGGGCAGTTATGGAGGAGTAACAATAGATATAACCTAATATATCAGTTCTCACATGTAATCTTCTTCCGTATATATTTTTCCAGCTACTTTGGATAATCCTCATTGGATCAACCTTTGTTCTCATAATTCAATCGCTCGCGGCAAATCTTGGTGTAAGCACCGGTAAGACTGGTAACAAATAAGATTAGCTTATCTATATCTAGGTATAATTAACTAAGACATATGTTTATCTTCATGCAAGTTCTTACTGTTTTCTTCATCTTTCAGGCAAGCACTTATCAGAATTATGCAGGGCTGAGTACCCGAGATATGTTAAATACTGCCTATTGTCCCGCACTTTTTATATGGAGGCTAATTTTAGAAGAAACGCCACGCAGGCGCTCATTAGGCGCTTACGGGACGCTTCGTGGACGCTTACTTGGCAGTTAAGTGGCAAGGCTTCCGGAAGGTTGAACATGTGTAACATGTTTAACATATGTAACATGTGTGAATATTCTAAAGTAGGAAAGTACTCTAGAATTCTAGAAGCGTAATAGGATCCGTAGGATCGAATGTATCTCCACCGTTCGTTGAGGAGGTGGACTAGTATAAATAGGTGAGGCCTCACTTGGCCAAAGTATCCAAGACACATCCAATACATCTTTGTATTCAAGCTCTCTCCAAGTAGTGTATTGGGACTCCTTTCCCCAATTTCTTGTGTTTCGCTGCATATTTGTTTCCAACTTCGCCCAGCTCTACGGTTAGGCTGACTTAGCCGAGCAAGCGGGGGGCTTGATCTAGCTAAGTGCCACACGGTTTCGGCTTAGGGAAGTTCGGTCCGTGACAGGTGGTATCAGAGCTTGGTTACGACGAGTCGTGCCAAGCAAGGAACAACAATGGCAGGCAAGGATACTAGCGTTGGAGCATCCGGAGTGGCCGAGGAGAATGTGGTCGTGGTCGAGCGTGGGCGAGATCCATTACCACCCGCCGGTGGGAAGAAGGGTGGTCGAGGCCAAAGCAAGTCTAGTGATGCACTTGCTTCGTTGGATGGCCGAACGGGTCGCTTGGAGATTGCTATGGGTGATGTCAAAGATCACGTGGGAATGGTCGAGCAAAATCTACAGACGTTGGAGGATCACGTCTTAGAAGAGCTCGAGTCGCTCAAGAGGGCGGTGGGCGCCCAAGACGAGCTACGTGAAAGGTTCACGGAGTTGTTCAATAGTTTGCAAGAACAACTCGGTGGGGTGAAGGCTAGCGTGGAGGAGACGAGGCAAGACGCGGCGATGTGCAAGAGAGCTATCGCGGGTGGAGTGATTGCCACTCCTAGTCCAAGGGTGGACACGCCTAAGCCGAAGGAGTTCGGAGGCAAGAGGGATGCCAAAGAGCTCGACAATTACTTATGGCACATGGAGCGTTATTTTGAAGGTGCTAGCATAGTCGACGAGGCGACTAAGGTAAGGACCGCTACTCTCTACCTTACGGATACCGCAACTCTATGGTGGCGAAGAAAGCATGGGGATATAGCGAAGGGTTTGTACACCATAGATACGTGGGAGGTGTTCAAAAGGGAGATCAAGAAGCAGTTCTACCCGGAGAATGTGGCCTACGAAGCGAGGAAGAAAATGAAGGAATTGAGACATAAGGGCTCGATAAGCGACTACGTGAAAGAGTTTACAACCCTTATGCTACACATTCCGAATATGATGGAGGAGGATCTTCTCTTCAACTTCGTTGACAGCCTCCAAAGTTGGGCCAAGAAGGAACTTCAACGCAGGGGCGTGAAGGATGTTGATGAAGCCATTGCGATGGCGGAGTATGATAGAGGTGAGGGATCTTCAAGGTCGAAAGAGGAGGGAGAAGCTTCGGAAGGCAACCGCGCCAATGGTGGGGGAGAAAGTCCAAAGGCGTGGCACAACCGGGGAAACCAAGCTAGCACGAGCAAGTCCGAGGGCCGTGGCAAGCTAGAGGAAAAGCGAGTCAAGAACAAGCCCAAGGACGGATGCTTCTTTTGTGGAGGGACGCATTGGGCAAAGGATTGTCGGCAACAAGGCAAGTTGGCTGCCTTAGTCAAGGAGAAGGACGAGGAGAAGGCCGAACGTGAGTCGGTACGCATAGGCTCAATTCAAGTCCTTAACGCACTCCAAAAGAAAAATGTGCCGCAAGTCCCGACGGGTGAGGGACAAGCTTCTAAGAGCGAGGGGTTGCTCTACATGGAAGCGAAGTTGAATGGGAAGCTCGCTCATGTGTTAGTGGATACGGGGGTGACTCACAACTTCATCACGACAGGAGAGGCCGAGCGGTTGGGCCTCAACGTGGTTGACGGGGGAGGTTGGCTAAAAACCGTCAACGCCGAAGCAAAGCCCCTACAAGGCACAGTTCGACGGGTGGAAATGTGCCTTGGCAAATGGAAGGGGTTCGTGGACTTCTCTGTCGCTCGGATGGATGATTTCAAGGTGGTGTTAGGCCTTGATTTCTTGCGACAGGTGAACGCTCTTGTGTCACCTTACAACAACGCGATGTGCATAATGGAGCGAGGTGCGGCTTGTGTGGTCCCTTTGTTCGGGGGAACATCGAGCACCATGACTTCTATGCGGCTATCGGGTATGCGACTAGTGCAAGAAGTCGAAAGGGAGGAAGCCAAGAAGAGTGAGGGCACTTACTTGGCGAGTCTCAAGGTTGAAGATCGTGTTGATTTGCGCGAGTTTGAGAAGCGGCAACCACCTAGGAGGAAGGTGGGCGATCAAGGCAAGCTTGACCGGGGGGCCAAGCTACAAAACGTGGTACCATGTGGGATGGCGCCACCAAAGGAGGAAAAGTTGTCGACTACTTCGAAGGCAAAGGGGGAGATCGTCAAGCTAATCAAGGAGGGCCTACAACGCGATCCCTTAGCCAAGGAGTTGCTACAGCTTGTGAAGAGTGGGAAGACCCAACGATATCGGGTGAAAGGAGACCTACTCTACACAAAGGATGGACGAGTGTACGTGCCAAAGTGGAGAGACCTAAGGAAAATGGTCATACGAGGGAGTCACGACACTCAGTCGACGGTGCATCCGGGGCATCGACGGACATATGCCTTGGTGACTACGGCATACTTTTGGCCTCAAATGAAGAAGGAGGTGCAAACGTGTGTCAAGACTTGTCATGTGTGCCGACAAGTCAAGGGGGAGAGTCAAGCCGAGGAGGCTAAACTCTTAGATACATCGCAAGTTTTGCATGACTTGCAAAGGCGCGAGGCCGAGTACGTGCTTGGGGATAGGCTTGAACAAGGACGAGATGTTCCACCGAAGCAGCACTACTTGGTCAAGTGGAAGGGATTGTCGGAGCACAAAGCGACTTGGGAATTAGCGGAAGAGCTCGGACAGTTCGAAGACCTCGTGGATCGCTATCACGAGGAGGTTGCGACAAGGGCGTCGTGCAATTAGGTTGGGGAGAATGTCCCGCACTTTTTATATGGAGGCTAATTTTAGAAGAAACGCCACGCAGGCGCTCATTAGGCGCTTACGGGACGCTTCGTGGATGCTTACTTGGCAGTTAAGTGGCAAGGCTTCCGGAAGGTTAAACATGTGTAACATGTTTAACATATGTAACATGTGTGAATATTCTAAAGTAGGAAAGTACTCTAGAATTCTAGAAGCGTAATAGGATCCGTAGGATCGAATGTATCTCCACCGTTCGTTGAGGAGGTGGACTAGTATAAATAGGTGAGGCCTCACTTGGCCAAAGTATCCAAGACACATCCAATACATCTTTGTATTCAAGCTCTCTCCAAGTAGTGTATTGGGACTCCTTTCCCCAATTTCTTGTGTTCCGCTGCATATTTGTTTCCAACTTCGCCCAGCTCTACGGTTAGGCTGACTTAGCCGAGCAAGCGGGGGGCTTGATCTAGCTAAGTGCCACACGGTTTCGGCTTAGGGAAGTTCGGTCCGTGACACTATGGTTACTTGCTGAGATTGCCGTCATAGCGGCTGACATTCCTGAAGGCATGTGAACCTTTACCCATTTTTCTTTTGTTATGCTGGCATGTTGTCAAAGTGAAAAATGAACAGAGTTAAAGCAAAATACAATAGACTAAAGCACTCTGTACGTACAAAGAATTCATAAAGTTATTGTTTCGGCCAGAGCCAATACTTACTGCACGCAATCGCAGTGACAACTTCGTCGTTAAAAGTGGATAATTCGTCGCCGGCCAATATTTACTGCGTGCAATCGCTGTAACAACTTCAGGCACAACTGGCGAAGTTTTTACAGCAATTGCATGTAAACATCAGATTTTCTTTTTCTGGTAATGATTTCATACAGCCCAGCGATTAGCTTGGGATAATGAAAAGAAAAAGTATTCCCTCCACCCCTAATTAATTGCTCATATTTTTTTTTTGGCTGTCCCAAAGAAATTGATTACTTTCCAAATTAAGGAAAATTACATAAGTGTTTTTTTATGTTTACCCTTCTTACACTTTTTTTATTATATTTCTCTCTTCGCATTTAATTAGCCGTCTATCAAACCATTTTTTTTCTCTCGCGGCCCATTTTCTTCTCTCTCTCCCTCTCTCTCTCTTGGAGTAGAAGGAGACTCACAAAATATGATTCATATTCTAAGTAAGTGTGCAAGTCAAACACGATCAATTAATTATGAACGGAGAGAGTAATATTTTTAGTGAACAATCCAAGCTCTTACCTCCAGCTAGTAATTAGCTTAAGGAAACGACCTTTTTTTACAAATTTAGAATTTTCTTTTTGCTGTAAAATTAACAATATTTGATAAGTATCTCTTTCTTACATGTTTAGCGCGATTATTATCAATGTTGGAAGAGAATGAACAGGCAAAAGAGGTTCATATATCTTTCCTAATTTCTACTGTTTTTAATATTATCGAGTTTTTATGGCAGTGATTGGGACAGCCTTTGCACTGAATATACTTTTCCACATCCCAGTGTGGGCTGGAGTTCTCTGCACTGGTTTCAGCACTCTTCTGCTTCTTGGCCTGCAAAAATATGGGGTATAAGTCTGGAATATATTTATATTTTTATATATGGAGTGGACTGTGGAGCGGTTCACTCCACAGTCCATTCCATTAAAGGGTTTATATAAGTTTATAAGGAGATAGGACGAAAAAATTAGATGTGTTGAAACTGTGACGAGTGAATTGACTTTATTTGGTATTGTATATTCATACAAAGATGCGCATTTTTCTTTAATTCGGTTCTAGAATTCGAATGTTTTCTTGAATGTATTGTGGCACATTTTTCTTTATGTTTTTATTTTGACAAGTTAAAAGAGGAAAAGGGAAAAAAAGGAAATTTCTTTTCATATATACAAGATGCGCCCTATCCGATCTAAAACTTTAAGTTAATAGGATTTAATTGGTTCCATTCAAGAATGTGTACATAACAGTAACCTCAGCATATTATTTCACTACCTTCGTCACTTTAAACACCATCTAATCCAATAATTTCTTGCATGTTGGAGACAATGTCTTGTTTCAAGTATCTTCACACCCTCTTATGGTTTCACTTCGTTTAAGTTCAAAAAATAAGAAGCGCAATAAAGCACACTCATACAGTACATCAGTCATTCAAGAACTTGATTTGAAGGATAAAGAATGACCAATCCACATTGATTTTTAGGTGAGGAAACTGGAATTACTGATAGCAGTCTTGGTTTTTGTCATGGCTGCGTGCTTTTTTGGAGAATTGAGCTATGTAAAGCCTCCGGCAGCTGATGTGCTCAAGGGAATATTTATCCCCAAGCTCAAAGGCAATGGTGCCACTGGAGCCGCCATTGCCTTACTGGGTGCCCTTACTATGCCGTACGTATAATCTCATCCCATAATTAACATATTACCTCCATATGTATCATCAATAATGTCGATCTCACTCACGAACTAACTAGTGGGTGATGGTGTAAATTTTTCTGTCAACAGGCACAACCTTTTTCTTCACTCGGCTCTTGTACTCTCTAGGAGGATTCCGGCTTCTGTCCATGGCATCAATGTAAGCTGAAAAACTAATGTATCTTCTCGAATTAGACACGAGCTTCTATTGATGCTGTAAATATTACTTTTCTTTTACAGGATGCATGCCGATTCTATCTGATAGAGAGTGGATTTGCACTCTTCATGGCATTCTTAATCAACGTTTCAGTCATCTCCATATCGGGCGCAGTTTGCTCAGTGAAAAATCAATCTGGAGATAGCATTGCTCAATGCAACGATCTCACCCTGAACTCTGCTTCTTTCCTTCTCAAGGTTTGAAATTCAAACTTTAGTCTGTACGACTTGGTTCAACTTCACATGTCAAACTGCAAATCCTTTGTCATAGCTCATTGTTTCGAACATGTAGAAACTTTGATTTGCGAGACCTAGTTCAACTTCACATGTCAAACCGCGAATCCTTTGACATAGCTTATTGTTTCGAACATGTAGAACGTGTTGGGAAAATCAAGCTCTACCATTTACGCCATTGCATTACTAGCCTCTGGGCAAAGCTCCACCATTACAGGCACATATGCTGGACAATACATCATGCAGGTTTTGAAATTGTTTGTCGTTGATTAGTCCTTCATTTTATATATCTAGCACTGAAGTCCATCTAAGAAGTTTAAAAGTGGTGCTGGATCAGGGTTTCTTAGATCTAAAGATGAGAAAATGGGTTAGAAATCTGGTGACTAGGTGCATTGCCATCACACCTAGTCTACTTGTCTCAATAATTGGTGGATGCTCAGGAGCTGGCCGACTTATCATCATTGCATCGGTATGTTGTATTTGGTTGTTACATTATTCCAATGCCATTCATTTATTTCTTCTAAATGTACGTTGAGACTCTGATTGCAGATGATATTGTCGTTTGAACTGCCATTTGCTCTCATCCCGCTTCTTAAATTTAGTAGCAGTGCCACTAAGATGGGTCCGCACATGAACTCAATATATGTAAGTAATCTGTCTTCATTTTAGTATGACAAAAAATATCTATATGAAGAGCATAATACATATATTGTGCATGTAGATCATCGTCGTCTCTTGGATACTAGCGTTGGGGATAATCGGAATCAACATTTATTACCTAATCACAGCATTTGTTGATTGGCTAATCCACAACAATTTACCAAAAGCTGGAAATGTGTTCATCGGCATCCTAATATTTCCCTTGATGGCCATCTACATCCTCATAGTGATCTACCTCATGTTTCGCAAAGACACTGTCGTCACATTCATCGAGCCACTAAAACTTGAGCCTGTTGCCCAAATGCACATGGAAGGAGGACATGGGAATGCCGATGGAGTGTTCGAGCAAAACCATGTTCCTTTTCGAGAAGATCTTTCTGACATACCATTTCCTGAATAGAGTTTTCGGCATTGCATTTCATTGATTGATGTCGGGCGGCCATCGTTTGTGAATAATGATACCAGATGGAAAAAGTGATCCAAAGATTATTTGTGACCTATGATCACGATGGAAATCTAGTATCTAGGCAGCGGCCTAGCATTTGCAATTGAATGTAATGTCAACTACTTCGTAATCTACTTATATGTAGCCGATTAGAAATGTTATGTGCAGCCTAGTTGGTGCATATATACTATAAAAATGTGATATTTCATTATCCTGTCACTGATGACTCGTGAAACCTTCCTAACATGGGCTCAGTAAAGGAGAAAGTGTTGCATGATTGCATGAACAACCCAAAAGTACGAGATATTTTCCATGTGCACCAACTTTTACTAGATTACTAGCTAGCTAATGTGCCTGTGCAAATGCAAGGGACGCGA
Source organism: Escallonia rubra (assembly GCA_033065855.1). Taxonomy (NCBI): domain Eukaryota; kingdom Viridiplantae; phylum Streptophyta; class Magnoliopsida; order Escalloniales; family Escalloniaceae; genus Escallonia; species Escallonia rubra. The sequence continues at coordinate 98,164 of JAVXUO010003125.1, read as the reverse complement.
TGCAATTTAATTTTAGTGGCAATCATATCCGTTCAAAATTTTAAAAGAGAAAGAAAGATAGTGAATTCCATAGGCAAAGGGGGTAATGCATTTAAACATCTTAAAATAAATGTTTCGAATAAATTTGTCTACTACCTAATATATAAGAATCGTATCAAAACACCTTTAACACCATATTTTGGTTATAGGCTAATTCAAGATCGATGCTGCTAATCATCATATATTACTTTTCTAACTCTATTCTTCCTTTCACTTTTTGGCACTGAGTTTAGTGTAACATCTATGTCTTCATCTTGTAATTCATCACATATTCCGTCAACATATGCATGTTTCTTTTGGAGGCATCTCTTTTTGGTGTTGCCATAGGTTACAGCTTCGGAGCTCCTCTTCCTTTCATTTTTCTCTGGAGTTTTGGTGTTGAGTAGGTTTGCATCACCATCATGCAATTCATCAATCACGTCATCTTCAATATTTGCTTGCTTGTTCTTGATACGTCTCTTCTGTACTTTTTCGGTGCCTGATATTTGTGAGTCGCCATCATTTTCATCACTCTCCTGATTGAAAACACTAAATTTTAGTATGTAATAGAAAAAGGTATAAATTACTTTTGCTAGGCATCTTTTTTTTTTTGTTGTCATAGGTTACCTTCAGATCTTTTTTCTTCCTTTCATTATTCTCTGGAGTTTTGGTGTTCAGTACATTTGCATCACTATCATGCAATTCACCAATCACGTCATCTTCAATATTTGCTTGTGTGTTCTTGATACGTCTCTTCTGTACTTTTTCGGTGTCTGATATTTGTGATTCGCTATCATTTTCATCACTCTCCTGATTGAAAACACTAAATTTAGTATGTAATGGAAAAAAAGTATAAATTACTTTTGCTCATATTTGCATACCTCTCCATTTTCATTTGATTTGACATTGCTTATTGCATTTTCATCTTCGAAGAAATTGTTGACGGCATAGTCTTCGAAATCTCTGTCTACTCGCTTACGAACAATTTTTATCTGAAATACGCCAGTCTCACCAATAATATTCTTTAAAGGATTTGGTATTGCATAAAGTGCGCCCACCTAGTAAAATATCGTTGGGGTTTAGTTGTGTTACAAATATAATTGTGAAGAAGAAATTACTCTTTGTGTTTAATTCATACCTCGTTTTGCAAGGTGATTAATTGTTGGACGGAAACTGATTCAGCAGCTTGCTTTTAGAAAGAAAATAACAGCAATTATCTTTGTTCTTTATACTTTGGTTTTGTAAGTTATTCTTCTATTTTCCGAGAAAGATAATGTAAGTTTACCAGATCGCAGAGATGCTGATGCACTACAATCTAGATGCACAGTCAATTTAGTCCTTCTTCAATCAATCATTTTCTTTGGAACTGATTCCAATTGCTAGGACCTATTTCAGCAGCTTGCCTTTAGAAAGAAAATAATAGTAACTATCTTTGTTCTTTATACATTGGTTTTGTAAGTTATTCTTCTATTTTCCGAGAAAGATTATATAAGTTGCCTTTCTGTTTTGAATTTTGATTTTCTTTCATTGGTCATGGTTGCTTCCAACCAGTTTCTAGTTCCGCAATTGTCGTTGAGCATTATGCTTAAGCATTCAATAAAGCATGCACTTATAATTTTCCTGGTGTAGAGACTAACAAAGGTGCGGTTGATGCATTGATTAAAGGAGAGAGGTTACCAGTTAAAGCCTTTTCTCTTTGCTTAAAGTTGCTTCAAACCTGTTCCCAACCTACTTTAGTTGCACCCAAGGGCCCACCATGGGTCCCATTTTGCACCACACATCAAATATTCAACGCGACTTTGGCACCACCAAGATTTAAAAAAATGTGCAAAAGTAGACTTGGCGCGACTCCCACCTTAAGGGGGTCGACCACCTCATTTGACGAGGGCGGTCGGCCACCTCATTTGACGAGGGGGGTCGGCCACCTCCCTTGACGAGAGGGGTCGGCCACCTACCTTGACAACCGTCGAATGTCACTCATAGCCGATAGCCGCGAGCCGTCGCTGCAAGGATCGTCGCTTGTGGCCGCGCGCCGTCGCCACGACGATCGTCGCTCACTGCCGCGCGCCGTCGCCACGACGATCGTCGCTCACTGCCGCGCATCATCTCCGCAACGCTCTCCGTTGCCTGCGAGCCGGCTTCGCGGCGCCAGTCACCCGTGGTCGCGCAACGCCTGCTGTCGGCCGTGCGCTGACTTCTAGGCACTCGTCGGCTGTGGCCGCTCTCCATCTTCGCGACGCCCGCCATCCCCCACGCGTCGAATTTCCGGCGCTCGTCGCCTGCGGTCGTGCACCGTCTCACGGTCGCACGCCATCTCCGCGACGCCAGCGCACCGACTCCACTAAGCCGTTGCCTGCGCCCGCCCGCCGTCTCCAACACTCTGTCGTGCCCATGCGCCACGCCGCTGATACAATCATGCCAACTGACTCTATGTCACACTACCACACTCTTTGCGCTGGTTCATCTTATCACCACACCTTGCGCCCCTTACCTTGGTCGTGGAACATGCTTCAACCCACTCTCCGGAGTGTGCAGTTGTAAGGATAGGCGACTCCTCCGAGACATTATCTCTGCCAAGAAGCTTTTTAACTCCCCTTCCGCCTGATAGACGGCTCTTCCGGGATATTACCTCTGCCCGTCAGATAGACGACTCCTCCGGGTTGCTACCTTGACTCGTTCTGAGTGCTCCGGTACAAGGACTCACCAGCGGGGATATGCGACTCTTCAAGGACACTATCTCTGCCAGGGAGCTCTAAGTGTTCTGGTACGATGATTCCCCTTCTGCTAGGTAGACGACTCCTTCGGAATGCTAGACGGCTCCTTCGGGATGCTACCTCGATTTGCAGAATATGCGACTCCTCCGGGACACTATCTCTGCCAGGGTGTCTGCGTGACTGGCCTACGTGCTTTGGCATCGGGGGCTTCATCAGCACCCCTAGGGATTATGACCCCTGGGTCACTCCGAGACGGGAGTAGGTCTTCGGAGGGCATCGTGCCTAGTCCGCCTGTCAGTTGGGTGTCGATTCTTCCCCATCGCTGCGAGGTCTGTGGGACTCTGTAAGGCTTGGATTGGTGGCTAGATCAATGGGTGTTCTCTAGCCATACCGACACTATGAGGAGGCCGGGTGAATATGCGATTCGACAGTCCAATGGAGAAGCGGTATTTTTAGACCCCCTGGTGACGTGTCACTCTCAGGGGATGATACATGTCAGCTGATGACACATGCACATTTTTTCCTATAAAAAGTGGAACTTTGGATTTCATTTCAAGATAAAATTCCCTCATTTGACAATTTCATTTTCTCACTCTAGAATCCAAATCCTCTGGAATTCTAGAGAGAGAAATATAGTCGGACCCTAGACGGCTCCTCCGTGACGTCGGACCTTGACGCTGGACCTAAGCATCGGACTGTGACTGTCATCGTATATTCACCCTGCGATGTCGCCCTCGCAGCACTACCACCCTCAAGCTTTGTCTGGGAAGCCCTTGGTCTCTGCCCTTACTCCACCCTTGCTGTGTCCCACATCAGCACACTTGGCATATGACTCGGACTGCATTCCTTGTGGCACCTCCACGTCAACTGCGAACCCACTTCCTTGGCATCAAAACCAAAATTTGTGAGCATTCTCTGTTAAATACACATAATTTCAAGAAACATTAGTAATGTATTAGATTATTATGGGTATGACCCATGCCTAAACTATGTTTCGAGAAACATAGTTTAGGCATCAAAGCTACATTTGGTCAGGCTGGAAATGGACTTCACCTTCAACTGCTACTATGAATCAACTAATATTATAGCTAAGCCACCGGAGCCAAATGTTCCATCGTGTTAACATAGCAAATGGTGACATAACAGGTGGTGACACTGTAGTAGAGTTACAATTTGAGACACTAACTAAGAATCAAATAATCCACGTCACAACAATTACCAAAAAGCTTGAAAAGATCATGATAGAGCAAGCAAAACATTTGGTTGCATCCAAAAATTTCAACGAAATAGAAAATAAAGAGCTTACTTCCTTTCCAATAATTGTTATAAACTTTTATAATGCATCCAAATAGATAAGCAAATCGTCCAAAATTAAGTGATTGACCTGTAGCATTGTTGTAAAGAATGCATTGAGCAGATTGACGAATTAAGGGAGGATCTGTTGGATATCAATCCATGCATGCAAGTGTGTTTTTTATTAAAGGAGAGGGGTACTCTGTTAGAGCCTCCCAGACTTTGATTGAAATTGCTTCAAACCAAAATCTGGGAGCCTTCTCAAGAGCTTTGTTTTTCTGGGCTTCACAAAACACAGTGTCACGATCAATCCACGCATGCAATTGATTAAAGGAGAGGGGTTACCTATTAGAGCCTTCTCTCTTTGATTAAATTTTGATTCAAACCAAAATCTGGGAGCCTTATTTATTAAATAGGACCCTTTTCTCTTTGATCAAAATTGCTTCAAACCAAAGTCTGGGAGAATCTGAGCATCCTGGGATATGAGGAAAAGCAGAACTCTAAGCAGGGAGCACAAGAGTTCTGTTTTTCTGGGTTTCATAGAGTACAGAGTACTATATTTTTTCTAATGTGAAGGAGTTTTCTCCGTGAAGGAGACTCTAAGAATGAAAGTTCCAAAAATCTGTGAAGGAGTTTTTTGTGAAAAGAAGACTCTAGGAATGAAAGTTGAATCCCATGTGACAAGCAATAATGAGTTCTAAAAATCTCATGTGGCGTAATTATAGAGGTTCAAAAAACCTACTGTCGCAATTTTAAGTGAAGGTTTCAACTTTATATATATATATATATATATATATATATATATATATATATGGAAGAAGTGAGAATTGCCTTCTATATGGAGTGGGTTAGTCGAAAATGTTAGGAGAGCGAACAAAACTCAAACCTCCAAAAGAGTCAAACTACTTGAGCTATCGTCTCGCACTAGTTCATGTTACGAAACGCGGCAATTATGAAGCGCAACAATTACGAGAAATTAAAAATAAATAAACAAAACACACAACACAAGAATTACGAGGTTCACCAATATGGCTACGTCCCCAAAGTATGACCAGATTTTGATTTCACTATTCAGCAATGTTACAACCAAAATTCTAACCCCCAACTCTATGTTGTGGTTTTCTCTCTTGACCCAAAACAATACAAGACCACTTATATTTATTTAGAGCTAAGAGGCGACCTTTGTCTAAATAACCAATGTGGGACAAGACAACTTATATAGTTGGGCTAAGTTGTGACCTTCTTTCAACACTACCTCAATTGTAATAATGTCTCTAGATTGAAATCAGGCTCCACATACAATAATCTCCCACTTGGAGACTGATACAACTCCAGTGCTGAAACTCCATACAAATGATGGTCATACTCATCCAAGGAGCATCAGCGAAGACTAATCAAAGTTGAGCATAGGCTCAACTTTTGCCTGTCAACCACCTTCGTTAACATGTTCGCGAGATTCTTGTTGCCTTTAATCTTCTCCAAGTTCAGTTGTCTATCCTCTAACTGAGACCGTATAAAAGTGATACCTCAACTGAATGTGCTTGGTCCTTGAATGAAATGCTGAGTTCTTAGCAAGATATGTTGCACTCTAACTATCAGTCCATAATTTACAATCTACTTGCCCATATCCCAGCTTTGTCAACAAACTTTGAAGCCAAATTATTTCCTTGCTTGCTTCGGTCACAGCAACATATTTTTCTTTTTATGGTAGACAATGCAACAATCTTTTGTAACTTAGGGATCCAGCTTACTGCAGTCCCTCCTATAGAAAAAACATATCTCGTGGTGCTTCTCCCATTGTCTCTATCACCTGCATGGTCTGCATCTATATAGCCTCGCACATTTATGTTATCACCCTCAAAACATAAGCAGAACCTCTCAAATACCTAAGAATCCACTTCACTGCTTGCCAATGTTCTTTTCCTGGGTTTGTCACGAATCTGCTTATAACTCCAACTGCATGTGCAATATTCGGCCTTGCACTAACCATGGCATACATGAGACTTCCCACAACAGATGTGTACTGTACCTGTGCCATGTATTCTTCATCTTCCCTATTCTTGGGACTCAACTCCTTTGAAAGCTTGAAGTGGGCTGCTAAAGTAGTCGTCACAGGTTTAGAGGCGTGCAAGTTAAATCTCCTCAAAACCTTCTCAATGTACTTTTCATGTGACAACCATAACTTTCTCTGTTTTCTGTCCCTGGTTATCCTCATGCCAAGAAGTTGTTTTGCCTCACCCAAGTCGTTCATAGAGAAAGTACTTGCCAACTTCTTCTTGAGTTCATTAATCCTTCCCATACTTGAACCTGCTACAAGCATATCATCTACATACAAAGTTAAAATAATGAAGTCATCACTATTAAACTTCTAAAAATAAACATAGTGATCGGAGTCGCATCTAGTGAAGTTTGTTTGCTTCATAAAACTGTCAAACTTCAAATACCACTATCTAGGAGCTTGCTTTAGGCCGTACAAGCTCCTCTTTAACATGCAAACCATTCCCTCCTTACCTTTGACTTCAAAACCCTCTGGCTGATGCATGTAGATTTGTTCCTCCAAATCCCCATGGAGAAATGTTGTCTTAACATCCAGCTGCTCCAGATGTAAGTCCTTTATAGCTGTAATGCTTAATATCGTACGAATTGAAGTCATATTCACAACGGGAGAGAAGATTTCTTAGAAATCAATACATTTCCTATGCCGATACCCTTTCATAACTAGTCTTGCCTTATATCTCTTTGTTCCTCTAGCTTCATTTTTAATCCTGTATACCCATTTATTGTACAGAACATTCTTACCTGCAGGGAGCTTTACCAAATCCCAAATTTGGTTTTGCTCAAGGGAAGCCATATCATATTTCATGGCATGCTCCCACTGTGACCAGGATTCATCCTGTATTGCTTCTTGATAACATTCTGACTCACCAGAATCAGTATACAAAATATAATCGAGTGGAAGACAAAGTCTGTCAGGAGCTTTCCTTACCCGACTACTTCTTCTGAGGTTAAGAGTTTGAGGCACCTCTTATTGATCGCCAGCTCCAATTTCAGTATCAGTTGTCTCATCAAGAACTTCTGGATTTTCAATCCTGAGTACCTGTCCATCTTCTGGCTCATCAAGTTCTATGTATTCCTTATTTTCTTTTTCAATTCCACGTTCTTGTAACTTGTGTTTATACAACCGTGATTCATCGAATATGACATCCCTACTTCTGATGATTTTGTTATGTTCGTAGTCCCACAAACGATAACCATATTCATCACCTCCATATCCAATAAATATACACTTATGAGATTTAGAGTCAAGTTTCTTCATTTCCCCTTCATCAATATGAGCATACAGAATACATCCAAAAACTCTAAAAAAAGAATAATATATTGGTTTACATGACCATTCTTTTTTAGGAATACCACCATTGAGAGCACTAGTTGGACTTCTGTTAATTAAATATACGGTAGTATCCATAGCTGCCGCCCAGAACTGTAGAGGTAAATTAGCATGTATCCTCGTGCACCTTGCTCGTTCCATGATGGTTTTATTCATCCTTTCTGCCAAGCCATTTTCCTGAGGTGTCCTCTTAAAAATCCTTATTAACCTGATACTGTTATTGGAACAGTATTCTTGGAACCCTCAATCACGATACTCACCCCCATTATCAGATTTTAGGCATTTTATCTTGTTCCATGTTTCATTCTCAACAAGAGCTTTCCACTTTTTAAAAGTGTGATAAACATCGAATTTTTGACTGATGGCATATATCCAGGTCTTTCTACTAGCATCATCTATAAAAGAAACAAAGTAGAAATTACCCCCAAGAGACTTTAGTGTAGTAAGTCCGCAAACATCTGTGTGAACTAACTTCAGCCTTTCAGTCTCTTTCTCTTTACCGTCCCACCGAAAACTGACCCGCTTTTGCTTTCCATAGACACAATCCTCGCATAAATCCAACTGAATGTTCTTAATCCTTAGTAATGCATTCTTAGAGTGTAGAATTCTCATACCACTCTCACTCAAATGTCCCAATTTGTGATGCCATAATGTGGTCTTCTGATTTTATGTAGAAGCCAAAGAGATAGAGTGATTATAGGTACCTGAAAGAGTATATAGGGTTCCTACTCTTTCACCTCTTACTACCACCATCGACTCTTTGATCACCTTCCAGTGTTTTTCACGAAATGCCACAAAATATCCTTCACGTTCCAACCCGTTGACGGATATAAGGTTCTTCTGCAGTTCTAAAATATGTCAAACATCATTCAAAACTATGTTTCCTCCATTTGACAGTTTAATTTCAACTTTCCCTTTCCAATAATGCTACACTAATATCCATTCCCGACAGTCACATGTCCATAATCACCACGAACATAATCGCTGAAACAATCCCTATGAGGTGTACAATGAATTGAGGCTCCTGAGTCTACATACCACACTTTGGAATTATCATCCACTGTAGCAGAGAGACATAAATCGTCATATGTCCGTTCGTTTGAACTTACCATGTTTGCCCCTTCATCATCACCTTATCTTCCCCCTACTCCCTTTTTCTTCTTTGGTTCCGTACAATCATTCTTCTTATAACCTTCCTTTTTACAATTCCAGCACACTATGGTTCTCCCTTTCGACTTCGACTTGCCTCTTGAAATTGATCTTCCTCTTGTAGGACTTTTTCCCCTGTTATTCTGCTTGTTGTTCTGTTTACCTCTGGATTCCACGGACAAAGCAATATTAGATGATATACCATCACCAATTGTCTTTCTCCACATTTCGTCATTCATCACAGAGCTCACAACATTATTAAGTGTTAGCGTTCTAGAGATAATAGAATTACTCACTGTCGTCACCAAGTTATTCCAACTATCAGGCAGTGAACACAAAAATAACAAAGCCCTAATTTCATCATCAAAATTAATGCCGACAGATTCCAATTGATTTATAACACCGTTAAAATAATTTAGATGATCAACAACAGAACCATTTTCAGACATCCTCGTATGAAACAAACTCTTCATAAGAAATACCTTATTCGAAGCAGAAGGTTTTTCATACAATTTCTCAAACACTTTCATCACAGCAGCAGTAGTTTTTTTCTTTGGAGATATTGAATGCCACTTGTGGTGTCAGGCTAAGCCTTACTGTAGCCAACGCCTTTCTGTCCAAAATTGCCCAGGCATTTGTATTCATTGCTTCAGGTTTCTCTCCAACCAACGGTAGATACAGATCCTTCTGATACAAGTAGTCTTCAACACCGCTGGAAATTCATACCATTAAACTTCTCGATCTTTCCTTTACCTTCTTCGGCCATTGCTCCCACTCAACGTAAAACCTACGTGAGTAAAACTCGAACCCAAGCTCTGGAAGCAATATATTGAAGAAGAAATAAACGAGAAATTTAAAAAAAATAAACCAAACGTACAACACAAGAATCACGAGGTTCATTAACATGGATACGTCCCCAGAGTATGACCAGATTTCGATTTCACTATTCAGCAGTGTTACAACCAAAATCCTAACCCCTGGTTTCATTAACATGGAATATGCCCTTGCCCCTGGTTTTAGGCAACATCTATAGGTCGATGTACAACATGGTCAACAAGAAGATTCATTCCAGCATAGGTGACCCTTTTTGGCTCGTTGAACTATGGCTCCAAGCCTATTTTCAAGAATTTAGGCCAACGATCCTTTCTGGTGCAACCCCTTAACTTAACTTTGGCCATCGACTGTCTCTAGGTCAAATCGGTCATCATACCTTTGCACAGTGCTTCCTTTTTTTTTTACTTTTTTGAGATTCTGAGACATCAACCCTTTCTTGTTCGAGCTCTTGGTCCTGCTTGGTTTAAAATTTTAACTTCTTTTTTTACATCCAAGATGAGCCCTGAATGGCAGGAAATTACCAGAAGTGTCTGGGGTAGCATTCTGTGTGGGCGGTTTCTGTACGTTGGTGGTCAAATAAGTAACGCACCTTCAGCCATTTGCAGTTTCGAGAGGTATCCCTTCGTAATTTACCCATCAGTTGGGACTCATCCAAGGAATCCCTGCCCCTTTCTTTATCAGAAATGATTTTGTGGAGCCTAAGAAAAGGCTAGATAAAGCGACAGCGAACCATTTTAGGCCAATTGATCAAAATGTCAATCAGTTGATGCAAGCGTTCAGAATGAGGAATTTTCTGAGCGATACTTCTTTGGGTGTGAGTGGTTTCAAGCCATGGTATCAAAGCAAAGTCTATTTGATTTACACCAATTGCACTCTCTCCATTTTCTTGATCAATGTATCGGTTGATAATGTAGCAAGTCATTATCAACCGATACATTTGTTTTGTTGTTATTCTGTGCTTTTCTTCATATAACCCGCCTAATTTTTATCGTTCTTCTCAGGTAAAGGGACTAGTCAGGCCCTAACCGCTAAAGGGAAAAGGAAGATTGTTGCCGAGGAAGACCCTAAGAAGGTTCGGGTGAAGAGAGAACTGATGGCTGAAGCTCAACAACCAAAGCTAATGGCCGATGCCATGCGGCGGCGCCAAACCAGAAGTCAGTCGGCTCAAACTGATGCACCTATTGACAGTACAAGAAACTTGGCATCAGACGCACTTGTTGACAGTACAAGAAACTTGGCATTAGAAACAGTTGAGGAAGATGTAGAGGAAGAAAAAAACTATTCCTCTAGTTAAAAGAACACGCAATCTATCAGAGGAACTAGTTTTTAAATCAGCCGATCCTAGGTTAAATGGCCCTATCCAAGAGGCTCCTCTAAAAATGGTCCTTCCTGATGTACCGATTGCCCCGTCTATTCCTTCAGTGCCTAAATCTGCTGCGCATGTAATATCCCGAAAATCCCGATATATTTTTATGGACTAATTTAATTTTTTTAACGATGAATTATTACTATTCTTATTATTATTTCTCTTAACATCGATAAACTTTTTAGCGACAAATTTGGGGAACACTATAATTATGATCTTTAGCGACAATTTTAAAATCATAAGTTAAAATTTAACAATAGCAGATATTATTGGTATTGATTGAGGCCTTTAGCGACAATTAGTGTTAACGGTATTTTTAGAAATTTTTAGCGACAAAATTATTTAGCGTCGATATTTTTATTTAAAAACTTTTAGCGGCGGTTTATTTCTTAATATCGATATGCATTTTTAGCAAAGATATTTTTATGCTTAACGTTGACATGTATTCTAACGATGAATCAATTTTCTTATCATCGATATATTTTTTTTTTGCGAAAAAAATATTTTTAATATCAGTGCGCTTATTATTAGCAACGATTTGTGAAACGAGATAGTGTAATAACCCATTAACAATCTATTGTCGTAAGTATTTATTTTTGGACCATTTCACAATAATAAAGTTCGAGCATGAAAATTTTAGCGACAAAATGAATAAGGGGTTTTGTGATAATTTTCAACTTAGGGTTTTCGGTGTGTATATATATATACACTCTATAGAGCTAGCCTTCCCTCAGTATTTTCTGATCCATGACAGGGAGATAGAGAAAGCAATCGTGAAGAAAGTTTCCGGGGAAGTTGTCTCAGTAAGTTTGCTTTTAGAGATTATGCCTCATGTGTATATATACATGTGAAATTCGCTAGGTGTAGAAAGTATAAATGGGTTGCTGTAATTGCAGTTACAGCGTCGTGTGTGTGTTGGTAAAAATGGGTCCATGGCTGCCGTGAGAGAAGGAGCGGCTGTGGTAGCCGCAGAGCAACGTAAAGTGGGTTTTGCGTATGGGTTATGTGTGTTGCGTGATGTGTGAGAGTGTGTACCGTATGTGTGAAAAACAGGGGGGTGAGTGAGTTTTGGTTGTGTACTGTGTACATTTTAATGGGTGTGGATGGTTGACGCCTATGTGTAAGGGCGTGGAGAAGGGGGGAGCCTTGGGCAGCATGTATGTGTGGGATGAATGTGTGTGTGCGCGGGTGAGAAAGGCGAAGTGATGGTGCAGTGGATGCGAAGATGTGGTTCGCTGTGTGCGTAAAAGGCCGAAGGGAAGGGGAAGCAATAACAGGAGATGCACCTATGATGTGTTGTGGGTGTTCGTTTGTGGGGAGTAGTGGGTAAGTGTCTTGAGGGGGGAACTTAGATATGGTTGTGGCGCTGTGCCCATGAATGAATGGCAAGAAGATGAAGGCTACTGCCTCACGGCAGTAGCTTTGAAGAAGTGTTGGTTTGAGTAGATTTTAGGTGTATAAGTATTATGTGTGTGTGTTGTGAGAGAATGTGAGTATGTCATGAGAGTGAGTATTGTTTGTGTGTATAAACACTACAAGAAAACACGTTTTTAGCGACGGAGAACAATCCGTTGGCAAAACGAGTTTAACCGACGGATTCTACCGTCGGTAACATTCCGTCGTTAAAAACTTATTACCGACGAAGTTAGTGTCGGCGAAAGTTTTTGCCGACAATATTTTTGCAGCGGTCTTTTAGCGACGGAATTACCGTTGCTAAAACTTTTTTACAAAATTAATTTTTTCGAGGTTTTTATAAAATTGTTTTAGGGACGGAAGGAATCCGTCGCCAAAACTTCCGTCGATAGATATCGCGATTTACCGACGGACTTTTAGCGACGGGACCAATCCATCGTTAAAATTCCTCGATTAAAACACTCAGATCTGCCTTTCTTTCTCTTCCCCCGTTTCTCTCTTTGAAAAATCTCCCACCGCTGTTCTGCTCCGGCGACCAACCTCTACGGTGACGACCCACCTCCGGTGATCCCCCTCCGCGGTGACCCACCTTAGGCAATCCCCCTCCACGGTGACCCCTCCCTCCACTGCCGCCGAGTGAACAGACTGCCATCGTCGTCGCGGCGCCACCAACGCCGCCGCCATCCACTGCCGCCGACTATTGTGCCTTAAGGTAAGTTCTGTTTAGTCTTATTTATTCAATTCTTGTGCAACATTATCCGCATAACAACGATGAAACTCAAATAAAATTGCATTCTAGGGCAAACTAAAGTTAGTAGAAAATGTTGAGAAATTTGGTTTAGAAACAGATAATAAAAAATAAAAAAAGGCCAGCATTAGATGAATGCCCCTGGGTTACGAGTTAGCAGATGAGCTAACCAGTGCTATGCCAAAAAGTCAGCATTGGATGAATGCCCCTGGGTTACAAGCTCTTGCCACTCTATTGAAATGAAAACAAGAAGAAAGCTTCATCAAGTCTTTTTTTGATAGCGATTGCGGATCATCTTGCAATTTCATTTCCTTTATCTGATTGGCAACCTATTCAACTCTATGATGCAACCTAGTCTTCGACTGATGCCATAGAACTATTCAGTAGATGATTTTGACTCTTTTTTATGTTATGTTGGTGTTGCTGGAACGATTCAAAATTATGTAGAGTCCAGTGAAAGGGATGGCTCTAGAATTGAATATGAGTGGCGTTTTCGGTACTACATCAATTCATGAAAGGCTCATGAGATGCACAGCTACTCGAGGGGAGTATTTTACGTTGAGTTCACACACCTCCACCAGATGGCGTGATGAAAATTAACTATAATGCGACCATATTAAGAGACCCACCATGCATAAAATGATACATGAAATGTGCAGACTTTTGTGTCAGCAAAGTGCAGACTTTGTGCCTATCCAAAGTTGCACTAAAATCTAGTTTTACTGCTGACCTGTAGGAAATATGTAAGAAGTCAAAAGCAATGTATATTTTCTTATTTGTGGTTGGTCCATCGTGTGTTGTTACAGCAAACAAAATTACAGCCTTCAACAATAATAAGAATGTCAAGATAAATGTAATTACTATTTTTGATAAGGCTTCAAGCTATATTAGATGTATAACTGAGAGTCAGTATGTTATTTTCTGCAATTCAGTATGTACACAAGAAATAACTAGGTTGTAGTTACAGGAGCCACGATTTTGGTATAAATTATTGAGAAGCATAGGTTAGCAAGCGACCTCTCTGTAACGTATTTCAAACGATAAACCAACTCACATGTACAATGCTGGTGTGACCAGTTGGAATTGAAACCACAACCTTCCAAGCACTGTTGGCTTGCCCAGTGATGTTATCCTAAGCTTCACTCCCACTTGTGAACACCAAACTGATGCACTCTAGTGCCAATAAACGCATGAAAGTCGCGTGCTAGATCTTCCAAGACTATCCTTACTACAGCTTCTTCTTGCCCAACATCAATATCAGCGCACTTGAAAATCATGCTTTAAAAGCTGAATAGGTATCGATAACTTCAAAATTTAATTTGGAAGAGCATAAAGTCGGTACACATTATGCCTATTGCCTCGAATGATATTGTTAACTCAAGATATACATCCTTCTAATCTGATCTTACGGTAAGGGCACTACGGAGGTCATGACTCATGAGCAGGCTTAGTTCATGAGGTTTAATTGCCTTCTCGCTCCACAAAGATACTTGTAACAAGCATGTTCTAATCTTATCTCCTTTTATCGATCAGTGGCAAGCAAACTTCTGACTTTGGTTCTCTTACTACTATGTAGTGTTGTTTAATTTAAAACAGCCGCTAAAAGTTGTTTTCGCTCGGTTGATGAAAAAAATGTAAAAAATAGTGACACTTGATAGTACTTTTATAGAAAAGCTAGTTACTTCGAAAGATCTATGTGCTTGTTGTGTTCTCTGCGTTTGTTTTATGTGCATCACTTTAACATAATTTAGTTACTAAAAGCTTAAAGGTCTTATACAGTGTGACATTTAATAGATTTAATTCAGCTATGAAATTGATGCTCATCAATTGAATAATGCTCGATTGGTTTTTCATGTTAAAGTAGGTTAAATGACTTCTGCTTAGGTGAACAGGGACGTTTCAGCCGGCAGGCACTTCTTCAAGGTCATGATGCCTGGTTTTCATATAGAACTTGTATGCCATCCTGCTTTCTCTGTGTTTTCGTGTGTGTTAAAAGTTTTATCTTTTGTTAAAAACTTACTTGTCTTACTGTATTATGAATATGTTAGGCCATACCGGTAACATTTTGGAGATTGCTTACCACATTGAGATTTGAAGCAACTTTAACCAGCCGCAAGGGGTCATGGCTTGTTAAATTGAAGAAGAAGGTTGGCCAAGAGGTTCTTTGCTTCGAAGAGGGTTGGAATGAATTCGTGCAGCAGCATGATCTCCATCTAGGAGACTTTGTAATCTTTGAACACATGGGGCAAATGCGTTTTCAAGTGCTGGTGTTTGATCAAAGCACTTGTGAAAAACCTTTCCCCCAATGTTGAACTCTGAGCCGTAATTAGACAATATTTTAAATTAATCGTATCGGATATGTACATTTTGAACAATTTTGTATTATTTGAACATTGACTATTTGTTTGATAATTTTAGGTTGTTCATTGTGCATTTGATAATTGTGATTATTGATCGATGATTTGTTAATTGATGATTTTAGATTGTTAATCGTGCATTTGAGATATTGAGATTGTTGACGGAGGATGGGACCCAATTGGTTTGAATTTTTTATTACAGGCTTGGGCATTAAAAATTTTAATTTTTTTTAATGACTTTAACTTTTAGCGACGGATTAAATTCCGTCGCTAAAATTTTTATCCCGTCGTTAATTTCGTAAAAAAGAAAATAAATTAAAGTACGTAAAACAGAATTAGCGACGGATATTCCGTCGCCAAACGTTCTATATTAAACGACAGATTTTATAATTCCGTCGCAAAACTTTTAGTAACGACCTTTTATACGAGGGACTTTTAGCGACGGAAATAACGTCGCTAAAAGTTTTAGCGACGGAATATAAGCTTTTAGCGACGGATTGTCCCGTCGCTAAAGGCCTTATTCCCTGTAGTGAAAAAGGCAAGGGCAAGAAACTGTGTAGGATTGGTGTATGCGTGATATGGTGAGGGAAATGGGTTTGCAAGTTGGGTTATGGCAGTGAGTATAGGCAGTGCTTATGTGTGTTTTGGTGTGACAAGTGGGCTGTGAGAAAGAGTTTGGCAAGAGGAAACAAGCTACTGCCGCAAGGCAGTAGCTGTAATGGAGGTGAGGAGTTATTGCAATGGGTTTGTGCATGTGTATTAGGAGTATATATGTTTGTAAGGGGGAAGGGAAGCTACAGGGCAAGAAGTGTATGTGTAAAAATGAGTAAATGAGAAAGTGGAAGGAAAGTAAGGCTGCATGAACAGTGTTTGGGGAAGGAGTAGACTGATGGTTGCATGAGGAAGAAGGTGCTGTAGCGAGAGAGGGAAAGGTTTTGTTTTAAAATTTGACTCAAAAGGGTCGCTAAAGAGAATCTTTTTAGGCGGTTTTCCTTCCTAATTTTAAAATATATCTAAAACATTATTTGGACAAAAATCAAAAGAGTAACTTATATTTTTTTTGCAAGGTCTACACACAGGAAACATTTTACATTTTTCTGAGCTCGGAAAGTGTGCTAACTAATTTTATCCGAACAAGAGATTTTAGGGTATTTTAAAATAGTAAATTAAGTTATTAAATTTTGAAACTTCTACAATAATCTTATATAACTAAGAAAAGATACTTTCTAAAGTTTTGAAAGTTTTTAAAGTTGTTTGCTATTTTTAGCGTTGTTGGTAGAGTAGCGCTTGATCGGAAATCGCGTAACGCTTTACTATTATAACAGTTTACTAAACTATTTTTAAAAGCCATCTATAAACATATTTAGGCAAAGTACAAAACTAAAACTTTTCTTATTTTTGTAAAACCTTCGACGTGAAATTTTCTGGGATTTTTCTGGGCATGGAAAACGTCTCGAACAATTTTATTTTTAAAACAAGTTTTTGAATTATTTAACATAGTAAACAAAATTATTTTTAGCCTAGAATTTTACAGTGATCTAAAACTACTGCGACACTTGAGGGTCTGAAATTTCATGGCATTCTGGTCCCATTTGATATATTATTGGAACATGAGCATTAGCGCTCAATTTTATGAGCAGTTTAGGGTTCAGAGCAAAAAATCCCCAGAACGACCATTCTTGTCTGAAAAACCCCAACACTGGTTTAGTAAGATTCTTTTGGGTTATATCTAGGTGGGTAATGGTACGTTAAGCATTGGGGGTGAATAGGTAAGTTTACAAAAGTCGAAGGGCGGTTTGGTAATTTTACTCACTTGAGGCTAGGTTTGACAAAAAAATTTTCCTCTTTTTTTTTTCAGTTTTTAAAAACTGAAAAAAAGGAGCGTTTGGTAACCATTTTTTTTTTCAGTTTAAAAACCAGTTTTTAAACTGAAGAGTAAAAAAAAAAACTCCAGAAACTGGTTTTTTTTTTCACTTTTGGTTTTTTTTTCTTAGACCACCACCACCACCCTCCCACCGCTGGCAGCCACCTCAGGCGACCACCGCCGGCCACCGGCGACCACCTCCGGCCGCCGGTGACCACCGCCGGAGATTGCCGGCAGCCACCTCCGGCCGCCGGCGACCACCGGCAGGCACCTCCGGCCGCCGGCGACCACCGCTGGAGACTGCCGGCTGCCACCTCCGGCCGCCGGCGACTGCCGGCAGCCACCTCCGGCATCCGGCGACTGCCGGCAGCCACCTCCGGGCGCCGGCGACTGCCGGCAGCCACCTCTGGCCACCACCACCACCACCGGTCACCACCGCTACACCCCACCACCGTCACCGCAAACCACCAAAAAAAAAAAAGTCAAAATAAAAAGGGTTACCAAACACAAAAAAAAAAAACCTCAGAAAAAAAAGGGGTTATCAAACACCCACTTGTTTTTATAAAAAAAAAAAATTAAGCTGCTCTTTAAAAAACTGCTCTTTAAAAACTGAAAACCAAAAAAAAAAATTTGTCAAACGAACCCTTAATACTTAGGCATGCTCGAACGGCAATGAATGACATCCGTGTAAATTATTATTTAGGTTTTGATAGACAAGAACTAGGACTGGCTTTTGAGAAAATACCAGAAGTAATTATTGAGCGAGGTAAGTACTTCTGTCATGTTCCTCCGTATACTTATTTGCAAAAAACCTATAAACGTACATATGATTTGATCAATTAAGTTTCAAAGTTTTGTTCTGTATATGTTTTATTTCTAAATCATTGATGAGAAATTTAGTTTAAAAGAATGCCATGAAATGTGTTCACAACATATCCGGACCGCACCCCAGGGCCCGCTAAAAGACCACAGTGGCACGACACGTCACCCGCTCGGCAGTCAAAGATGCTTAACATCATTGCCCGGTCAAAGCGTTTCGCGCCTTAAAGCATTCAGACGGCGATCGAAAGTGCATTTCCCCCCCCCCCTCGGCCACTCCCCTAAGAAGGGGGTCGGCCACCCCCCTGAGAAGGGGGTCGGCCACCCACTTTGTAAGGAGGTCGGCCACCCCCCTAAGAAGGGGGTCGGCCACCCCCCTGAGAAGGCGGTCGGCCACCCACTTTGTAAGGGGGTCGGCCACCCCCCTAAGAAGGGGGTCGGCCACCCCCCTGAGAAGGCGGTCGGCCACCCACTTTGTAAGGGGGTCGGCCTCCCTTCTCCTTGGGGGGGAACCTGCTGCACGGCACTGGCTTCTCGCTCCAACAACACACCCCCGCTATCTTCAGTAGCGCGACGCTCATTGTTGCCAGCTCAATCAAACTCGCGGCGGGACGGGCTCGCAACCATGAAGCCCTCGCCGGCTCAATCAAACTGACGAGGCTCCGGCCCTCGCGGCGGGACGGGCTCGCAACCATGAAGCCCTCGCCAGCTCAATCAAACTGACGGAGCTCCAGCCCTCACGGTGGGACAGGCTCGTAACCATGAACCCCTCGCCGACTCAATCAAACTCGCGGCAGGACGGGCTCGCAACCCTAAAGCCCTCGCCGGCACAATCAACCAGGGGCTCCGGCCCTCGCCAGCACAATCAAACTGACGGAGCTCCAGCCCTCACGGTGGGACATGCTCGCAACCATGAACCCCTCGCGGACTCAATCAAACTCGCGGCAGGACGGGCTCGCAACCCTAAAGCCCTCGCCGGCACAATCAACCAGGGGCTCCGGCCCTCGCCAGCACAATCAACCGACGGGCTCCGGCCCTCGCGAGCACAATCAACCGGAGGTTTCGGCCTTCGCAACAAGGATGGGCTTACAACCCTAAGGCCATCGCCGGCACAATCACCCGATGACTCACGGGGGGCTCCGCTTGTAGTGCTCCAGCACGAGGACCCCTCGCCACGGACTCTGAGTATCAAGCTGTGAGCATGTGCGCTCATGTTATCATTGATCATCGACACCGCCAGGGCAATGACCCCCGGGTCACTCTGGGACGGGAGCAGGTCCTCGGAGGGCATCGCGCCTAGTCCGCCTGGCAGTTGGCTACAGGGGCAACCCTCGCCACTGTCAGGATCTCCGCGCGTCTCTTGACGCATCTCGTGGGATTCAGTAAAGGCTTGGACTGGAGGCTGGGGCAACGGGCTACTCTGACCATGCTACCGCGGTGTGGTCAGTCTCCTCAGACAGGCAAAGGGACGCTGCAAGGGCAGGGCGGCACGAACTCGGGGACCCGGAAATTCGACGGACAATCAATACTGTGGGACCCCTTTCGGCAACGTGTCACTCCCAGATGACGACATGTGTCGACCGATGACACGCGCGCATTTGTGCTTATATTTAGTGGACTTTGGAGCTTATTCAGGGACTTTTCTCTCATTTCAAGATTTCACTTTCTCTTTCTAAAACTTATTCTCTCTGGATTTCTAGTGAGAGAGACATTTGAACTCCCGACATCTGACTCTTGACGCTGCACTCTCGTCGACCGTCGTCCCTATTCGTCGTCACCCTGCTTGCGTGGCGCTGCCAGCCCTCGCAACCTGTCTGGGGAGCCTTGCTCTCAGCCCTTACTCCATCCTTGTTGTCTCCCACTTTGCCTACTTGGAAGCCAACGCAGACTGCATCCTTTGTGGCACCTCACGTGGCATGCAAACCATCTTTCCTCAGCAACATTTGGCGACTCCGCTGGGGTGGTGAGCATCATGTTGCAGTCTGCCACACCCAAGCGACCATGCCCGTACAAGGGAGAGCTACCAGGTCAATGAGCCAAGGCCTCAACCCCACTATCCGAGAGGAGCGTCGCCTTGACGACCAAGAGGGGACTAGCGATACACGCCTCCAAGACCCTCCCACACCTGACGTGCAAGTTGCAGTCAATGCGGCCATCCAGCAGTTCACTCCCACCATAGCCAGCCTACAAGACTCGCAGACCACTCTCATTGCCGCCATTATGGAAATGAAAAGATCTATACAGGCGTTGGCCTCGCAACAACCCAGTGCACCAATCCGACCTTCAGGACCTGGGTTGGCTCCTGACGCCGCTCAGGCCACAGTGTCGCGACCACCACCGCCTTGATCATCCAGACCCTTGGCGGTAGGACTCGCGGCATCTTCACCACCTATAGCTGATACACCGCATCCCGTGATACCGTCACGCAGACCACAAGCTGACCTCGAACCAGTATTGCAACAAGTCCCCCATGTTGTTACACCTCAACATGTGCCAGCCAGAAGCTCTTCTGAAACCCACGAATCCATTGAGATAGAACCTAACCCCTACCCAACAGAGCAACATCAAACAATCGGTCAACATGTGGATATGTCTCGCCCACCCAAACATACCACCATACACTTGCCATTATCAGCACCTGCCGTATATCACCCTTCTGTTGTTCCTGCTCATCAAGTTACCCCGTCAGGGGGCTCGGGGGCTCGCGGTGCCCTAGCCAGCCACCATCCCTTTGTTGGCCACGAAGAACCATCGTCCTACTATGTCTCCAAGTCAGACTTTGACGCACTCCTCCACCGACTGTCACAGAATTCTGCACTCGACTCATCGGCCCAACTGACAGGCCATGTGCCATATGCCAACGACATAGCCATCACACTATACCCACTCAAATACAAGCAACCCACCTTTGCACTCTTTAACGGACGCGAGGGTAACGCCCGTGAGCACTTAACAAGATTCGTCGGCTCATTAGAGCAATATGGCCCGGGCGACACTTTGAAGCTTCGGGAATTTCACAAGTCCTTAACAGTCCTTGCCTACTCTTGGTACCACAAGATCCCTGACGGCACTATCCACTCCTGGTCTGACATGGTTCAGCTCTTCCTTGACAAGTTTCACTATGAGACGGAACGTGTGACCATCGTTGACATTGCCGGAATCCGTCAAAACCTCGGGGAGGACCTCAATGCCTATGTTACGCGATTTCATCACAAGTGCTTGGAGTGCACTGACTTCAGTAAAGATGAGACCCTTGTCCCCATTTGTATCAAGAACATGAAAGACACCTACAGGGTCTACCTTGAAAACCTCCAACTTCGGTCTTGGGGACATCTCAAAGAAGCTGCACAACGCACATATGACTCAGTCGGTCCGTCAAAGACCCCGAAGCCCCAAACTCAGCTCGTTTCGGCCGTGACAATAGAAGCAACCACTAATGACGACACCAACCGCAAGCGTCAGTCCCAAAGAAGGGATGAACGCCCTGACAAGAGAGGGCAGCCGACACCTGCCCCAGAATACCCGTGTGACTTGAAGACTGTCAGTGATCTCCTCGAGACATGGATCGACGACAATACCATAACCCTGCCCAATGTCGACAATGAACCTACCCCGGAAGACTTAGCCCGTCCCAACTACTGCCCATATCACCGGAAGGTCGGTCACGGCCTCAAATGGTGTAGGGGCCTCAAGTTCATCTTCGCAGACAAGATTGCATGTGGCGAACTCAAGCTCTAAGTCCGGAACATGTGAACCAACCACCCAAGTCCTAGCCTGCCCTAAGTGCATTTTCTACACTTGTATTTTTTTCCGTCATTTCGCCACTTTTTGTGTACTCAATCCCCATGTACCCCCGCATGTCGCCTACTTTTGTTATCAATGAAGTTGCATTTCCCATACTTAGAGAATTTTCATGCTATATTGCTCTTGCACAAGTCTTCTGGCACCACCCTGGTGCCATCTCCCACTCCTTTGGGGGCTTCACCACTTCCTAACCCCTTCCGCCTCACATTGCTGCAACTTGGTACGTGGTGCGCGGGGTGGCTCGAGCCACGCTATCTATCGCCTCCGTGACTTAGTCGGTCGTTCATACCTGCCCGCCATCCTAAGTCCCCCCTCCCTCTCATCTCAACCCCTCGTGGTCGCGGTCACATTGCCACCCCATGCCCTTTTCCTTTTCTTTTCAACACTTAAAAAAAAATTCTTCATTTTTCGCGGTCGGGTCACCACCCCCGCGGCTTCGCTAGGCACCCTCTTCACTTTTCAACACTTAGAAAAATTTCTTCATTTCTCACGGTCGGGTCATCACCCCTCGCGGCTTCCCTCGGCACCCTTGCCCCAGCTCAACACTTGAAAATTTTTCTCAACACTTAGATTTTTTTTTCAAACCTCCCTCGCACCCTATATGCTCGTGGTCGGATTATCACCCTCTCATCCTCTTTCTACACTTAGAAGAAAAATTTTCACAAAATTTTTCATCCTATGTTGCTTTATCCAACACTTAGAATTTTCTTCAACGAAAATCTTCATCAGTCCCCAACCTCCCTCTTTCTCTCCCTTTCACTTCAAAATTATTCTTCCTCAAAAATTTTCATCCCCTCTCATGCTCCTTTTATAGGCTCAACAAAAAAAAAATCGAAATTCAACCTCAATTTCAAGTCAAAATTCAACAGCAATCCAGTGGGTAGAACCCACCCGCGAGGGCCCCGACCCGCGCCTGCACCGCCCGTTGCCCCTCTCTTTCATCAGCCTCCAGCGGGTAAACCCACCTGCCTGCTTGCCCGAAACCGGACCCGTTCCCCTGGAAACCCTAAATTTTCTAACCCTAATTTCCCTATCTTTCTTCCCCTTTTCTCCTGGCGCCGCAGCCCATCTTGCGCCGCCGCCACCTTCTCGGCAACTCTCATCTCACCGCCGGCCGACCCTTTCCCGGCGTCGTCTTCCCTCCCCCGCCGACCTTCCTCCTCCCGACCCCACACCCCGCCGACCTCCTCCATGCCTCTTCTCCGGCCGGCCGAAGCAGCCCCGCTGGGCCGAGCTTCTCGTTTTCTTCTTCCACCTTCTTCCCTAAAGCTCCAACACCGCCGACCCACCACCGCCGTACCCTCTGCCAGCCCGACCCCCTCATCCCCGCCGAGCCCCTTCCCCTTCGTCTCTCCTTATCCTTTCCCCCCGACCCCGTAAGCCCGCGTCAGCGCGCAGCAGCCCTGCCGACCCCGCCGGGACGCCGACATGATCTCTTCCCTTTCTCACCCAGCCAGCTGGCCGACGACTCACCACCCCGAACCCCCCTGGCCGACCCCTCCCCTTCGGCTCTCCTCTCCCCCGACCCCGCGGCATCCCATGCGGCGTCATGGCCGCCGACCCCCTCTTCCCCTTCGGCCTTTTTCTCTCTTTTCTTCTTGTCGTTTCGGCCACTCTTTCCGCCGACCCCCCCTGCTACCCCGACCCCCCCTGGCCGACCCCTCCCCTTCGGCTCTCCTCTCCCCCCAACCCCGCAGCAGCCCCTGCGGTGCCATGGCCGCCGACCCTCTTCCCCTTCGGCTTTTGTTTTCTTCTTGCTTGTTTCGGCCTCTCCCCGAGACCCGCCCTTGGCCGACCCCCAACCCTTGCCGACCCCCACCACCCCGCAGACCCCATGGCCGACCCACCTTCACCTTCGGCCATCTCTACCTCGCCGAACACCCTTCGGCCCACCACCTTTGGCCTCGGCCTCCTCACCCAACTTCGGCCACCCTCACTTAAGGCCACCCCCTCGGCCACTCTCTTCGGCCCTTACCCATCGCACCAACACCACCACCTTCATACCCATGTCCACCCTCGACGGTCGAGCAGCCTCTCCATTACCACCATTTTCTCAATGCTACCAAAAAAAAAAAAAATTCAATCTTCGTACGGACATGAGCGCATGTCGCGCTACAACCTCTATGTTGCTCCTCTCCTACCCATTTTATCACTTTTTCCATACTTTGATTTTTTCCGCAAATCTGGCTAAAATCGCATCAACCGCGATGCGCTCTATCTCCGCGACCCTCGTCGCAAGCGCCCGTGCGCTCTCTCGTCTTCGCGACCTTCATCGCCTGTCGCCCGAGCACTCTCTCCGCGACGCTTGTCGCCAATCGCCCGGGCAACGTCTTCGCGACCTTCGTCGCCCGGGCACCATCTTCGTGACTCTCGTCGCCAGCGCACCATTTGCGCTACATTCGTCGCCCGCGTCCGCACCATCTCCGCGACCCTCGTCGCCTATCCCCCGGACAACGTCTTCGCGACCTTCGTCGCCTGTCGCCCGGCTACTCTCTCCGCGACGCTTGTCGCCTACTGCCCGGGCAACGTCTTCGCGACCTTCGTCGCCCGTCGCCTGGGCGCCGTCTTCGCGACCCTGGTTGCCAGCGCACCATCTCCGTAACTCTCGTCGCCAGTGCCCCATCTTCGCGACTCTCGTCGCCCGCGCGCCATATCCGCGACATTCGTCACCCGCGTCCGCGCGCCAGCTCCTCGACTCTCGTCGCAAGCGCACCAGCTCCGCGACTCTTGTCGCCAGCGCACTATCTCCGCGACTCTCGTCGCCCGCGTATCTCCGCGACTCGCCCGCGTCCGTATCTCCGCGACTCTCGTCGCCCTTGCGCCATCTCCGCGACCTTCGTCACTGGCACCCGCGCACCGCACTCTCACACGCCATCATGCCCATGCGCCGCGCCACTGATACATCCATCCCACTGGCTCTCTGTCGCACTACGTTCCCCAGGCACCAAGTATCATCCCGCGACACTCGTCACCGCTCACATGCACCATTCTCATGATAAGTGCCCCCGGCACCAAGTATCGTATCGCGACACTCGTCGCCGCTCTCATGCACCATTCTCATCATATGTGCCCCCGGCACTAAGTATCGTCCCGCGACACTCGTCGCTGCTCTCATGCACCATTCTCATGATAAATGCCCCCGGCACCAAGTATCGTCCCGCGACACTCGTCGCCGCTCTCATGCACCATTCTCATCATATGTGCCCCCGGTACCAAGTATCATCTCGCGACACTCGTCGCCGCTCTCATGCACCGTTCTCGTGATATGTGCCTCAGCACTAGGTATTGTCTCGCGACAGTAGTCGCCGCACCCGTGCGCCACAATCATGTTACATGGCCACCGGGCACCGCACTCATTCACCACACCATGCGCACCTTGCCTTGGTCGTGGAACATGCTTCGACCCACTCTCCGGAGTGTGCAACATCCCGCGGGAGTAGACGAGTCCTCCGGGACACATCTTTTCAACTCCCTTCTCACCAGGTAGACGGCTCCTCTAGGATGCTACTTTGACGCGCTCCGAGTGCTCCGGCACTAGGACCCCTCGCGGCGGGACGGGCTCACAACCTTAAAGCCCTCGCCGGCACAATCAACTGGGGGCTCCGGCCTTTGCCTGCCCAATCAAGCGAAGGGGGTCCGGCCCTCGCATCCGAGATGGGCTCACAACCTTATAGCCATCGCCGTCTCAATCAAAGCGACGGGGCTCCGGTCCTCGCATCCGGGATGGGCTCTCAACCTTATAGCCATCGCCGTCTCAATCAAAGCGACGAGGCTCCGGCCCTCGCATCCGGGATGGGCTCTCAACCTTATAGCCATCGCCGTCTCAATCAAAGCGACGGGGCTCTTGCCCTCGCATCCGGTATGGGCTCACAACCTTATAGCCATCGCCGTCTCAATCAAAGCGACGGGGCTCCGGCCCTCGCATCCGGGATAGGCTCACAACCTTATAGCCATCGCCGGCACAATCACCCGGGGGCTTTGACCCTCGTAGCAGGCTCTAAGCACTGAGCGACGACCATGCCGAGTGCATCCAACATCGTTTATGCGTGCGGCGCCCGCTCGGGTTACCCTTCTGCGCACCCCACACGCAGGGGGCTTATGTTCATAACTTATCCGGACCGCACCCTAGGGCCCGCTAAAAAACCCCAGTGGCACGACACGTCACCCGCTCGGCAGTCAAACATGCTCAACATCATTGCTCGGTCAAAGCGTTCTGCGCCTTAAAGCATTCAGACGGCGATCGAAAGTGCATTCCCCCCCCCCCCCCGAGGAGTCGGCCACTCTCCTGAGAAGGGGGTCGGCCACCCCCCTGAGAAGGGGGTCGGCCACCCCCCTGAGAAGGGGGTCGGCCACCCACTTTGTAAGGAGGTCGGCCACCCCCTAAGAAGGGGGTCGGCCACCCACTTTGTAAGGGGGTCGGCCACCCCCCTGAGAAGGGGGTCGGCTACCCACTTTGTAAGGGGGTCGGCCTCCCTTCTCCTTGGGGGGGAACCTGCTGCACGGCACTGGCTTCTCGCTCTAATAACACACCCCCGCTATCTTCAGTAGCGCGACGCTCATTGTTGCCGGCTCAATCAAACTCGCGGCGGGACCGGCTCGCAACCATGAAGCCCTCGTCGGCTCAATCAAACTGACTCGGCTCCGGCCCTCATGGCGGGACGGGCTCGCAACCATGAAGCCCTCACCAGCTCAATTAAACTGACGGAGCTCCAGCCCTCGCGACGGGACGGGCTAGCAACCATGAAGCCCTCGCCAGCTCAATCAAACTCGCGGCAGGACGGGCTCACAACCTAAAGCCCTCGCCGGTACAATCAACCGGGGGCTCCGGCTCTCGCCAGCACAATTAACCGACGGGCTCCGGCCTTCACGAGCGCAATCAACCGGAGGCTCCAGCCTTCGCAACAAGGATGGGCTTACAACCCTAAGGCCATCGCCGGCACAATCACCCGACGGACTCATGGGGGGCTCCGCTCGTAGTGCTCCGGTACGAGGACCCCTCGCCACGAACTTTGAGTATCAAGCTGTGAGCATGTGCGCTCATGTTATCATTGATCATCGACACCGCCAGGGCAATGACCCCCGGGTCACTCCAGGACGGGAGCAGGTCCTCGGAGGGCATCGCGCCTAGTCCGCCTGGCAGTTGGCTACAGGGGCAACCCTCGCCGCTGTCAGGATCACCGCGCGTCTCTTGACGCATCTCGTGGGATTCAGTAAGGGCTTTGACTGGAGGCTGGGGCAACGGGCTACTCTGACCATGCTACCGCGGTGTGGTCAGTCTCCTTAGACAGGCAAAGGGACGCTGCAAGGGCAGGGCGGCACGAACTCGGGGACCGACAATTTGACGGACAATCAATACTGTGGGACCCTTTTCGGCAACATGTCACTCCCAGATGACGACATGTGTCGACCGATGACACGCGCGCATTTGTGCTTATATATAGTGGACTTTGGAGCTTATTCAGGGACTTCTCTCTCATTTCAAAATTTCACTTTCTCTTTCTAAAACTTATTCTCTCTGGATTTCTAGTGAGAGAGACATTTGAACTCCCGACATCTGACTCTTGACGCTGCACTCTCGTCGACCGTCGTCCCTGTTCGTCGTCACCCTGCCTGCGCGGCGCTGCCAGCCCTCGCGACCTGTCTGGGGAGCCTTGCTCTCAGCCCTTAGTCCATCCTTGCTAACTCCCACTTTGCCTACTTGGAAGCCAACGCAGACTGCATCCTTTGTGGCACCTCACCTGGCATGCGAACCATCTTTCCTCGGCAACAAAATGCTATGTGAATCGTAGAATTTCACTGAGGACATGTTAAATGAGCAATGAAACTCGACTTGGTTGTTGTGCCCCTTATCCAACGGGAAAATGTTGGATTTTGGGCCCTCGTCAACTGGACTTGTACGTTGATGCACAGTATTGTTGCTGGTGGTTCGCCCTTGCGTCCACAAAATTTTATCCCGGGTGTAGGAGGGATTTTGGGCCCTAGTTAGGGGGGGCTCGTACACTGACCGCAGCATACCTAAGGAATGAAATTTATGTGTTTGATGCGACTGGAATCCCGATGATTTTACTCTAATTTGAAAACCTTTTTCAATTTTCATATATATGTGTGTATTTGTATTGAAAAATGTTTTAAGGATAGTAATATTGAATTACTTAATTGTTAAAAGAGAATCCGTGGCATGTTTTGAAATTTCAAACTTATTTTAGGAACATTGTTGGTGTACTTGCTGAGCTTTCGCTCATTCCTTATTTTTCAGGTGATGACTTAAGGGAAGCGGAGCCGTATGAGCAACACGGGGGAGAAGTGCCCGAAGAAAATTATTAGAATAATGAGTGTTTATCGTTTGAGAATTTTAGTTCTATGGTTAATTAACGTTATGCTTGAACTAATGTAAGGAGCTTAGGCCCTCCTTAGGTTTCCTTCATAAATTTCACAGACATGTAATGAGGGTTTTTATTTGGATTATTGGAAGTCTTTAAGTTGAAATTAATCTCGAGTCACAAGATTGTAGTAAGGCCTGGCAGAGCCCTGGTGGGTGTTTGAATGGGCCTGCGGCCGGTCACGTGCCTAACTCGTGGGTTCACATATGGCTTTGGGTCGCGACAGCGCATCACTCTCCTATTTTAGCAACTCTTTGTGCATCTAATCAAATGAAGGAACATCTTCTGATCCTGTACCAAAAGCTTCGGTCGACAAGGGGAAAGCCCCAATGGTAGAGTTACCTGCTACTATTCTGCCACCATTTTCCAATGCACAGGTATCTACTAAAACTTCAACTCTGAAGACACAGCTTCAATTTCCCCAAATGAATCGCCTGCGATGAATACTCAGAGCCGAGCACAAAAAATGGCTGCTCCGAAAAGGAAAAAGACTCTTGCTCCCAGGACACTTTACGACCTCAGAATAAGGCCTTTGAAGGTTCCTTTTATTGTCTACATATTATTTGATTCATGATTTATTACGCTATAACTAATTGAGCTTTTGCAAAATTTGCATGGATTGTTCATCGATCTTGATCAAGAGCAGGACCAACCCGATGAACCTCAATCAGTAGATGAATCTGACTCTTCTAAAACTGCTAATTTGCCTGAGAATCCTACTCAAGATGCTAAATCTTCTTCAGATGCTTTCTCAAGTGAAATTACCAGGGAATTAGTTAAAGTGTTGAACAAGCTGGGGCATCTGCTGACCAGGTAAATGATATTCCCACTTCCATATTTCTTTGTTTCTGAAAACTTATCGCCTTTGTGCATTTAAAATATGTAATTATTCACCATACTCATTGCATGTTTTGTAGGATGAACCAGTATCATGGAATATATTTGGCAACATCGGATTTGGAAGGGATCAATCACAACATCCATTGGTTTTCCCCGTGCAAACGGTTGGGCCTTCATCTACTGCAAATATTCTTGAAGCTGTTCAGAAGAAATTCCCTAAAACCACTACTGCGGTAACGTCGATCTCATATTTTTGAAACGAATTTTTGCCTTTTGGTTTCTCGATAAAGGATATTCCCTTCATACTGCAACAAATCGCTTCAGTCATCTTTCTTTGCCTTCGTATGTTGAGTTTTCTCAGGTCATCACTGCCCCCTAACCGTCTGTGTATACTAACTTTGAGCCTTCTCAATTGATTCTGAATTTTCAGCCGATTATAGATGATATTGACTTGAAATTCCAGCAACTGCAATAGGCTATCCAAGCTCTCGATGTGCCTTTGTCTCCATCTGTTATGGCTACTTCTTCCTCGAATGTCCCCCCATATAATCGAGTTCTTGAGGCTGCATTGACTTCTTTCAGGGAATTACTAGCTCATGACCTCACCAGCATTTCAACTGACCAAGCACTATCTTATAGACTAAACGGGTTGATTGATGTCCTTGTTGACGATCCTTCCTTACTATCGGAGCCTCGTACTGAAGCTACGATCAATATGAAGCCATAGATAGTTATCATGTTATCTTCATAGAATCAGGGCATGAACATCAAGGCAGAAACAACAGAAGTAGAGAAGGAAATTTTTATTGTATCGCAATAGGTTCGAGAAAAGCAACTGCTAAGTGAAAAACTCTGGGGTGACATCCAACACGTGGTTGTAGAAATCAATGCCGTGAAAATGAGAACAATGGAGCTCATGCAGAAGGAACATATCTTAAGACAAAAGAAGAGCACCGTGTAATACCCCGATATTTTTAACGGATTAATAAAATAAAATTTAGCGGAGAAATATATTTTTAAGCATCGATATTTTAATTAGCAGTTTTTAACGATGTTATTTTTTAAATACTTAGCATTGACGTATACTTTTAGCGGCGAATTTATTTTTGGTATCGATGCGCTTATTATTAGTGACGATTTGTGACATGAGATAGTGCAAAAGACCCGTTAATAATTTTTTCTAGTGCATTAACTATTTGTAGATAATTATTTTGGACCTCTTCGCGGTAATAAAAGTTTCCGGGTGAAAACTTGAGCGATTAACAGAAATTAAGGTGAGCTTTTGGTTATATTCCAACTAGGGTTATCATATATAGATTATAGAATAGTGATCAGCCGTCCTAGGCTTTGTTGGAGACCTATTACGGCAGAGAGAGCAAAGGAAGGAGACGGGAGAAGGGTTCCGGTGAAGTTTCCAACGGTAGCAATGATTTTCTGGTAAGCTTTCTAGCAAATTGTTCTCAGATTTTTCAATTTTATGGGTGTGTTTTGGGATTTGCCGAGAGATGTATGTGAGTGTGCATGAAGGGGGGCATGGCTACCGTCGTGTGCGCGTTTGTGTGGGTTTGAGGGAGCTGTGAGATTTGATGTGGCCGTGAGGATTTACTGTGTGTTTAGTGTGAATATGGGTCTGTGAGTACACTGGCCAAAAACCACAGCGCATTATTTTCTACAGGGATCTTCTCAAGATTGGCCGGAGATCACCAAGTATGCAGGGTTGGTTTGTGCTCAAGCCCATCGGCAAGAGCTCATCTAAGACATGATTAAGGAACTCCTCATTTCTTTCTGTTGAGCAACTGACCTGAAACCTTGAGGGGCTTGATGTGTTTGCTTTTGATGAGTTCTGTTGTTACCGGGATCAGAATATGTGGCTTTATTTCTATATCCAAGCAGCATAGTTTTGTGGTGACTGGAGTTTGGCTAGAATAACTTATGTACTATAGAGAAACTATAAAGAAAAATGGAGAGATGGAGCTGGTTGACGGGGTGTGTGTATGAGTGCTGTGAGGTGTGTGACTGCGTGAAAACAGGGTGCAATGGTTTTGTGAGAATGTGATTGTGTGGTCTTGTGGGTATTTATATATGTGTATAAATGATTGAGGAGGGCATGAATGTGTTGGTGTAGTTATATCTGTGTGCGTGGAGCTGCCAAGAGACAGCTGTGTGTGGGGAAATTGCTGTGAACAGGAGTGTGTCGGTACAGAGGGAAAAGAAGGGACATAAGGTTCGGTAACAGGTTGACGTTAAGTTCGGCACGTGTATACACTAGCGCACGCTTATTGTTAGCACGTGAAATTTTAACGTATGATACCTTAGCCTATATTAGGATTTCCAGCAAAAGTTTATTATTTTCTGAAACTACTTATATTTTTAATATTTTCTGTAAACATAGAATTGTAAAAATTCTTTTGGAGCGTTTAAACCCAGGGAAAAATTAGAGTAATGTCTTTATGATATGAATAAGACTCAGTTTGAATTTGATAATTTTTGAAGTTGATTTGATATCATTTTTCCATATAGCATTGAGTTTAGCAAAACGAAAAATAAAGAAATAGTTTTAGTGCCTTTTAAATCCTGATTTTTATTTCTATAATTTTTATACATATATTAAGGCTTGTATAAAAATTATGAGTCCCTATTTCCAGCTAAAAGCAATTATGGAAATTTATTGGTTTTTAGAGTATTTAAAGAAATTAATTTTTTATTCGAAAATATTCAAAATTTTAGAAAATTCATATTTTGACTCTTTACAATGTTTTAAGCTACGAAAGTGTTTTATTGTAATTTATTACAAATCTCGGGATATCATTACGCATTAGAGAGCGTACAGTGTTTTCGGCTAGGTTGGCCGTGCGCGGGAACCGTTTTGAGTTGCGTCATTCGGGGGTTAGAAGTGAGCGCCGTTTGGGTAGTTGATAATAGGGTTTATAGTATAGTAGTGTAGATTATTTTTCCAATAAATGAATTTGCCAATTTAGGTTAATTCAACGACTTTTGGATCGATGTCAATTAACATTGCATAGCGTGGATCGAGGTAAGGGATTTCTATCCGAAACCCAATTCATCAAATTGTCTTCGTATATGTTTTTCTGAATTGTTATCAATTTTTCTTTGGCATCTGTTATAATTATTATGCGTACGCATCGTTTGCCTTTAAATACCCTGTTTTGAGCCTTACACGGTTATTGAACATTTCATTCGATGCTCACTATTTCTTACTCGTTGAGTATCGATTTATTCATTGTGTTATCGATTATTGCATTCTGTACATTGACATGAGATTTTGTATTGGTGTGTTTTGGGGGAGTTGGTGTATGTTGGAGGATATTGGTGTGGGCTAGTGCCTTGACAGACTAGCCGGTGTATTGGTGTGGGCTAGTGCCTTAACGGACTAGCCGGTGTATTGGTGTGGGCTAGTGCCTTGATGGACTAGCCGGTGGAAAGTGTTAATGAGCATCGCCTTTGTGGCTTTGCTAAGTGATTACCCTGCATTGCCTGTGTGGCTTTGCAATTGCTCATGTTATTGCATTCGTGATTGGTTGTATCGTATCTGAAAATCGTATTGATATCTGATGGAACTAGTTATGATTCTTTTTGAAAATCTATGAATTGCATCTGTAATTGTTTTGTAGTTTCTTCGTTTGAACGACCTTATTGAGCTCTCAAAAGCTCACTCCCCTTTGACTTCCTTTCCGCAGGTGATAACTAACAATAGATCGCATTGGGTGTGGAGTAGATCTGAGCCGAGCGAAAGAGAATTTAAGTTTCAGTCTTAGTCTTTAGAACCCCTACGTGGGTCATCATTGTTATTTAAAATTGTTAACTTAGACTTGATGTTTCAACTATGGCAGTACGCTAAGCGTATTATTTTTACTCGATGGTTTAGTTGCTCTGACTGGTGGATGATTATAAATTGGTTGAATTAAGGGATCTATTGTCTTAGTGTAAACGATTGAGTGAGTGTTAACGTTCTGGAAATTTCGGGATGTTACAGTTGATTATAAATTGGTTGAATTGAGGGATCTATTGTCTTAGTGTAAACGATTGAGTGAGTGTTAACGCTAAACCAATCTAGCCAAGCCCTTGTATAATCGTTCAAGGGAGGCATCACGGATTGCCTTTGCCGATCGAATTATCTCCCAGGTAGAAGATCAGCAGAAGATTTTTCAATCTATGTTTAAGGATTAGTTAAGTTTTAGAATTTAGTTGGCATTTCCTTTTATCTATGTCCCTTGACATTTATGGATATTTTCATTATGACAGTTTTTCGACCATTCTATTTTATAACAGCACTTGGTCTGTGTATTCATGTTGTGCAGCTCTTGCCCCTTAGGCTAGTGCAATGTTGCTCTATCAATTGGTTCAACACCCTCCCACATAGAGGGAAAATATTTCTTTAGAAAAAGTCCATTGATCGGTTTAGCGTGGATCTGTCCTTCTAAAGATTTTAACCAATAAGCGCCTCCTTTAAGGACCTTATGTACTTGGAATGAGCCTTCCCAATTTGGAGACCATTTTCCGAATTTAGAGTCTTTACTACTGATGGGCAAGATAGTTTTCCACACTAAATCACCTACTACAAATGACTTTGGCAACACCTTTTTGTTGTAAGATTTGCCAACCTTTAACTTTTGTGCTTGTAGTTTATCTAAAGCATCTAGTCGATGCTCTTCTAATTCTTCTAGTTCGATAGCCATAACCTTATTATAATCTGCAACTGGTAACTAATTTTGCATGGGTACTCAAAAAGACTTCACTATTATTTCCATAGGCAATATTGGATCGTGTCCATAAGTTAGAGCGTACAGTGAAACTCTACTACTGTTCTTCGGAGAGGTTCGAAATGCCCACAACACTTCAGACAATAATAAATGCCAATCATTCGGTGTGTCTTCGGCTTGCGCATTAGCTTGAGCATAATATGGGGTCGAATTTAGAATAGTAATATTCTTTGGCAAATTTAACTATTTGCCCCCCAGTGAAAATAGAACCTTGATCGGCAGTGATCGTTTGAGGTAAACCGAATCGATGAATTATGTTTTATTAAACGAGTCAAGCATGAACATTTCAAAATGTTCATGAATGTGTTCATGAACAGCTCGTCTAGCTAATAACTTAATTATAATATGTTCAAAACTCAAAAGTTGTATAACTTAATTATAGTATAAATTAGTTTAAACTTAAAAGTCCTAAAATCACTTAGACAATTGGATCAAGTAAGGTGTAGTTCTGGTTTGAAGTAATTATTTTGAATGAGAACATGAGTGTTCAAGTTCGAGTTCGTTCGTACAAATAAACGAACTCACTCGAGCTGAACACGAGCTTTGTTAAACGAATCACGAACGAGTTCAAACAAAAATTTGAAGATTAAATGAACACGAACACGAATGGCCTGAAACTAAACAAACGAGTTTGAACATACCTCTGTTCGGCTTGAACTCGGTTCATATACAGCCCTACTTGGAGTAGATGAAGAAGGAGGCATAAACCAGGGACTTAATGAAGCTTACTTGAAGAAGGTAGCCCGTGAGTTCTTGATACCAAGCACGTGGTGCTTGCTTAAGGTCATAGAGGGCTCTACGGAGCTTGTAGACATGATGGGGCATAATGGAGTGAGGAAAACCAGGAGGCTAGGTCATGTATACGTCTTCCTAGAGGGTGCCATGTAAGAAGGCACTGTTGATGTCAAGTTGTCAAAGTGGCCAATTCCGAGAGAGTGCCAGAGAGAGGACAACATGAATGGTTGTTGGCTTGGTGACGAGGCTGAAAGTGTTCGCATAATCAACGCGAGGACATTGATGAAAACTTTTCACCATGAGGTACTTGCAATTGTACCGTCTGGACGACGTTTGATTCGGAAGATCCATTTGCAACCCACAATGCTTTGGTCCATCTTGGGAATAAGATCCATTGTGTAACAGGGCGTCAAATTCTTTTGACATGTCATTGCGCTTGTGAGGGTCGGCTAAGGCTTGAGAAAGACAAGGGGTTCTAAGGTGAGGGGTATGGGATGGATGGTGGTGTGATTGATATATGCAGGGTTGAAGTATTTTGCATTTGGGTGACGGGTATGGCGAATGCATTGGGTGGAAAGATAATGGGAAGTAGGAAGGTGTGGATTTGGATGGGATAAATAGAGTAAGGGCATGGGGGAGGGTGATGCCGTAGGGATGGAATAAAGCATGGGAGGAAATGGGGTAGGCTGGGTGATTATGGTACGGGGGTGAGGGGTAGCTTTGGGACTTGGTGTGGCCGTGGGGTGCAGTGGCGATGCATGGTTGACTCGGTTGGTATTGTTATGGGGAGATAAGGATAGATTTGAGGAAAGGTTTACTGGGTATGGGTGGAGATATAAGGGGGAGGAAGACAAGGAAAAAGGATTAGGTGGTGTGCTGGGTGGGTTTTCATATGAAGCTGGTTGGCCAAATATGTTGGGGTTTGAATAAAAAGATGAGTTTGAGTGGGATAAGGAGGGAGATAAGGTGGGGAGAGTTTGGTGGGGATGGAAGAGTTTTAAAAAAGAGTTTGATGTGGGAGAGGGAAGTGGGTTTTGACCGGTCACATGGGGCGTGTGTCTTGCATGGGAAGTAAGTGATGTGGACTGCCACTTTGCATGGGAAACTTATGTTTGACCAATTTGACGTGACGCGAGAGGTAGATTTTATTTGAAACAGGGTTAAAGCATTTGTATGCCGATTGGGTTGTGGAATAATCGAGAAAAATGCAAAGGGCGGAGTGAGGTTGGAGTTTAGAGAAGGTGTATGGATGGAGCCAAGGGTAGCAGAGACAATCAAAAAAATTTATAAGAGTGTAATTTGGAGGATAATGAAAAAGCATTTCAAATGGGGATTTGAAATTTAGAACAATAGTGGGAAGAGGGTTTATAAGAAAGATGCGGTGAGAAATGTATGCGGCCAAAATTTGAGCAGAAGAAAGGCAGTTTGAAGGAGTGTTCTGACAGTTTCAACGTTGTGCCAATGATGGCATTCAAAGGTGCCATTATGTTCAGGTGTATGAGAAGGGGTGGTGAAATGAGAAATGGATTGGTAGTGAGAATTTTTTTGAGATATTCATATTCATCGCCATTGTCGGAGTAAATGGACATGATTGGTAATTGAAAAAATTTCTCAACTAGATTTTTGAACTGAGAAAAGTGGGTATGAACATTAGATTTTTATCGCATATGATAGAGCTAGATATATTTGGTGTAATGGTCGACAAAAGTTAGATTTAACGAAACCGATCATGCGATAAGTTAGTTAGGCCCCAAACATCAGTGTAAATTAATTATAATGGCCGACAAATGGTGAACCAATTGCATCAAACGGTAATTTTAAAATTACAATGAAACAAATTTTTGTACGAAAAAGAGGATCATAGCTTATGTGACTCAAGGACTAAGCGGATAACTCGTAGGGATGGATGACCGAGACGCTGATGCCATTTAGAGAGTTAAGATTTTGAGGTAGAGTGAACTTGTGGAGTGGATGAGGAAGACATACTGTAAACATCATTTACATTCTCCCTGCAAAGAAGTTATGCCCCCGTTCGTAGATCCTTCAGCACAAAAAAGAGAGGAAAAAATTCAAGTGAGACATTATTAGAGTGACAAAATTTGACAACAGAAATGAGGTTCCGATTAATTGACGGAACACATAAGACATCATTTAAGGCAAAAGTAGCATACAGGGTGCGCAATTTGGTATTGCCAACGTAAGATACCTGCAACCCTGAACCATCACTAATATGGATTTCATCGGGGCTACCATAATTCGAATAGGTGTGAAGATTATCAGTTTCGGACGTGACATGATGTGATGCGCCAGTGTTAAAAAGCCAAGATGGTGAAACCGAGCGGTTAAGTTTGGTGGCATTTGCAGTGGGTGTAGGGGCCTGAACATAATGCATGGTTTGAACATCATTTTCACGAAGAAAGGAGGAAAGTTTGCGACATTCATTTGTCGCATGTTCGGGATGGTCACATAAGCGATAATAGAGAGAGGACCAAGGAGTAGCCATGCAATTTGAGTGTTTAAACTTGACCAAAGATTTCGGCTAGCAGGTTTGATATTTGGATGACCGGGGAATTGATCGGTACTTCAAGGATGAAAATGGTAAGTGTGATGCCTAGAGGGGGCACTGCCATTGTTGGATGGGTTTCGAGGTGGAAACTTGTTTGGGCGATAAGTGTAATTCCGTAGCAATAGAGATAGAAGGGGTGGAATCTTCCTTCTTGATATGGAGTTCATAGTCTCCAAGTTTTTCGTAGAGTTCGCCATTTGATATGGGAGTGTCACGAGCTCTAATGGCAGCAACAATTTCTTTGAATACGGGACCTACACCAGCAAGGGTGTAGAGGCAAGGGTATAGAGAACCAAGTCATCCTCAGAAAGAGGGTTATCAACAAGAGCACGATCATCAGCAATAGCTCACATGTGCCGAAGATATTCAAAATTGAGTGAGTGCCGCGAGGGTTTTGAAGAAGACGTTCTTTGAGGGACATGACTCGTGAACGAGATTTGTTGGCAAAGAGAACTAAGAGACGTTCACATGCTTCCTGTGAGGAGGAAACGATGGAGATGTGAGGTTGAATGGTTTCAATGCAACTGCTAAGCATGGCTTTGAGGATGAGTTGATCATGGTGAAGCCAAAGAATATAATCTAGGTTGGGAACTCGTTTGGTGGAGGTAGAGGATTCAGGGATTGTTTGAGGAGGTGGTGGAGTTGAACCATCAATGAATCCAAGGAGATTATAGTCAATGAGACCAGAGTATAGTTGAGTTCGCATGCAGCAAAAGTTGGTGTATGTAAGTTTGGTAGGGAGGAGGGATGGTGCATTGAAGAGAACCGCAGAGTTTGTCATGGCTAGGGGGAAAAAGGAGCTTTCAATCAAAAAAGGCTCTCGATATATACCATGTAAATAAGAACTTTGTGTTTTCATTTCTCTTATCACTCATTTCTGTATAGGGTATATAATGGACGAAGGATACATGTGACGTGCGGAATTTGTGGAAAGAACCATGGGTTCTTTGAATGTTCAAATTATAGAGTTCAAAACTAATGAGGATAAACTAATATGCTGAGGTAGACATGTAGCCGTCGCCACGTGTGAAGCAGTCTCCACGTGTGAATGGGCTTGTACATTAGTTGTTATATTGTTTGCATTGCAAAAATTTGTTAACAGTGGGTAGTCATTTGATGTATGGTCTTGAATACAACATATAGTACTGACCCAACGTGATCATAATATAGTATGGTATTTAGCTCATGCATGAGAGGACTGGTTTCTTAAAATCATCACTTGTACATGTTGGAAAACATGCCTAGCAACTTCTACAAAAAACACCAACAGGTCAGAAGCCGTGTTTAATTCTTTCTCAACTCCATCTTCCTTCACACTCATTGTGACTGCTGGTGTAAAACTAAAAGGCTGAGAGCAGGCATTGGCATTGCTTGCATGGTGGGAGCACATTTCTGATATGGGTTGACTGCTTTCTAAACTATGACTTCAGACTCCTTTATTGAACATGCTCGTACTTGTTGCTTGTTAAGCATGATAACAATATTGGGTCCATTCTCCAACAGTTTAAAATTTTAGAGCAGATGATAAGTTAGCACTTACTATTACATGGGCCTTACAACATAAGCTATTTCATGTTACGACTAATTCTACTTTTTGGATCTCCCAGATGTTGGGCAATGAGGACATCATTGACGCCGTCGCACCATTTTTTTAAATACTAGAAACATTCATTAGTTTGGACATAGCAAACCGTCAAGGCTGCTTACATAATAAGTTCCTACAAATTTACTAGTCATAAAACATGTGGGAGCTAACTGACAAATACAAGTTTAGATCTATTAATATCTAAAGTTGGTCAAATACAAGTCAAGATCTATTAATATCTAATGGTGATATCAATTCCACATGGACATAACGATTTTTTTTTTTGATTGACAGTAGAAATTGCTTTTGATAGGCTTAGCCAAAATGAAAGGAACCAAATCCTTAGCCGATTTTGCATGTCACGATAGCGTTAACACTACAAGAAACTGGGCTTTTAGCAATGGACTTGCCTTAAATCCGTCGCTAAAGACTTTTAACGACAGACAACCCATTGCTAAAACCCCGTCGCTTATAACCCCGTCGCCAAAAGTTTGGCGATAGAATTTGAAAATCTGTCCCCTAAAAATTGACTTTTAGTGACGGGGCGATAAATTCCATTAGCGTCAGAAATTCTATCGCTAAATATATTTTCCGCCTTTTATTTTAATTTTTTAAAATACTTTATTACGTAAAATATTTAGCGACGGAAACATCCGTCACCAAAAGTATCACAGACGAATTTTTAGCGACAGACATTCCTTTGCTAAAAATCAGTCGCCAAAATAAAGGCCTTTAGCGACTGGCTTTTCTGTCACTAAAAGTATTATGTACACTGATTTGAAGATTTTAGCGACGGAACAAATTATGTCGCTTAAAGTCAAATCAATTTTGAAATTTTCTATTCTTTTAATACCCAAACCTGTAATCAACTCAATCGCCAACAATCAATTCTCAATCCACATTAGGGTTAAATAATTGTTGATCCATCAGTAATTATTTAACCCTAATGATTCAAACATAGTACATATATAGATAAATTTACAAATTGTATACTAATCAAAAAATAAAATGTATGCACAGTTCAGGAGGGCACGGGAACATGATACAAATATAAGAGAGGAGGGGATGAGAGCACATTAGGAGGGCACGGAAGGGGGATACAAATAGGGGCGGGGATTTGCATAAGTGCAGGAAGGCACGGGAAGGGAAGGGCTCAGGGGTTGGCGAGACGGGATCTAGATCCTACTGATCGTGCTCGTCCACGGGGGTATCGTTATCGAGATCTGGCTAGGTGCTGTTATCCCATCCTGGCTACGCAATTTTGGACTGCTCTTGGGTCCCTCTTCCACGACACATCAACTTGTCACTGGTCAATGTTCAACGCTCCTAAGCCGGTCAAACCAACACGCAAGCTAAAGTCACGTGCATGCTGCTCTCTTTTTCATAATATCTCTAAGTGTTCGAAGTCGGCCTCCCTGACCTCAAAGGGGTCGGCCTCCCCTACCATAATCTGACATGAAGACTCCCCTTCCGCCAGGTATATGGCTCCTTCGAGATGCTACCTTGGCTGGTTGGGTAGGCGAATCCTCCAGGACACTACCTTGATCCGCTCCAAGTGATCCGGCACAAAGACTCATCCTCTAGGGATATGTGACTCCTCTAGGGATAGGTGACTCTTCCAGGACACTATCTCTGTCAGGGAGCTCCAAGTGCAAGACTCCCCTTCCACCAGGTAGATAACTCATTCCAGATGCTACCTCGGCCCGTCGGGTAGGAAAATCCTTCGGGACATTACCTTGGCGCACTCCAATTGCTCCGGCACAAGGACTCCCCTGCGAGATAGGCGATTCCTCCGGGACATTATCTCTGTCAGGGTGTCTACGTGACTAGTCTATATGCTCTGGCACTGGAGGCTTTCATCGGCACCATTAGGAACTATGACCCCCGGTCACTCCAAGAAGGGAGCATGTCTCTAGAGGGTATCACGCCTGGTTCGCCTAATGGTAGGGCATTGGGCCTTCCCCATCTCTGCCAGGTCCTCAGCATCTCTCGACGACTTGTTGGACTCTGTAAGGGCTTTAGACAGGTGGCTAGATCAAGGGGGCTTTCTGGCCACATTGGCGTTATGTGGGCCAGTCTTTCCACACAGACAGAGCGACGTTGTGTGGGGTAGGGCAGGTGAATGTACGATTCAACAGTTCGTAGAGCACGAGCACCTACACTTGTGGACCCCTTCGTGATGTGTCACTCCTAAGGAGCGCCACGTGTCAATTGATGACATCATCATCTTAACCTCTATAAATAAGGGCCTTGAGAATTCAATTTCAAGACAGAAGACATAACTCATTTTAACATTTACTTTCTCACTCTAGAATCCTAAAGAGAGATACATATAGGACCTTGACTCTGGACTTAAGCATTGGACTGTGACTATCGTCGTGCATTCACCCTGTGCCATCGGCCTCGCAGCACTGTCATTCCTTAGGCTCTGTCTGGGAAGCCCTTGGTCTCTGCCCTTGTTTCGTCCTTGTTTCGTCCCACATCAGCATACTTGGCATATGACTCGGGCTGCATTCATTGTGGCACCTTCACGTAAGCTCCAAACCCACTTCCTTAAACATCAATAGGTGATATAAATAATAAACTATGACCAAAAGTTAATGATTGATAGCATTTCCCACTTTTTACCAACGAATACCATTTCTTACTTTAATTTTTTTTTCTAATCAAGTATTCGAATACGACTAGTTGTTGCTAATGTACCAGTATCTTACCTGCAGTTACTTTGTGGAGATCAAAATTTATCGTATGAGTATTATTTTTTGAATGTTGTAGATATTTTTAAGTGACTAGGATTTACTAGTAAAGATACTTACTTTATATCCAACTTATTTTGGTGGTCAAAATACTGGTTGGAGGCAAAATTTACCGCTAGTTGAATAACATGTACATGCATAGAAACAACACCGACTATACTTATATTCCGTTAATTGTGTTTTTTTTGTTGATAAAGTCCAGAATAACATAGATAATAAGCTCACATGTGAGCATTATACATGAAATGTTTTGGTTATCATGACATCCCCTGATTTTACAACAAAAGTCATACACAAAAGATAAATAAGTTTTAAACACACTGTCCCTTAGTCATATAGAATAACTACAAAAGTGCATCACAAAATGGGGTTTGGATGTCGGGAACAATCCTCACGTGGTAACAAAATATCATCAATCCAGTCCTGGTAGATATCAATTCTGGCTTGACATGTAAAAGTGGCGAGTTCTCGAGCCTCCTTCAACTGGATTTTGGTAGCTCTGTACATACTGTAGAAATGAAATTCAGACATTATATAACAGAGGTCATATAGAATTGCTGCCACTGAGTCCTTAATATCTTCAGTATCCGACATCTGAGAGAGTAAAAAAGCTGAATCAGTGAACAAGTTGATATGTAATAGCTATTTTTTGATGGCCCATGTTGTTGTAAGTAAAAGGCCTTTTGCTAAAGCTGTAAATGAATCAGATGCAAGAGTAGAGATTGTTGCAGAACCATATCTACTATTCGAAGCATTGAGACATGTTATGTCGATGCCAGTCAGTAGAGAATTCCTGTTGTATGAGATGGCCATGAAAATATTAATTTTAGGACTTCGCTCATA
This sequence comes from Escallonia rubra, assembly GCA_033065855.1. Classification (NCBI taxonomy): domain Eukaryota; kingdom Viridiplantae; phylum Streptophyta; class Magnoliopsida; order Escalloniales; family Escalloniaceae; genus Escallonia; species Escallonia rubra. The sequence continues at coordinate 55,911 of JAVXUO010003125.1, read as the reverse complement.
TAAACAAAGTTGAGGTTGCTTTATAATGCTGATTGAATGAGTTGTAGATTCCTTGTTACTAGTTTCATGGTAAGTAGGTTTCCGTTTGTGACTGTTGTATGTGATTATCATACTGCCCAGGTGATGAATTTGGTGTATAGTGTCACAACGCATAAAATTTAAGGATTAAAAAACGTGTTTGTTTCGGCTCATCCAAATGGACCAAATAGTTGAGGCAACAAAGGTAGTTTGATAGATATGTTTGTTTTGCAGCCGATGTATTTTGGAGCCAAGCTATAAGCCAAACTTTAAACGATGACCGAATTTGGTCAGTTTAGAGCGCAAGAGATCCTCAAAACCAGATTGGGTGAACAAGTGGACAGTGAAAAAAGATATGGTCAATTGTTTCTGGTTGATGGTTACACATTGGGCAAGATGGGGAATCGATTATTTTAAATTTGTATAGTTTTGAACGGATTGGTAATCGATTCCAAAGGATTTGCCAAAGTAAGAGAGTAATTTTGTGGGGAATGGGAAGGGACCACAGGGTAGTCCAGAGAGGTCTATCTAAGTGTGCTATCAGATTTTGGTTATTACTAGCAACCATATTTTCACTTTTTTGTATGTAAAGGAGCTCATAGGCAGACGGGACACAAAATATTCCAGATTTAGTAGCTTCCCAAATTTTTTGGTCAGCTATCGAGTGCGAGGATATATGGATAGCAAGCATTTTTATGACAATTTCAGGTGGAAAGAGTGTCTAAACCAACAAAATATTCCAAGTATGTTGGCAATAAGCTCACTAACACGGGTAGGGTAATTATTCCTATGTATATTAAGGTCATAAGGATTATCCAGGTTCCTATCAAATTTGGAATCCAATCATCCCTCCAAATTGATATTTTGGATCCTGTTCCAACCTGCCATCTGAGTCCAAGAGATAATACCTTTCTACCAGTCAAGATATTTCACCAACTTTAAGAGTAATCACCCTTATTAGGGCATAATTCGAAAATTTGTCGAGCACAATATTTCCCTTGGAGAACCTTGAATAAGAGGCATTCGGGATCAATCATGATTTTTCAGCTCATTTTGGCAAGTAGAGCCAGATTAAAGAGATGTGTATCTTCAAATCCAAGGCCGCCCATTACTTTTGGGGGCACAGATTGAATGCCAGTTGATCCAATGTGTGTTGTTCTTGTTCTTGTCACCTGACCACCAAAACTTGGAAAGAACAGAGTTAATCTATTTACAAATATGATGGGGGAATAAGAATACCTGCATATGATAGATAAGGAGGGCTAAGAGAGTAGACTGAATAAGGGTTGGTTTATGAGGATATTTTCCCATCTTGCGCATTTTTGTCAAATTTTCCCTACCAGCTGCTGGAAGAATGCTTTCCGATGTGTGACTATATCCAACGTACCCCCCAAATACTTGCCAAAATTATCTATTATTTTAAAACCCAATGACTTTGAAACCTGCGGATATATAGCCAAGGTTGTAGAGGGACTCAATGTGATTAACAATTTTTTATGATTGATCTGTTGTCCAGAGGCCGCACAGTATATCTCTAGAATATGCTAAATATGTGTGCAATAGATGTCAATAATTTCTGAAAAGATCAAAGTGTCATCTGCACAGAAAAGGTGGTCGATATGTGGACTACGGCACCCTGCGCTGATGCCCTTGATCAATCCTTTTGTCATGGCTAAATTGAGAGCTGAAGATAGTGCCTCTGTACATAGTATGAACAAATAAGGAGATATCAGGTCACCCTGACGTAGCCCGTAGTGGTTTGAAAACTGAAGACGGAGAACCGTTGACTAGGATTTGATACGAGACTGTAGATACACACGTCAATATGAGATTGATAAGATGATTGGGAAAGTTCATTTTATATAGGATAGCTCTCAGAAATTCCCATTTAACATGGTCATATGCCTTGCTCATATCCATTTTAATTGCCCCAAGGTGACGACGACCTTTGATACATTTGTGGATCTTGTTGGTCAGCTCCTGAGCTATGAAAAGATTGTCACTAATAAAGCGGCCTTGAATAAAAGCATTTTGACTGTCGGAGACAAGCTGGTTAAGGACGGGTTTGATTCTATTGGCTAAGGTTTTAGAAATCACCTTATAAATAGTATTGCTTACGAAAATGGGTCTGAAGTCTTCTGGACCATTAGGAGTGGTGACCTTTGGGATGAGAGTAATAAAGGAATTATTTACTTCAGTGAGAATATGTCCCGATCGAAGGAAGGATAAAACCGCTGCCGTGATCGGGCATTTCATGAAGTTCCAACATTGTTGGTATACAATTGCTGGAATGCCATCAGGCTCAGGTGCCTTCAAAGGGTGAATAACAAATAGGGCTTGTTTAACCTCAATAGCAGTGAACGGTCAAGCTAGCCATTCAGATTGGCCTGAGAGAAGACTTCTGGATATGGTGGATAGACTTTGCTGTATTGCAGATGCTGAATCTGCTATGCTGTCAGGACAGTAGATTGTTTTAAAATGATTGACTAGGCAGTTGGATATTGACAAGTGTGAGTCCAGAGTCTTGCAATCCCTATCCAATAAAGAGATGATAGTATTTGATTATCGTCAGATAATAGTAGATACGTGAAAGAATTTGGTATTTCTGTCCCCAAGTTGTAGCCATTTGATCCTTGATTTCTGGGCCCAATGCAGTTCTTCACATTCTAAGAGCCAATTGAGGTGTTTTCTGGCATTCTGTTCCAAGGTTTGTGCATCCTATTGAGGGAGTAGTGATTGGAAATGCGTAATTTGGGCCTATGTATTCAGAATCTGAGCTTCAATGTTTCCAAATCTCTCTTTGTTCCAAAAACCCATAATAGTCATCATGATCTTGTCCCATGCCATAACTTTGAATATGAGGGACCCCGAAATGAAAGTGGACCATGCAGTCCTGATAATTTGTTGTCTTTGAGGGTGCTTAAGCCACATAGCTTCAAATTGCTTTGGCCGTGGTAGGAAGCGGGATTTAGGATTTGTAATGAGCATTATTGGGGCATGATAAGAGGTTTGGATTTTGAGGTTTAGAATATGAGCTTTTGGAAATTACTTAATCCAGTCCGAATTAGCAAAACCGCTATCGAGACGCTCATAGGTACATGTTGTGTCAACTCTGTTATTTGTCCAAGTAAATGGGGACCCTACCCACTTCAAATCAATTAGGTGATTTGATTGGAGGAAATCTGCTAAAAAGATGTGGCCATAAATGCTTAGATAATTTGGTCCACATTAGTCCGAGGGTGTCAGAACTTGATTAAAGTCTCCAAGTAGCATCATAGGTAAAGATATGTCCGCTATTGCATCAGAGATTCTCATCCATACCGCTTGTCGTTTAGTCAGATTGGGTTGTCCATAAATAAACTCAGTTATCCAGGGAAAAGTACTACCAATCCTAAATTCTACCAGAATAATCAGCTTATCTACAAATTGAATAGACCCAGATACTTCTGATTTCCATGCGACCCACAGTACTCCTTTCGTCCCAAGTATACTCGTTGGGTTAGTACCAATAGAAGAGGTATACCCCATTTTGATAAACAATTGAGAGACTTGGTTATAAGGAATTTTTGTTTCTTGTAGGAAGATACACTCCGGCTTATGGGTCCTAGCCAATTTAAGAGCTGCACGAACTGTGAGGGCTTGACCTAACCCTCGACAGTTCCAGCTAAAAATTTTCATTGGGAGCGAACGGGTTGCTCAGGGGCAACACCCAAAACACAACACAGGCTTGGATTAAGAGATAGTATGAGGCACGTATTAAGAATACGGGCTGTATCCTGAAATGAGGTATCATCAATGTTTTGTCCTTCCTCCTTTCTGGAGGTAGAGACATATTCATGACTATGGATGTGAATAGTTGTGATGTTTCGTAGACATTTTTGGCCGATTTTCCGTCTATAGAGTTTTCGTCGTTTACAAGGGTGAGCCCCTGACACTAGAGTTGTCAGTGCAAAGGGTGCAACCCAATTGTAAAAATAGTTCTAGTTGATCGCAGATATGCGATTGTGATGTTGTCGTACTACAATCGGAGTGTCGTCGGCAACAAATTTTCTTTTGAGACAAATCGGTATACAAGCCAAACTCCTTTTTTCTCGCATTTTCAACTCCTTCAGATGATTTATCCTCTACTGTAATTATTCTGTTTCTTTTTTTCGTAGGTTTTAGAGTTCGATAGTTCGTGCACAAATGTATTATATGAAGAACAATCCGCAAACAGATGTTTATGCATGTTGAATTAAGCAGTGCTAGCATATCAGTATATGGAATTAATGCGCTAGAATGAAGTGGGATTGCACCTGGGGGGGGCATAGCCATGGTGGGATCCTTGTTTTGAGAAAGTTTGGGGCGTTTAGCACCATCAGTGATCGTTTCCTCATCCTTTAATACAGAGCAGTTGCGTTTGAAGCTAAGAGAGGATGTAGATACACCCTGTGCAATTGATTCTGGAAGATTCAGCATGCTATGGTTAGTGAAGTATTTCTCTGGCAATCCATTTTTATCTTCTTCGTTTGTTCCATCAGCATCAAGATAGTCATCGTCAAACTCCAGAGCAGTAAACCGAGTGCCCGAGTTTTTAGCAGCAAAGGTAACCGAATATGGGTACATCTATGTGATAGTAAAAGTTGAAGACCTGCCTTTCAATTGAGCCTTATGTGCCTCAATACCGTGGGATGAACTTGGATGATTGGAGAGAACCACGTCACTTTTTAGTTTTTTTAAAGTCAAAGGTTGACATAAGAGAGTTTGCATAATTGATGGAGAGATAATCTTCCAATTTATTAGATGGTTGAAAAGTAGGTGCAATTTCATGGTTGTTTATGATGGGTGGAGAATAGTTATGTGACATTGTCATATTATCAGAGACATGAGGTGTTGTGGGATCAAAAGTGATGGATTGTACAATCTGGCTAGAGAGCAGATTTGTGGTCATATTGTGGGGAATTCGTGGGCTTAACACAATCTGGGAGTTGTTGTTATGTGTGAGGTTACTTGGTTGGTCCAGGTGAAGTATGGGTTGGGCTAATGAATGAGATGGGCATGTGCTATGGTTAGGGTGAGTTAAGAAGAATTGGTTAATTGGTGGGCTAGCATTTGAAGTCCAAATTCTAACAGGCCTAAAATAAAACTGGCCCAATTAAATGTTAGGTTGGTTTGGGCCCTCTCATAGTTTAAATCTGGCAGAGTAGATGTGTTATCAGTTTCCATGGGAATGGTATTTGGTAAATTTGGGGATCTTATGGTAGGCAGAATTGGCTCCATCTCCCCACTTGGTATCAGCATGATGAGATTTGGAGAAAAGATGAGATTTGCACCAATTAAGCACAGGATTTGATTTGGGAATGAGATTTGGTTTGTCGGTTCCACCATGCAACCCGTCAACGTGTTCATATTGTAAGGTGCCAACATGTTTCCAAAATCTTCAGAAATGATAGCCATATTGTCATTAGATATTGAGTCAGAGATTCGGGCATCATTGGCTGAGATGGCCAACGGCGCGTGGTCCTCCATCTCTGAGTTAATCACCAGAATTGATGTACCCTCCATAGATTTGGAAGACCCATTTTTCGATGATGCCGAATCCTCATAGTCCCCGCTATAGTTAATTTTGCCAGCTTCTGTGTCGCCGTTGGTAGTCTGATCTTCCAATTGCAGATCCATATCAATATCCATCATGTCCGCCATTGGCATTTGTTCCAGCTGGGCAAGAATATCATCTATGGGAGGTAGGTTAGCAAATTGGTCTTCTTCATCCTCAATATTTTCCCCCACCCCTTCAATTGGTTCGTGTCCGTCTACATGTGCCGGCATAGCATGGTTGACATGTTCTTGATTATCATTGAAAGCTTCCAAGTTATGAATATACATTTCCGAAGGTATGATATTACCTTCCTCATCTGGGTTAATATCGATCTCGTTTTCACCAGAACTAGAATCAATGGAGTTATTTGCCGTTGCAAAGGATTCATTGTCACTATCATCCACTGATGGATTGGGTGAAAAGGCTTCATAGGCATGGTTAATATGTAGACCCCCATTATCTTGATAAACAGAAATTCTGGATGTTCGATTCCAATCTGAATTTAGAAGAGCTCGCAATGGTTTAGAGAACATGGGGTAGTTTTCAAGAAAGAAAGTTTTGTATAGATCCGGCCCCGGAATATGTGCAGTTCTACGAGCAAGGAGAGCCATGATTTCTGTTAAGGAGTATCTGCATTGAGTGTTGTTATGGACAATGTATCCACATCGGAAGCACGCCGTAAAAACCCTCTCATATGTACATCTGAGAAGTTGAACTCCATGATTATCCAGCAGGTGAATAAACACACTAGGGATAAGAGGGGTGTCCAGAATGACACGCACTTTAATGCGGAAATAATCCTTATTTTTCTGTTTCAGTTCCGACCAATCTATCTCTATAAGAATGCTAGCGGCTAACCCGATCATTTCAGTCAGATAATAATGATAGCAGTCACTTGGCACGTTACTCACCCGCATCCAAAGATTCACCGTATGGAATTTGACAGTAGTATAAATGACATGTGGGTACCATGTTTTCAAGAGCAACAATGCCCCAAAGATAGTCCACGGACCATTGTTTAATACCAGGTAGGTGTTAAACACCGAATACTTAAATCTGTAAATTCGATTTGTAAGAGAGAGAGAGAGAGAAAATAGGGACTTTTGTCTTTAAGGGAATTTTTGTAAATTTTTCTCTTAGCGCATGGGCCTAAGAAAACAATTTAAAATTTTCCTTTTGAAAAGTAGGTTATACTTTTCGGGTTAGATGACATAATTTAAATCTAGGCTTTAGTTTGACCAATTTATTAAATTAAAATTTTTTGGGGACGTAAAGGGTATTTTGAAATTCTTATTGTTTTAGGAACATAAGTATATATTTTTAGGTGTTACGTACAATACATATTTCATAGGAACACAAGAAGAGTCTCCAAAGAATCCCTAAGAAGAGGCTTCTTGAGATTTTGCAAATTGCTTTGAGGTAAGAATTCAAATCGATTATTAAATTGAGATTCGTAGTAGAACCCTATGAATTTTCTTTGTTGTTACAACTTAATTTGAATCTTTGGGTATGTTAAATTTTAGGGCTTTTGATACAATTGGATTGAGAAGATTAAAATTTTGGGTTTAATCGTACAATTAGAGGTAAGAATTTATGTTTTTTAAAATTCGAATCAGTGTTGGACCAATCAGTCTTATTTGTTTGATGGTTTCATTCTCATTGGATTCAAAGAATTAAATTTGCTATTCGATGGAACTAATTATTGGTGCTATTGCGGTTAAAAAATACTGTGTATCTTCGTTGTGGTTTGATATCAATTGAAAGTCTCAGATCTTCTTTTGTTGAGTCGACGTCCGTTCATTTTCCATTCCGTCTGTGTAAACTCTTGTACCGAGTAATGAAGAATTCTCTCTCTCATAATTGTTTAATGGTTCGTTGAAGTCTATGATTGAACCATGATTAGATGATGATTACCATTCATTCTTTACATTTTGACAATTACCACTCATTCTGCCGAATTTGTTTCCTTGCAATTTCAATTTCAACCTTCTATTCCTCAGAGATGTCATGTCATGCGTCACCCCTGATTAGGCATGGTATCTTGTTCTGTTATTTTTGTACACGTTTGTTTTTTTTATTTGATCGTTATGAGGTTAAATACACTGATTTAAGTGATAAAACTTTCATTGAACTCGTTTTTGCGTCATCTTCGGTCTATGTGCAAAATTTGATATATTCTAATAGCAATAATAACCCCCTTGTATTACGTGTAGTATCTGTGTATGTTCCGCCATATGTCTTTGTAAAATTATTGAGTGACACTAAGTGTTAACCTTAGGCCACTTAGTGTATTTGATTAACACAAATATTTCATCCGGGTGACTTGCCTCGCCTTGTTTATTGGTTTAATGTTTGGGTAGTTCCATGAGCCATGTCACAGTGTATGTGATACTTTCTGTTTCTGACTTACCCACGTGGATTGGAACGTGAGCTAACTCAGTGGGATGAGTTAGAGATCGCGATCTTATTTTCTGAATCTTGTCTCACGTGTCAGTGATGGCATGTGTGGCCTTATTCTGAATGACTCTCTAGTGTCTTTCCCTGTACAAAGATATATTTTGGCATTTTGAAATTCGGTCAGATATATGTTCCGTTATAATTTCGTACCTCCGTAATCTCTTTTCCTCCGACATTTTTGTATTCCTTTTGATTGGTCCGTTGAGCGACCTTACTGGGCATTTGGTTCACTCCCTTATTGTTTTCCTTTCAGGTGATCAGTAGGTGGGATTAGATTACAGGGCTAGTTGTGTGACTTATAGCCTGTTTGCGAGTTTTTTTTAGGAGAGAAATGGAAGGAAAAGAAAGGAAAGTGACTACTTTCCTCCCTTTTCTTTAGTTTGTGAGTTTTTTTAAGGAGAGAAAAGAAGAGAAAGGGGAGGAAAGTTTGGGCTTCTTTCGTCTCTAAATATTTCCTCCCAAAATTGGGAAGAAACGGAGAGAAAGGAAACTCTCATAAGTAACATTTTAATAATGCCCATATTACCCTTAAGACAATGAAGACTAAATTTTGAATGGGCCAAAATTGGGAAGAAACGGAGAGAAAGGAAACTCTCATAAGTAACATTTTAATAATGTCCATATTACCCTTGAGACAATGAAGACTAAATTTTGAATGACTTCTAGGTTTTGAGGTTTCTTATGGAAGCTTATCACTTTATTTACAATTAAGTGATTGTTTTAGATATTAGAGTTGACTCGTAACTGATTATTTTACTTTTGGTGTGACATTAATTAGATTTAGATGTTGGGATGCTTGTCGTGATCTCATGGCTATTTTTGTTTTTTACATGATGAAATTAATCAACTATGTAAGGCTTATGACATTAGTATGATATGTATTTTGTATGATTTATCGATAATTAAATTATTTTACCAACAAAATCATGTTTTTTTTAGGATCATACATTCATAATCTTTGTTAGAATTATCACAATTTATTATAAGGGTATATACGTAATCATGTGTCTTTTCTTTTCTTTTCTGCTGAACTCACAAAGAAGAGAAAAGAATGATACTTTCTTTTCTCTCTTAAACTCACAAACAAGAGGAAGGATAATTGTCTTCCCTTCTCTTCTTTTCTCTTCGTTTCCCTTCTCTTCCTTTCTTTTCTTTTCTCTCGTCTCAAAACTCGCAAACAGCTATCAATTTTTATCTCAGACTCAATATTAGTATTTTTAAATGTAAGAATTAAGACAATTGAATTTGTTTAAATTTTATTTTTAAACTCCGTGTCGGAGTAATTTGGATTATATAAATGCTTTAGGCCGATATGGCATTTATTGATGTATCTTTGGGATTAATTAGTAGATGCTCTGAATGACCAAGAGATTTTCTGACTTTGTTTAGTGGAAATTAGCGCTCCGAAAATTCAAGGCGTTACAGTAGGCATCCGAAGCTACAGAAAATTGAAAGAGAAGTAAAGATGGTACCTTTATGACAATTACTTGTCCCTGTAGCACCCAACATTCGTTGATTCTATGTTAGATTTTCTGTTCAGAAAAAACACGAGAATCTTGAAATTTTCCTGATAACAGTTGATCCGTACCTGCACGTGTTCTTACCATTTGGTCATTTAGTGGAATCATGTATGACCGCATATTCAGGTATCTTCCTGGATGATGCCTTGTGATGGAGAATTGTCGTCCAGATGCAATTGTTGGGGTAGGTGAAGTGTAACAAAGCGAAGAATGATAGTGGACTGTGGTCCCAAGTATTATGTGGAAAGTTCTTATGACTTTTTAGTCGACGTTGAGAAAGAAGGTACAGAGAAGAGACAACAGAAAGAGTTGGGTAGAGAGTAGTCCGACGTTGTACGCTATACTCTCTCTCGGCAACAACATATGTTGTCTTCTTTCTTGAACTCCATTATTTGAGGTTTTTGGACTCCTTTTTGGACCTTATGATTAACATTGGGACCATTTAATTATTTGTTGTTAGTTAAATACATAGTTCTCCGTCGGAACTGTAACCTAGAAATTTGCAAAATACCAAAGGGGAGAAAACTTATCAAATGGAGGAAGTACTAATTAAAGCTCTTCACTTTGGTAATTACAGGGCACCGGTTTGATTAATACAATAGGCAAAATTAGTTTTGTAGCATAGAGAGTTTGTTTTAGTTTGAATTTGCCTCTTGACACGTACATTGGAAGGGGCGGAGGGATGTGTGATTCCCAAAATGTAGAGCACTGCTTAGTATAATCGTCAAATAAAACTCAAATAACAGTCACCGATTAATTAAATAGTTTCTGAAAAATTAAATTAGTTCAAAAAAGTGAATATAAACAAATGAAACGCAAGTAGTTAATTGAAATATATTACTGATGTCAATTGTGTAAGGTCCAAAGTTCTAAAAGGAGTCAAACAACTCAACTCAACTGAAGGTACCCAAATCAATTTCAATAAACAAAGTATGTACACAACAATAAGTTCAATATGCATTTGCTTCCCGAACCAAGGCTAACAACAATACTCAGGCTATTTTTTTCTTTTTTTTTTTTAACGAAGCAAGGCTAAGATAGTGAAATCATTTTTTTGAGAGAGCTAACAACAATACTCAGGCTATTTTCCTCACGAGATATTGAGATAGCTAACCAGCTTTGTCAAGTTGTACTCTCTTGTCAAAAATAGCAAGATGAAACACTTACGTAGATGTCATGTACTCTTCATAAAAAAAATATAATCCACAATGTAGAACCGATACAAAAGATAAGAGAAACAATAGTCGATGGTAACGCTTCTAATATGTTTTTTAGAAACATGCAACGTATAACGTCACTAGCTTACCAAGCAGAATATTTAGTGGAGAATCACGGATTGGCTCATTTAGTGGAGAATCACGGATTGGCTCAAGTCAGCATCTTGAAAACATTTTGCCAGAATTGAAAGATTGAATAGTAACCGCACCATCATTCCAACTCTAAAAGTCACAGAAGAGAGATGCATCAATATAGCATATGACATTAAATTCAACTCAGCAAGCAAGAAGCTTAGAATATGACATCTGAGAGCAAGAGAGACAAGACCACAGCAGTTAAATGGAGAAATCAGTCATGAATACCAAGTATACAGCACTGAATCAACTGTAGGAGAGATTAATTTTCTGTTAAAAAAGTTGGGAAAGTTGAAGACTGGGCTACATAGCTGAGATCAACGCCCATGAAATGAGGATTTAATTAGTTGAATCCCAAACCACCTACAATGACATGAAGAAGGATCATGCATGCATGAAGACGACATGCGATTGACCGGAATCATGCATGCATGAAGAATTTTGATACCCAATACAAAAGAACTTTTCGGGTAGAATCATCAATCAGCTATGCTTAACCGATCATATGGTTCCCTTGAGGACACTTGCGATAATGTTGGGCCTAGCAATTTTTGCATTATTTCCTACATACACTATAACAACAGTATTGTTGCACAATTAGTTTTGTTTACAAGTTGAATTGCACTGCAAACCTGGACTTTGGCTAAAATCTGCAACTAAAACCACGACATTTAGAATTAGGCACCCAAAACTCCAGAGTTTGCTATATACTGCAATCAAAGCATTTTACTAACATGAGTTGATGATTCCGTTACTTTTTCTAGTTCCTCTTGGCCAAACCGTTCTTCTTCCACCTCCACCACGACTTACTTCCCCACCTCCAGCTGCCAACTTCCTTCTCCCATCAATGCCCACCATACCCCGGTCACCAGCCAACGCTCCAAATCACCATTAGCGTCGGCACGCCCAAATAATTTGATATGTGCTACTACTGATAATAATTTAAACTTTCTCACATGAAACCATGAAGGAGCATTGCTGCAATACCCTGTTGCCAAAATAACGGAACCAATCTCAACAGTTTCTCCATTGACAAGCTCAAGCTGACCGCACAAAAATTTCTTTATTTTAGACACTATCTTGATCTTGAAATATCTTATTTTATGTAATGAACCAATGCCAAGAATTGGGTTCTTTCCTTTAGTGTTCTTGAGCCGTAAAGAACCCATTCGTGGCCATTTCAGACCATGCTTCTCTACATTAAAGTTTACAACTCGACACCCAAGAGCCCAAGATTTACCATATGTTGCAATCTCAGAATTTAGAGTCAATTATTCTGTTACTTTTTAAGTGTATTTCTGTCTTTTAGGTTATCATTTAAAGTTCTTTCAGCAATAAAAATTTACAAACAATTTAGACGGCTGAGATCAAAGGAGAGGAAGGGTAAGATGGTAATTTATCCTTTCTTCCCTTTCCTTTCTCTTTCTCCTTATTCTTTGCCTGCCCTAACCACCACCGCCTCACCTCGATCCACCATTGTTGTGGCTCCTACAGCCACCACCAACGCTACTCGGCAGTTCTTCCTCAGCCGGCGCTCGACTTCTCCTTCTCCCCACCTCCACAAGCTCCCCCAAATCAGCAAACAACAAACAGTAACACTCACCCACTGTAATACCCCGGATTTTTGGACTCAATTTGTGTGAATACAAATAATAATAATAATAATAAAGAAAGGGTATTTTGACTTTGAGTTGAATGATGGACCTTAGAGAAGTTACTTGGAGACCTTTTAGTGACGAAATTAATATCTAATAGTCTTAGTGAATAATGTGATTAGATTATATATTATTTTTTTAAAAAAAGAAGAAGAAGAAGAAGAAGAGATCTCGATTTGGATTAGGATTCTAAGTCATTTGGTGATTAAATTAGTAATGAGGACTTTAAGTTGTGTTATAGTTACACTAGCAACAAGGACTTTTAGTTGTATAATAATTACACTAGCAATAAGGACTTTTAGTTGCATTATAATTACACTAGAAATTGGGACTTCAAGTCATATTAGAATTAGATTATCAAACTATATAAGGAGGAAGAGAAGACATAAGAGTCCTCATAATTTTTTAGAAACAAAGGAGAGAAAAGAGTTAGTGCATTCTTTTAGGTATTCAAGCAAAAAGGTGGTGATTGATCTAAGATAAAGAGGAGATTTTTGACGTTATATTCATTACTTTGAGGTAAGGGTTTTTACCTCATCTTTTCGTTTTATAGACGCGAATTTATGTGCTCTATCATTTTATTCTCAAAATATATTATCTTTGAACCTATTTTTAATCATCACGATTTTTATAACGTTACCAATAATCTTTATTACTGTCTTGTAATTTGCATTCAAGACGGTTCCCATGTGATTTATAAAAATATGTATTCGTTTTATCGCAAGAAGTTGTTTATAATTACTCTGTGCTCGTGGGTCAGGAATTTCTTTTCTTTCTTGGCATCTCTTTGCCGCAATTGTTTCCCATCGCAAGGAAGAAGTAAAAACTTTGTTGGTCAGTTACGGTCACGTGTTTAGTGGTTCTTTGAAATTCTTTTCATATTTTTGTCATGGTTCCATTGAACTTCTCCCAGATTTTGGCTTAACCGTGTAGCTTTCTTTCTTGCCTTGCCATGTATCACTTTTCTATTGGGCCTTGAATTCTTTTCATTAACTTCCATATGTATACTCCACATTAGTTGTGTAATGCTTTGGCTTGGATTGCCACGTGTCAATTTTCTGGTAGCTTTAATTTCTCGGCAATGTCCTTTTTTTTTTTTTTAAAGAAAGAGCAGCCTTTTTCTTGCCGGCCATTCTACACCTACAATTTACAAACAAAGGACATGCCACGTATCACATTCTGGGAGGCATTTTTTTAAAAAAGTTTTAGTGATCTTCGTGCCATTAAACTTTTATCCGAAAATTTTCTTTTGTCGATATCTCACTGATTTGATCTCCAATTGAGCTGATTTTCATTTCATTGGATTCGTATTTTTATTCTCTTAAGTTTGAGCTTACAATGACTATTTTTGGATTTCGAACGAATATTCGTTATATTTATCAAATTACTTTGTGGGTAATGTTTGTGTTCGAAAGTCACTTTTAATTATCGTTACTTATATGTGACGCGCCGACTGCGATATTTGACATGGTATAACCATGATTTGTGATGTTTAATAATAAGCAATGATGTATGTGACACCCACAAGATTTGGTAAATATATTTTGATATTCGACTTATTGGTTCTGTAACCCCTTTTTGAGTCGATTTGTTATTTGTATGTGAATCAATATTTGAATTATTGCTTCCTGAACTAAGGCTAACAACAATACTCAGGCTCTTTTTTTTTTTTACGAACCAAGGCTAAGATAGTGAAATCATTTTTTTGAGAGAGCTAACAACAATATTCAGGCTCTTTTCCTCACAAGATATTGAGAGAGCTAACCAGCTTTGTCAAGCTGTACTCTCTAGTCAAAAGTAGCAAAGATGAAACACTTAGGTGTATGTCATGTACTCTTCATAAAAAATGTAATCTACAATGTAGAACCGATACAAAAGATAAGAGAAACAATAGTCGACGTAACGCTTCTAATATGTTTTTTTAGAAACATGCAACGTATAACGTCACTAACTTACCACGCAGAATATTTAGTGGAGAATCATGGATTGGCTCAAGTCAGCATCTTGAAAACATTTTGCCAGAATTGAAAGATTGAATAGTAACCGCACCATCATTCCAGCTCTAAAAGTCACAGAAGAGAGATGCATCAATATAGCATGTGACATTAAATTCAACTCAGCAAGCAAGAAGCTTAGAATATGACATCTGAGAGCAAGAGAGACAAGACCACAGCAGTTAAATGGAGAAATCAGTCATGAATACCAAGTATACAGCACTGAATCAACTGTAGGAGAGATTAATTTTCTGTTAAAAAAGTTGGGAAAGTTGAAGACTGGGTTACATAGCTGAGATCAACGCCCATGAAATGAGGATTTAATTAGTTGAATCCCAAACCACCTACAATGACATGAAGAAGGATCAACATCAAGACGACATGCGATTGACCGGAATCATGACATGCATGAAGAATTTTGATACCCAATACAATCAATGATAATGGGAATCCATAGCAAGGTACATTAGTGTTAATGACCATCTTTTTTCTGAATATCTGAAGAAAAGATCAAGTAGAAGCATTCACAGAACGTCAACAAAAGAACTTTTCGGGTAGGATCATCAATCAGCTATGCTTAACCGATCATATGGTTCCCTTGAGGACACTTGCGATAATGTTGGGCCTAGCAAATTTTGCATTATTTCCTACATACACTATAACAACAGTATTGTTGCACAATTAGTTTTGTTTACAAGTTGAATTGCACTGCAAACCTGGACTTTGGCTAAAATCTGCAACTAAAACCACGACATTTAGAATTAGGCACCCAAAACTCCAGAGTTTGCTATGTACTGCAATCAAAGCATTTTACTAACATGAGTTGATGATTCCGTTACTTTTTCTAGTTCCTCTTGGCCAAACCGTTCTTCTTCCACCTTCACCACGACTTACTTCCCCACCTCCAGATGCCCACTTCCATCTCCCATCAATGCCCACCATACCCCGGCCATCAGCCAACGCTCCAAATCACCATTAGCGTCGGCACGCCCAAATAATTTGATATGTGCTACTACTGATAATAATTTAAACTTTCTCACATGAAACCATGAAGGAGCATTGCTGCAATACCCTGTTGCCAAAATAACGGAACCAATCTCAACAGTTTCTCCATTGACAAGCTCAAGCTGACCGCACAAAAATTTCTTTATTTTAGACACTATCTTGATCTTGAAATATCTTATTTTATGTAATGAACCAATGCCAAGAATTGGGTTCTTTCCTTTAGTGTTCTTGAGCCGTAAAGAACCCATTCGTGGCCATTTCGGACCATGCTTCTCTACATTGCCAAGTACAAGTTTACAACTCAACACCCAAGATCCCAAGATATACCATCTGTTGCAATCTCAGGATTTTACTAACTAGGGTCAATTATTTTGTTACTTTTTAAATGTATTTATGTCTTTTAGGTTATCATTTAAAGTTCTTTCAGCAATAAAAAATTTCAAACAATTTAGACGGCTGAGATCAAAGGAGAGGAATGGTAAGATGGTAATTTCACCTTTCTTCTGTTTCCTTTCTCTTTCTCCTTATTCTTTGCCTGCCCTAACCACCACCGCCTCACCTCGATCCACCATTGATGTGGCTCCTACAGCCACCACCAACACTGCTCGGCAGTTCTTCCTCAGCCGGCGCTCGACTTCTTCTTCTCACCACCTCCACAAGTTCCCCCAAATCACCAAACAACAAACAGTAACACCCACGCACCCAGCCAGCCCCCTCCCACACACAAACAAACACGCGGTAACACACGCAGAGAACCCACATGTAACACCCACCCACACATAGAACTTACATCCCATAGAACGCACACACTCACACCCACACAAAATTTGAGTTTACTTGACTACTGTTGCTTGATGTGGGTTAATGTTTAGCTTCAATTTGATTCTTTTTTATTAGTTTTTCTCGGTGTGGGTTCTGTGTATTGGTGTGTATATGGGTGGGTGTTACGGGCTCTATGTGTGTGGGGGGGTTGGGTGGGTGGTTGGGGGTTGTTTACAAGGTGTGGGTTCTCTCTATGTAAGTGTGTGTGTGCGCATGTGTGTGTGTGTGTGGGTGGATGGGTGGGTGTTATGGGTATGGGTTATGTATGTGTGTGTGTTGTGTTTTACGGGGTTTGTGTAGACCTGACAATTTTCTACCCGTACCCGGCCAAAAATCTCAGGTACGGGTACTAATATGTGCTACCTGTTGAAAATAGACCCGTACCCGAACCGACCCGTAATTTTCGGGTCGGTTGACGGGTTACCCGAGTTACCCGTTTTTCAAAGGATATATAAACAAAAAAGTGTGCCCTAAGCCAGCAACCCATCACTTTCATTTTTCTACTTCACTCAAACCCTTCTCTGCCTCTGTGCCTCCGCCGTCTCCCCTTCTTCTCTGCCTCTGCGCCGCTGCCGTCCCTCTCGCAAAGATCTATCGCCTCCCATCACTTCGTCTTCCCCCACACTGTCATGGATCTATTGAAACTTTACCCATTGTCAATCTATCACCGTTCGAGTAAGTGACTGTCGGACCAACTGCAACGGCGTCGTTCTTCTCTCCGTCGCCGACCAGATCTTCGTTGTCCGTCGCCGACCAGATCTGCGTTGTCCGTCGCCACTCCGTCGCCAACCAGATCCATGTTGTCCCAATCTAAAGTTCACCGTTGCCGCCCATAGCTGAAGTTTACCGTCGTCGGCCAGTTTTAAAGATCTTGAAATTTCGGCCAGTTCTTTAGATCTTATAAATTCTTGTATTTTATTTTGTTTATTGAAGAATCTTGATCTTCAGCCTTGTGGTGATTGTTGTGTAGTGGATCTTAATCTCGTGGTGATTGTTGTGTGATGGATCTTCATGGGAGATTGTTATGTGAAATTTTGAGGTTCTGTTTGTGTGACGGAAGAAACGAGAAAGGAAGAACATCTGTTAAAAAAAATTATAAAAATTAATTTATTACCCACGGGTAATACCCTACCCGCAAGGGTAGGGTACGGATCCTCAAAAAGTCTACCCAGAAAAATTCGGGTAAAATATACCCGACCCGTCTTTACTCAGACCTGAACGGATTTTACCCGTACCCGACGGGTATACCTGTTTGCCAGGTCTAGGTGTGTGTGGGTGTGTGGAGGGGAGGTAGTGGTGGTGAAGAGGCAAGTGGTAGTGAAGAAGTAAGTGGTGGTGGATGAGGATAAAGAAGGGTCAAGCCAAAGAGGACTCGAAAAGACAAAAATATCCTCAACAACTAACAGATTCATCGACCACATTAGTAAAATCTTGAGATGCAACTGCATGCAAACCTTGGGGTCTTGGGATTCGAGTTATAAAAGTTAGGGTTTTGGTTGCAATTTTTTGGCAAACACAGGGTTTAAAGTGAAATTAAGCATTTTATCTATAATCTTTATTGGCAACCATTTTATCATCGAGACTGCTAATTCATGAAATGTTGATTTCCCAAGAATTTACCTTGACATACATGAACCTAAGTATGGAATTGCAAAACCCATTCATCATTTGCACTTGCACATATAATTTTGGTATTTTGAAAAGTATTTTTCTTGCTTCAATGCTTATGTTTTGCCAAACTGGAGGTAGGGAAGCACCAACAGCAGGGGAGCGCCGGTGGCAGGTAGGAGCCACAGCCACGGTGCACCAAGGTGGAAGTGGCGGTGATTAGGGCACGCGAAGAAGAAGGAGAAAGAGAAATGAAAAGGAACAAAAGAAAGAAACGAAGGGGAAATTACCATTCGAACCCTCCCCTACTGTGATCTCATCCTTTTAAATTGGTTGAAAAAGTTTATTGCTGAAGAAAGTTTTGAAAAATAGCCTAAAAAGACAGAAATACCCTAAAAACTAAAGGAATAATTAACTCCCATTTGTAAAATCCTTCAATTGCAATAGATGACAAACCTTGGGATTTTGCATGCCTAATTGTAAATGTTCAGGGATTTAGCTGCAGATTTTAGCCAAGCTCAGGTTTACAGTGCAATTAAGCGTTATTAGTATAAAATTTTCGCACAAAGAGAAATTTAGGCAAGATAACATTAGCAAGTTATATTGCTTTTCGTTCTTGATTTAAAATCACATTTGCACGAACAACTGAAATAAAGGGGCTAAATAACAAAAAATTAAGACAAATTAAATATCAATAGCACATATGCAAAAGTCAGATAAGCGGTAGTAGCAGTGGGAGAAACGACACGGCAGGGCACAGCAACGGCATGTGGTGGCGCGTGTCGGGTGAGCGGGAGGTTGCCGGGGAAGAGCTGTACTAGCCGGAGGTGGGAGCAACGACGAGCATTGGGTGGGCTATGAGAAAGAAAGAGGGAAAACGTGCAGCTGGGAGAAAGAAAGGGAGGAAGTTAGGGTTTTTAAGTTAAAGTCTTTATTTACGGATTGTCCGTCGCAGAAAATAGGTCACTAAAGACTATTATATTATTTTAGCCAAAAAAAGATTACGAGAAAGCAAAAAACAAACACGGATGTACTCTTTACTGACGTAATACCCGTCAGCAAATGTCCATGGACAAAAGTCCGTCGCAAAATATTTTTAGCGATGAACAATTTCTTCGCTAGTACTTTTAAAAGGCTTTTGCCGGAAAAATTTAGAAAAAAAAACACGAAAAGTATTTTAGAAGACGGAAAATTCTACCAGGAATTGTCCGTCCATAAAAGTCCCTCCCAAAATGCTTTTAGTGCCGGACAATTTTGTAGTTAATACTTTTAAAAGGCTTTTATTGACCGATGAAGTTCCGCCACCCAAACCCGTCAGTAAAAGGCGGCAATTAGAGATGAAACTTTTTGTGCCCGTAAAAATCCGTCACTAAAGGTCATTTCTCTTGTACATATCCTTATGATATTCACTAGAATTTGCAGAATCTTTCCTAGTAAGTCTTCAATCTTCGTCATAATTTTCAGTTTGCTTTTACCGGCAAGTCATGCATTTGGGCTAAAACTGATTTTCTCTCCACCACTTAAAGCTTGAAGAAAAGGCAACACGCATACTTCTATCTTGGCCTTTTTACTTTCAGTGGTCTACTAATGTATTCGAAGTTTTGTTTGCTTAATTGCAAAACTAAGAAGAATTATCACAAAGTCTCATTCGTAACACAGTGGAGCAAGTACTAAATTTGATCTTGTTCCCAACCTATTCTGGTCGTACCCAAAGGCCCACTGTGGTCCCATTTTGCATGACACGTCAGCACAAGCAACAGACATTTTCAACGCTCACAACCGGTCAAAGCATGCACGCTCAAGTCACGTGCACTTCTCACTTTCGTCACGTTACTTCGTCACTAAGAAGCTCTTTTTCGCGCAAGGCGTCATGACACTTCGACCGTCGCACTTCGCCCATCACCCGTCGACGCGCCATGGTACTTGCACAAGGAAGTTGGCCTTGGCCTCCCCCTTGGGGTCGGCCTTGGCCTTGGCCTTCCCCTTGGGGTCGGCCTCGGCCTCCCCATGAGGTTGGCCTCGGCCTCCCCCTATGGGTTGGCCTTGGACTTCCCCTATGGTTTGGCCTTTGATCTCTATCCTTAACACCTTCACTTCTCTCCAAGAGGCCTTGCATCCTTCGCGACCCCCGTCGCCCGGACGTCATCTCTGCGACCCCCGTCGTCGTCGTCCGGACGTCACTCCGCAACCCTGTCGCCCACGCCCGCGCTGCAACTCCGCAACGCTCATTGTCCGTCGCCCGGACGTCATCTTCGTGACCCCCGTCACCGACGTCCGGGCGTTACACTCCAACACTTCGCCGCGCCCGTGCGCCGCGCCGCTGATACAGCCGTGCCCCCAGGCTCTCTGTCACACTACCGTGCCCCCGGCACTATACGCACTCTGTCGCGCCCATGCGCCACCATTGACACCAACATGCCCCCGGTACCTTACGCACTCTGTCGCGCCCATGCGCCACCATTGACACAAGCATGCCCTCGGCACCTTACGCACTCCGTCGCGCCCATGCGCCGCTCCATTGACATAGACGTGCTCCCAGCACCTTACTCACTTCATCGCGCACATGCGCCACAATCATGTCATCATGCCCCCAGGCACCACACTCATTCATCACACCATGCGCACCTTGCCTTGGTCATGGAACATGCTTCAACCCCCTCTCTAGAGTGTACATCATCCGTGGGGATAGGCGACTCCTCCGGGACACTATCTCTGCCAGGAAGCTCTTCAACTCCCCTTCCGCCAGGTAGACGGCTCCTCCGGGATGCTACCTCGGCCAGTCGGGTAGATGGCTCCTCCGGGATGCTACATTGACATGCTCCGAGTGCTCCGGCACAAGGACTCACCCGCGGGGATAGGCGACTCCTCTGGGACACTATCTCTGCCAGGGAGCTCTTCAACTCCCCTTCCGCCAGGTAGACGGCTCCTCCGGGATGCTACCTCGGCCAGTCGGGTAGACGGCTTCGATCTTCCGGGATGCTACCTTGACATGCTCCGAGTGCTCCGGCACAAGGACTCACCCGCGGGGATAAGCGACTCCTCCGAGACACTATCTCCGTCAGGGAGCTCTTCAACTCCCGTTCCGCCAAGTAGAAGGCTCCTCCGGGATGCTACCTTGACTCGCTCCGAGTGCTCCGGCATAAGGACTCACCCGCGGGGATAGGCGATTCCTCCGGGACACTATCTCTGCCAGGGAGCTCTTCAACTCCTCTTCCGCCAGGTAGACGGCTCCTCCGGGATGCTACCTCGGCCAGTCGGGTAGACGGCTCCTCCGGGATGCTACCTTGACTCGCTCCAAGTGCTCCGGCACAAGGACTCACCCGCGGGGATAGACGACTCCTCTGGGACACTATCTTTGCCAGGGAGCTCTAAGTGCTCCGGCATGAAGACTCCCCTTCTGCCAGGTAGACGGCTCCTCCGGAATGCTACCTCGGCCTGCGGAATAGGCGACTCCTCCGGGACACTATCTCTGCCAGGGTGTCTGTGTGACTGGCCTACGTGCTCCGGCACTGGGGGCTTGCGTCGACACCCCTAGGGACTATGACCCCCGGGTCACTCCGAGACGGGAGCAGGTCTTCGGAGGGCATCACGCCTAGTTCACCTGACAGTTGGGCGTCGGGTCTTCCCCACCGCTGCCAGGCCTGTGGGACTCCGCAAGGGCTTGGATTGGAGGCTAGATCAAGGGGGTTCTCTGGCCACACCGATGCGGTGGGAGCCAGTCTTTCCTGACAGACAGAGCGACGCTGTGCGGGGCAGGCCGATTGAATATGCGATCTGACAGTCCGTGGAGCACCGGCACCCGTGGACCCCCCAGTGACGTGTCACTCCCGGGGAGCGCCACGTGTCGGTTAATGACATCATCATCTCGATCTCTATAAATAGAGGTCTTGAGAATTCATTCAGGAGGTTGGACATTTTTCAGGACTTCTTCTTCACTCTCTCACATTTTCACTTTCTCACTCTAGAATCCTAGAGAGAGAAACATACAGGACCCTGACTTTGGACCTAAGCATCGGACTGTGACTGTCGTCGTATATTCATCATGCGCTATCGCCCTCACAGCACTGCCACCCTCAAGCTCTGTCTGGGAAGCCCTTGGTCTCTGCCCTTGTTCCACCCTTGCTGTGTCTCACATCAACATACTTGGAAGCTGACTCGGACTGCAGCCTTTGTGGCACCTCCACGTAAGTACGAACCCACTTTCCTTGGCATCAGATCTCAATTCATACTTTTCTCATCTGTGCAACCAACTTATCATTTTCGAAAAATGACCTTGCTTCCAATTTAAGATTAAAAAAAAAAATCACCTTGCTTGCTTGCACACGTGAAAATTAAATGGTAAAAGTCTTAAGAGTAATAGTTCAATTTGGAAGTACTTTTATTATTCATTCAAAATGTAATGCTTTTGATGAGGAAAGATTTTTTATCTAATTTATTATTTCTATGTCCATAATCAACCCTATATGGGTTACTAAGTTGAAGTACCGTAATGTAGTTAATTAAAGATATAAAAATACTTACCTGGGCTGTTAGTACCCCGCCCATTTTTATTTTTATTCCTTTTCTTTTGGAAGGAATAGTGTGCATGGCTTAGGTGATTATGATCTCTCATATCCATACGAAGTGTACGTTCAATTCACAATGTTCATTATTACTCTATAAATACACGAGACAAGTGAAGCGAGACACGCACAGAGAGAGAGAGAGAGAGAGAGAGAGAGGATGGCAAGCTTGCAGCAGGAACATCGAGGGACTGGTGGGAGCAATAGCATTGTAGCCGTTGACGTGAGTCCACCATCCAGTACTACTGATGATCAAGAAGACCCAAATCACCAGGTCTCTCTCTCTCTCCCCCCTCTTCGTGCATGTGGTTGCTTCCTTTCTTTGACATGTTATCTTGCTGTGTCGAAATACTGAACACTTTTCGTATATGTTTGGATATAAATAGAAACCTGGATGGAGAAACTTTTTAACATATGTTGGCCCCGGTTTCCTTGTTTCAATCGCTTACATTGACCCTGGCAACTGTAAGTCACTCTCATTTTTATTTTTTTGATAATAACACTCTCATTTTGTTCTGCACTTAATGACTTTCTGATTCCAGCAGATAAAGACTTTTTAGTTCAAGTAGATAGCCACTTTTTAGTTCAAGTAGATAGCCACTTTTAGTTGTTAAATAAATTTCCCAACCATAAAAGGATCTCTCTCTCCTATTTATTTC
Source organism: Escallonia rubra (assembly GCA_033065855.1). Taxonomy (NCBI): domain Eukaryota; kingdom Viridiplantae; phylum Streptophyta; class Magnoliopsida; order Escalloniales; family Escalloniaceae; genus Escallonia; species Escallonia rubra. Next base: position 32,681 of record JAVXUO010003125.1, on the reverse strand, counting down.
CTGTGTGTGTGTGTGTGTGTTATGAAAAGCTTTTGAACTGAACATACTAACTTCAGTCCTCTATCCTTGGTATACCCAACGTGCCACAGTGGAAACTGATTTTCAAGCAGGAGCAAACCACGGATATGATGTAAGTGTTGCTGTAAGCAGATTCACAATAATAGAGAGAACCTAATGTATTAGTTCTCACATGCATGTAATCTTCTTCCGTATATATTTTTCCAGCTACTTTGGATAATCCTCATTGGATCAACCTTTGTTCTCATAATTCAATCGCTCGCGGCAAATCTTGGTGTAAGCACCGGTACGTAAGACTGGTAACAAATAAGATTGGCTTATCTATATCTAGTCTAGGTATAATTAACTAAGATATGTTTATCTTCATGCAAGTTCTCACTGTTTTCTTCATCTTTCAGGCAAGCATTTATCAGAATTATGCAGGGCTGAGTACCCGAGATATGTTAAACACTGCCTATGGTTGCTTGCTGAGATTGCCGTCATAGCGGCTGACATTCCTGAAGGCATGAATCTTTACCCATTTTTCTTTTGTTAGGCTGGGCATGTTGTCAAAGTAAAAAATGATTAGAGTTAAAGCAAAGTACAATTGACTAAAGCAATCTGTACGTACAAAGAATTCATAAAGTTATTGTTTCGGCCAGAGCCATGGTCTCCGGCCAATATTTACTGCACGCAATCACAGTAACAACCTCGTTGCTAAGAGTGGATAATCCGTCGTTAAAGACTTTTAATAACGGAATGCCCGTCGCTAAAAGTCCGTTACTAAAAATCTCGTCACTAAAAAATTAGCAACGGAATTTAATGGTCCACCGGTAAAAAGTGACTTTTTATTGACATAATTAATTACTTTTACCGACAGAATTTTCCGTCGCTAAAGGTAATTTCCATAATTTCCTCTTTTTTGTTATTTTCTCAAAATTCAAATTTAAATTAATTTTAGCGTCGCTAATCTAGGCCTTTTAGTGACGCAACTTCTGTCGCTAAAAGTCCATCCAATAACACTTGAATCATACTTTTAGCTAAGGTAATTTCCTAATTTTCTGTTATTTTCTCAAAATTCAATTTTAAAATATTTTTAGCATTGCTAATCTAGGCCATTTAGTGACGCAACTTATGTCGCTAAAAGTCCATCCAATAACACTTGAATCAGACTTTTAGCGACGAAATTCCGTCGTTAAATGTCTATAGGTAAAAGTTAAAAAAAATGCTATTTTTTAAATCGTTATTAGTTTTAAAAATTCAAGCCTATTTTCATTGGCAATTAATCCTAATCACCAATATAGCACTCTTTACCAAATTTCAAGCAATACAAACAAAATATAAGTTATACACCAACATCTAACACCCAATACTCAACTACCAAAATTAGATATTCACCGAATAAAATAAATCACATCATACAAAAATTGAAAAAAATTACGTATTTTCTCAAAACCAAAAAAATAGATCTCAATTTCCCAAGATACACTGAAATCTGATAGCTTCATGTTAGTGACACCAATAGTGGCTCCACGTTTCCCAATGTAGTCGAGTGCCACCTGCATTAGAGCCAAAAACAACTATTCAGCAACACTTTACGGCTCAAGAAAGAAAAAAAATGAGAAAGTATGGAGGAACATAAATGACGAAGTTATTATAAGATAAACCTTGAAGTAGTATTTCGGACCAATGTGTCAATATAAATATCAAACTTAAAAAATAAGAAGCTACACCTTGACTGACTTTCATGAGATGCTTAACGTCCAAGTAAGGATGTGTTTGATAACGCAATTAAGCACTTAAAACTTAAAAATTTTAAATTAAGTTCGTTTGATAACGCTAAATCGTGTATCACTTAAGAAATTAATTCCTACCATAAATAGACAAAAAATTTAAGTCATGGTGGACTAATTACTTAATACTGATCACTTAATTCTAAGTGAGATGGTTAAAAGTTATTTAACATATTTTTACATAAAAAAAAATAATTACCACCACGATGCCGCCTTAATTAATTTGCTGGCAACACCGCCTCCACCACAATACAACCACCACCACATTTTTATTATTTCCTTTTGCTACCACCACCACAATTACAGCGACCTAGCCACTATCACCACCACCACCGACACCACCACAAGGAAACCGCCACCTCCACCGTATCGTCGCTGTTGTCACCACGTCAATTTTTGCCAAAACTATCTAAAGATCCACAACACTACAACCACTGCCATGATCACTATGTCACCGTCTATCGCTATCATCACAATTACCAACACCACGTCTTCACGCACCATTACCGCCACCATTGACACCTTTTTGCCGCCGTTGCCGCCACCACCATCAATACTCTATCGTCACTGCCACCACCACCACCAACACGATTTTAGCCCTAAAAAAAAGTTATAAAGTACATAAACAAATGCATAATTTTGGTTAAATGGATAAATTTGTAAATAAAAAATTTTCAGATGCTTTTGGTTTACCAAACAGGTTAACTTATTTTTCAGTAAAAATTCAGTCGCTTAAAGTTTTCAGTTTTAAGAATTCAGTACTTAACTTTTTCAGCACTTAAATTTCAGTTTTATCAAACAACCCCTAAGCTTTTCAAGTGAGAAAGCACCACAACCTCCCTAGAAGTATTACTACAAAGTCTCTCAACTTAACACACAAATGAGAAAGATAGAAGAATATCCGTCATATAAAATTTAGCATAATTCTACAACACATAGCAGAAGTTTATACTGGTGACATTTGAAGAATGACGGAAACAATTACCTGTTGATTTTGCATAGCAAAGGCTTCCTCCAAGGGCGGTCGAAGCAACTTCATCATCTAAGTATAAGAGAAATCATAACAAATGTGTTCCAATATAACAATATACAAGATTTAAAAAAGAGAAGGGGTAATACGTTTAACCCTTCTTTCTTTTGTAAGACAGTTTTATTATCGCCAGTCTCTTGAGCGAGCTCGACGTAGGTCTTGCCCGACTTGCACTTCACTGCCTGTATTGCACTCACCGTTCTTATAAATCAAATAGACAGCAGCAGTAGCGGGGGTGGGTGCTATGAGAGGCGGCCAGGGAAGAGGAGAGCCAACAAAGCGGATGGCGGCCAACGGTTGGCTGTGTGAGAAAGGAAGAGGGAGACCGAGGGGGCAGGGGGAGGAAAGAAAGAAAGGAGCAGCGGGGAATGAAATGAGAGCAAATTAGGGTTTGTTTAATTTATAGTAAAACATAAAAAATATTTTTTAAAATAAAATTTTCAAAAAATAAAATACGAAAAATATATTTAGCGGCGGATTTTTCTGTCGATAATAACCCGTCGGTATAAGTCCATCGCTAAAGACCTTTAGTGATAGAATATCCCCTCAGTAAAAGTCTTTAGCGACGGACTTTTACCAATGGACAAATCTGTCGCTAAAAGTAAGTTTTTAGCAACGGACTTTTAGCGACGAATTTCAATCCGTCGAGAAAAGCTGTTTTTCTTATAGTGAAAAATTACATAAGTATTTTTTTTCTTGTTTACTCCTCTTATACTTTTTTTTTTTATTCTATTTCTCTCTCTGCATTTAGCCTTCCACCAAACCATTTTTCTCTTTCGTGGCTCACTTTCTTCTCTCCATCTCTCTCTCTTTCTCTCTCTCTAAGTGTGCAAGTCAAACACGATTAATTAATTAGGGACGTAGTGAGTAATATTTTTTGCAAACAATCCAAGCTCTTACTGCCCAGCTAGTAATTAGCTTAAGGAAACGACCTTTTTTTTTACAAACTTAGGATTTTCTTTTTGCTGTGAAATTAACAATATTTGATAAGTATCGCTTTCTTACATGTTTGGCTCGATTACTATCAAAAGTTGGAAGAGAATGAACAAGTAAAAAGAGGTTCATATATCTTTCCTAATTTCTACTGTTTTTATAGTTTTGAGTTTTCATGGCAGTGATTGGGACAGCCTTTGTACTAAATATACTTTTCCACATCCCAGTGTGGGCTGGAGTTCTCTGCACTGGTTTGAGCACTCTCCTTCTTCTTGGCCTGCAAAAATATGGGGTAAGTTCATAATATACTTATGTTTTTATATATGAACGTGCATGTTGCTTGACATCCAGTCCATTAAAGGGTTTATATAAGTTTATAAGGAGATAGGACAAAAAAATTAGATTATGTTGACATCATGACTAGTGAATTGACTTTATTTGGTATTGTATATTCATACAAAACGGTTTTATCTTTTTGATTTGGTTCTAGATCTCGTAAGTTTTCTTCAATGTATTATGGCACATTTTTCTTTATGTTTTTATTTTGACAAGTTAAAAGAGGAAAAGGGAAAAAATGAAATTTCTTTTCATGGTAAAGTAAGAGACCATTGTCCACCAAGATGACCCACGTATGCAGGATGCGCCTACCCGATCTAAAATTTTAAGCTAATAGGATTTAGTTCCATTCAAGAACGTGTATATTACAACCTTGATCAGCATATTATTTCACTACCTTTGTCACTTTAAACATCGTCTAATCCAATAATTTCTTGCATGTTGGAGACAATTTCTTGTTTCAAGTATCTTCACACCCTCTTATAGTTTCACTTCGTTTAAGTTTAGAAAATAAGAAGTGCAATAGAGCACACTCATGCAGTACACCAGTCATTCAAGAACTTGATTCAAAGGATAGGGAATAACCAATCCACATTGATTTTTAGGTGAGGAAGCTAGAATTACTGATAGCAGTCTTGGTTTTTGTCATGGCTGCGTGCTTTTTCGGAGAATTGAGCTATGTAAAGCCTCCGGCAGCTGATGTGCTCAAGGGAATGTTTATCCCCAAGCTCAAAGGCAATGGTGCCACTGGTGCCGCCATTGCGTTACTGGGTGCCCTTACCATGCCGTACGTATAATCTCATCCCATAATCAACATATTACCTCCATATGTATCATTAATAACGTCAGTCTCACTTTCGAACAAATTAGTAGGTTATGGTGCAAAATTTTCTGTCAACAGGCACAACCTTTTTCTTCACTCGGCTCTTGTACTCTCTAGGAGGATTCCGGCTTCTGTCAATGGCATCAATGTAAGCTGAAAAACTGATGTATCTTGTCGAATTAGACACGAGCTTCTGTTGATGCTGTAAATATTATTTTTCTTTTACAGGATGCATGCCGCTTCTATCTGATAGAGAGTGGATTTGCACTCTTCATGGCATTCTTAATCAACGTTTCAATCATCTCCGTATCGGGCACAGTTTGCTCAGTGAAAAATCTCTCTGGAGATAGCATTGCTCAATGCAACGATCTCACCCTGAACTCTGCTTCTTTCCTTCTCAAGGTTTGAAATTCAGACTTAGTTCAACTTTGCATGTCAAACCGCGACTCCTTTGACATAGCTTATTGTTTCGAACATGTAGAATGTGTTGGGGAAATCGAGCTCTACCATTTACGCCATTGCATTACTAGCCTCTGGGCAAAGCTCCACCATTACAGGCACATATGCTGGACAATACATCATGCAGGTTCTGAAATTGTTTGCTATTGATTAATCCTTCATTTTATATATCTAGCACTCAAGTCCATCTCAAAAGTTTAAAAGTTGTGTTGGATCAGGGTTTCTTAGATCTAAAAATGAGAAAATGGGTTAGAAATCTGGTGACTAGGTGTATTGCCATCACACCTAGTCTACTTGTCTCAATAATTGGTGGATCCGCAGGAGCTGGCCGACTTATCATCATTGCATCGGTATGTCGTATTTGGGTGTTACGTATTTCAATGCCATTCATTTATTTCTTCTAAATGTTGAGACACTAATTGCAGATGATATTATCGTTTGAACTCCCATTTGCTCTCATCCCGCTTCTTAAATTTAGTAGCAGTGCCACTAAGATGGGTCCGCACATGAACTCAATATATGTAAGTAATATGTCTTCATTTTATTATGACAAAACTATCTATATCAAGAGCATAATACATTTATTGTGCATGTAGATCATCGTCGTCTCTTGGATACTAGCGTTGGGGATAATCGGAATCAACATCTATTACCTAATCACAGCATTTGTTGATTGGCTAATCCACAACAATTTACCAACAGCTGGAAACGTGTTCATTGGTATCCTAATATTTCCCTTCATGGCCATCTACATCCTCATAGTGATCTACCTCATGTTTCGCAAAGACACTGTCGTCACATTCATCGAGCCACTAAAACTTGAGCCTGTCACCCAAATGCACATGGAAGGAGGACAGGGTAACCCATATGGAGTGTTTGAGCAAAACCATATTCCTTTTAGAGAAGATCTTTCTGACATACCATTTCCTGAATAGAGTTTTCCGCATTGCATTTCATTGATGTCGGGCGGCCATCGTTTGTGAATAATGCTACAAGATGGAAAAGGTGATCCAAAGATTGTTTGTGACCTATGATCACGATGGAAATCTAGTATCTAGGCAGCGGCCTAGCATTTGCAACTGAATGTAATGTCAACTAGTTCGTAATCTACTTATACGGAGCGATTTGAAATGTTATGTGCAGCCTAGTTGGTGCATATATACTATAAAAATGTGATATTCTCATCATCCTATTACTGATGACTCATGAAAACTTTCTAACATGGGCTCAGTAAAGGAGAAAGTGTTGCATGATTGCATGAACAACCCTAAAGTACGAGATATTTTCCATGTGCACCAACTTTTACTAGATTATTAAGAAGAAGCGAGAATTGCCTTCTGTATGGAGTGGGTTAGTCGAAAATGTTAATTAGAAGAGCGAACAAGACTTAAACCTCCACAAGAGTCAAACTACTTGAGCTATCGTCTCGCACTACTTCAAGTACTTGGTTTCGGGAAAAATATGTACCCATTAATGTTAGCCAAGTATTTTGCTCACACACACACACTTGAGAAAACCATCTTATGGTACTTGTGATGAACCGTGTTCGAAAAAAACCAGGATCTTCTCGAGTCGCCATCTTATCTTTTAGATAATGAAAAAAAAGAGAAAATAAGAAAAGCTATTCGATTCTCAATGTCCAATTAAAGCTTCCAAACCCACAAAACCTCAAACTTGTGTTCAGGATTAATTTACATGATAGGAAGGTGTTATGCATCCCGTCGTCATACCCTAAACAGTCTCTAACTTGTTTTATCTATTTTTTCCTCTAAAATGCAAATAGAGCAAAATAAAACCTGGTTTTAACTCAACATTAGAGGTCAAGTAGATTGTGTGTCTGATTAGACTAATCAGGATCAAAATCACGTAGTTCTTATCGAACCTGTTGCTGCCCTACCACATAGTTCTCACCGATCGTTGGTTGTTAAGTGTGGCCTCTTGCTTCTGGTCACACACCACCAATGCTTTCATGTTTAGGTCTAAGATGATGGCTCCAACAATCTATGACATATCTGCCTTGACCGGGATTTTACCGGTTGATGATCATTCAAATGCCCTAGTCAACCATAATCCTACTGGTATCATTTTTGAATCTTCCTCTTTAGGACCCCTAAAATATACAGAAATGTTCAATCAATGGTATAAGGGCGGCAAACGTAAGGATGAGCCAAATACCATCAAATTGGCCATCTTATGGATCTGGCTGTCAAGGCATGTATTATGTGTGGCAAGCTTGTTACTTACCGAGGAATACATCAACCTAGCCATTTCTTTAGCTCACGAAAACGAATATGTGTACAACATGGTCAACAAGAAGATTCACTCTAGCATATAGGTGACTTCTTTTGGCTCGTTCAACTATGGCTCCAAGCCTATTTTTTAGAATTTGGGCCAATGGTCCTTCCTGGTGCAACCCCCTACCTTACCTTTGGCCATCGACCGTCTCTAGGTGAAATCGGTCGTCACACCTTTGCACAGTGATTCCGTTTCTTTTTTTTTACTTTTCTATAAGATTCTGAGACATCAACCCTTCCTTGTTCGAGCTCTTGGTCCTGCATGGTTCAAAGATTTTTAACTTCCTCTTTTACATCCAATATGAGCCATGAACAGCAGAAATTTACCAGAAGTGTCTAGGGTAGCTTTATGTGTAGGCGATTTCTGCACGTTGGTGGTCAAATAAGTAACACACCTTCAGCCATTTACAGTTTCGAGAGGTATATCCCTTCTTAATCCGCCCATCAGTTGGGACTCATCCAAGGAATCCCTACCATTTTCTCTATCAAAATGGTTTTGTGGAGCCTAAGAAAAGGTTAGCTAATGCGACAGCGAACCATCTTAGGGCAATCGATCAGAATGTCAATCAGTTGATGCAAGCGTTCAGAATGAGGAATTTTCTGACCGATACTTCTATGGATATGAGTGGTTTCGAGCCATGGTATCAAAGAAAAGTCTATTTGATTTATTTACACCAATTACACTCTCCCCACGTACTTGATGAATGTATCCATTGATACTGTAGGAAGTCATGGTGAATGTTTTGTTGTTATTCTTTGTTTTTCTTCACATTGTTCGCCTAATTTTAATCGTTCTTCTCAGGTGAAGGAACCAGTCAAACCCTAACTGCTAAAGGCAAAATGACGATTGTTGCTGAGGAAGACCCTAAGAAGGTTCAGGTGAAGAGAGAACTGATGGTGGAAGCTCAACAACGGAAGCTGATGGCTGATGCCATGCGGCCGCGCCAAACCAAAAGTCAATCGGTTCAAACTGGCGCACCTATTGACAGTACCAGAAACTTGGCATCAGAGGCACCTGTTGATAGTACAAGAAACTTGGCATTGAAACTGTTGAGGAAGATGTAGAGGAAGAAAACACTACTCATCTAGTTAAAAGAACACGTAAACTATCAGAGGAAGCAGTTTCTAAATCAGTCGATCCTAGGTTAAAGGGCCATATCCAAGCGGTTCCTCTAAAAATGGTCCTTCTCGATGTACCAATTGGCTCGTATGTTCCATCAGTGCCTACACCTGCTGCGCAGCACTCTCCTGTTTTAGCAAATCTCTGTGCATCTAATCAAATGAAGGAACATCTTCTGATTATGTACCAAAAGCTTTGGTCGACAAGGGGAAAGCCCTAATGGTTGAGTTGCTTGCTACTGTTCTACCACCACCTTCCAATGCACAGGTATACTAAAATTTCAAATGTGAAGACCACAGCTGCAGTTCCCCCGGATTTATCACCTGTGATGAATACTCGGAGCTGAGCACAAAAAATGGCTGCTTCTAAAAGGCAATAGACTCTTGCTCTTAGGACTCGCTACGGCCTCAGAATGAGGCGTTTGAAGGTTCCTTTTATTATCTACTTATTATTTGATTCAAAATTTATTACATTATAACTATTTGAGCTCTTACAGAATTTGCATGGACTGTTCATCGATCTTGATCAAAAGCAGGACCAACCCAATTAACCTCAATCAGTAGATGACTCTGACTCTTTTGAAGCTGCTGATTCGCCTAAGCATCTTGCCCAAGATGCTAAATCTTCTTCATATGCTCTCTCAGGCAGAATTACTGGGGAATTTGTTGAACAAGCTAGGGCATCTATTGACCAGGTTAATGATATCCCCACCTCCATATTTCTTAGTTTTTGAAAAGATCGTCACCTTTGTGCATTTACAATATGTAATTATTCACCCTACTAGTCGCATGTTTTATAGGATGAATCATCATGGGATATATTATGCGACATCGGATACGGCGGGGATCAATCAAAGTATCCATAGGTTTTTCCCATGGAAATAGTTGGGCCTTCATCTACTGCAAGTATTCCTGAAGCTATTTCAGAAGAGATTCCTAGAACCACTTTGCTACGGTAACGTCGATCTCATCTTTTTCAGAAGAATTTTTGCCTTTTAGTTTCTCGATAAAGGATATTCCCTTCATGCTGCAACAAACCGCTTCATTCATTTGTTCTTTGCCATCACCTGTTGAATTTTCTCAGGCAATTCTTGCCCCCCAAACGTCTGTGTTTCCTAACATTGAGCCTTCTCAATCGATTCTGACTTCTCATCCGATTATAGATGATATTGACTTGAAATTCCAGCAAATACAAGAGGCTATCCAAGCTCTTGACGTGCCTTTGTCTCCATCTATTATGCCTATTTCTTTCTCGGCTGTCCCCCCATATAATTGACCTGTTGAGGCTGTATTGGCTTCTTTTAGGGAGTTACTAGCTCATGACCTTGCCAGCATTTCAACCGACCAAGCACTATCTTCTAGATTAAACAGGTTGATTGATGTCCTTGCTGACGATCCGTCCTTATTATCAGTGCCCAAATAGAAGCTATGATCAATATGAGCCACATATAGCTATCATGTTATCTTTGTGGGGTCAGGGCATGAACATCAAGGCAGAAACAACAGAAGTAGAGAGGGAAATTTTTGCTATATCTCAACAGGTTTGAGAGAAGCAGTTGCTAAGTGAAAAACTCTTGGGTGACATCCAACTGGTGGTTGCAGAAATCAATATCTTAAGACAAAAGAAGAGTATAGTCTATCAGGAAGCTACCGATCTAGCCAAGCCCTTGTATAATCATTCAAGGGTGGCACCCACGATTGCCTTTGTCGATTGAATTATCTCCCAGATAGAAGATCAGTGAAAGATTTTTCGATCTATGTTCAAGGATTAGTTAGGTTTTAGAATCTAATTGGCATTTCCTTTTACCTAAGTACTTTGACATTTATGGATACTTCGATTCTGATGGTTTTTTTACCATTCTATTTTGCAACAGCACTCTTGGTCTGTGTATTCATGTTGTACGGCTCTAGCCCATTAGGCTAGTACAATGTTGCTCTATCAATTGGCTCAATACCCTCCCACATAGAGGGAAAATATTTCTTTAGAAAACACCCATTGATCGGTTTAGCGTGGATCTTTCCTTCTAGAGATTTTAACCAATAAGCCTCTCCTTTGAGGACCTAATGTACTTGGAATGGACCTTCCCAATTTGGAGACCATTTCCCAAATTTAAAGTCTATACTACCAATGGGCAAGATAGTTTTCCACAAACTAAATCACCTACTACAAATGACTTTGGCAACACCTTTTTGTTGTAAGATCTGCCAACCTTCAACTTTTGTGCTTGTAGTTTATCTAAAGCATCCAGTCTATGCTCATCTAATTCTTCTAGTTCGATAGCATAGCCTCATTATAATCTGCTACTGGTAACTAATTTTGCATGGCTACTAAAAAAGACTACACTGTTATTTCCATAGGCAATATTGGATCGTGTCCGTAAGTTATAGCGTATAGTGTAACTCCATTACTGTTCTTAAGAGAGGTCCGAAATTCCCACAACACTTCAAACAACAATCGATGCCAACCACTTGATGTGTCTTCAGCCGCTATTTCCATAATATGCTTTATAGATTTATATGTAGCTTCAGCTTGCCCATTAGCTTGAGCATAATATGGGGTCAAATTTAGAATAGTGAACTTTTTTGGCAAATTCAACTATTTGCCCCCCAGTGAAAACAGAACCTCGATACGCAGTGATCGTTTGAGGTAAACCGAATCGATGAATTATGTTTTCTTTGATAAAGTTTACCGCATCTTCTTGACTAACTAACTTAATTACTTTGGCCTCAGTCCATTTGGTGAAATAATTACGTGCTACAGTAATGAAGCCCTGTTGTTTTGCAGAATGAGGATCAATTTGCCTTATCAATTCAATCCCCTAATCAAGAAATGGCCATGATTTTACTATCGATTGCAAATCGACACACGGTGCCTGATGAATGTTTCCATGTTTTTGGCAAGCCTTACAAACTTTTGCATATTTTATGCAATCTTCCATTATGGTTGGCCAATAGTGACTGTGTCTGTCGATCAACCACCTCATTTTCACATCTGATTGATGTGCTCCACAAATACCTTCATGTAATTCGGCCATTACCTGCATCACTTCTGTACGTCCAAGGCATTGCAATGCCAAACCTTCTGGCGTTCTTTTGAACATGTCATCGTTGTCCACTTTGGATTGTGAAGTTTGTATGAACTGAATGATTGGGCTTCTTTAATCATCTTGGACCACATTTAATGCACTCACCATTTTAATTTGTTTGTACCTTTCACCGATTGATGGCAATTGCTTCGATATCTTAACCCAATGTTTGATGATTCCCCCTGGAATTTGTAATCATGACACTAATTGAGCCAAAACATTGGCATTACCATTCTCGATCCGGGGAATGTGTGTTATAGTAGCATCGTCAAATTTGTTTAACAGATACATAGCATAACTGAAGTACAATTCTAACCCGGTTGCACAACATTTGAACTCCCCACTTAACTGTTTAACAACCAATTAAGAGTCACCAAAAGTTTATATGTTTATTACATGCATTTTTAACAACATTTCTAAACCGATTATAAATGCTTCGTACTCGGCTTAATTATTTGAATAATCTTGAGTAATTTGAAATGTGAATTGATGGATAAATCCTACAGGTGATATCAACACTACTCCAGCACCAGCTCCATCACTTGTCTTTGATCCATCAAATATCATTTTCTAAGGAACAATACTAATATAAAGTTCATCATTTTTTGCAACCTTACTAGGGTGATCTGCTAAGAAATCAGCCAATACTTGGCCTGTAACAGCCTTTTGAGGAATGTACGTTAAACTATACTCGATTAGAGCTACTATACCTTTGCCCATTTTACCTCTTATCACTTGGCCTTGTTAGTATGTATTTTATTAAATCGGTTTGTGCAATAACTATCACTTCAAAGGGCAGTAAATAATGTCTGAGTTTGACAGTAGTAGAATAGAGAGTTAAACATGACTTCTCCACATAAGAGTACTTTTGTTCGATATATTCAAACTTTTACTAAAATAGTAAATCGACTGCTCATAGCCTTGATCATTTTCCTGGGATAATAAAATTCCAAGCGACCAATCAGTCACCGATATATACTGCTTCAATGGTTTCCTGACTCTTGACGGCATTAGAACTGGAATCTTGATCAAATAATTCTAGATCGCTTAAAAAACTTGTTAATGTTTTGGTTCCCATCGATACTCGAAATTCCCTCTTAGTCGTAATACAAGTTGAGAAATTTTTTGTTTTTCCTGCCAAATTAGCAATGAATTGGCTTAGAAATTAACTTGGCAACAAAAACGCTGAAACTCTTTCTTATTATAAGGAGGTTTAGCATCAATTATGGCCTTTGCTTTATTCTTATCGATTTCAATTCCCTTCTGATGGACATCCCAAGAAATTTCCTGCGAAAACAAATGGGTACATTTTCAACCATGCCGCCTCATTCTGGCGAAAGCATCTTTTAAATGCCGCAAATGTTCTTGGTGATCATCCGATTTGACCACTACATCATCAATATATACTTCTAAAAAATTTCCAATCATATCATGGAAAATCAAATTCATGGCCCTCTGATAAGTGGCACTGACATCTTTTAAACCAAAAGGCATTACTACCGATTCAAACATTCCTATCGATCCTGGATATCTAAATGCAGTTTTATGAGCGTCTTCTTGATCAAAGAATATTTGATTATACCCGGCATTAACATCCACAAATGACATAACTGTAAGTTTTGACGCTGAATCAATTAGCAAATCTACTACATGCATCACATATTGGTCCTTAGGAGTGGCAGAGTTTAAGTTTCTAAAATCAATACAAACTCATAAGTTACCATTCTTTTTTGAGACAGGAACAATATTTAATAAGCATTCGATATACCTTGCAGGTCTGATGAAGTTTGACTTGACTAACCTCTCGATTTCTTCTTTGACCTCTTTGACCTCTTTGACCAATAAGGTTACTTCTGTCGACATCGTTCTAGGGGCTTGAATGAAAGGCTTGAAACCTTGTTTGATTGGCAACCTATGTTCGACAAGCTTCCTGTCGAGGCCTGGCATCTCTTCATAATTCCAAGCGAAGCAATCTTTATACTCTTTCACCAATGTTGTTATTTCTTCCTGCACATCGCTCGACAACTTAGTGCTGATGAAAATAGGCCGTGGGTCAGCCTCCGTTCCTAAATTAATTTCTATCAATGGGTCCTGAACTTCAGCTTTTAGGTCATGCACTTTCGCCGAGCCTAATTTCAGATCTTCCAACCTAATTCCTTACAACCGATCTTGGTCATCGTCCATCACACATTCTGGCCAATCAGTTATGGACAACCTTTCAAATTTATGTTCAAGAGCATACACCATCATTTTCTAGAATGTAGCTGTTACAGTATTTTGTCATGCTTCTCTTTTACTCATCCCAACATTTAAACCATCGGCCATCGCTGGTCACATCCTCAATCCTCTAATTTCTTCAACTCCTCGACTGTTTTGAACAAAAGGCTCTTCCTTCTTTTGATATTCATTCTCACTTTCGGTTAGGTGTCTATTCATGAGAAACTATATGATTTTCACATGAAATAGGCCTACTGATACTAGGCTTGATTATCTCGTCCTTATCTGCTTGAATCTGATCGATTGTCGACTTCAACCAACCAAGATTTTTCCCACACATCAACAACTCATCATCTGAAAGCTCTAAAAGCTCTACACCCTGATGATAGAAACCTACTTTAATACAATTAGAATTAGCCAAGAATGGCTTATCATTTGCCCAAACTAACTCCATAACCTTCTTCCCAGCTTTATTTTCTCTCTAGGATATTAATACCTGATGGAGAGAAGACAGTATGCATCCATTCACATGAATCCAATCTCTACCGAGTAAGGCATTGAAAGTAGACGAGGAATCGGTCACAAAGAAGGGTGACATTTTTTTTTCTTCATGACTATTAGTTTAATGGGAACTACTCCCTTGGGCCTAGACACCCCTCCTACGAAGTTACACACCATAATCTCTGAAGGGATCAAATCATGCTCGTCTTTACAGAGCTTTCTTAACATTCGAGTGGGCAAAATATTCACTGCTGCACCATTATCGACCAATACTCTAGCCACAGCTTGGTCATCCATCAATGTTTTGATAAACAAAGGCTTTAGATGTTTAGTCTTTTGAGGATCTGGCATAGTCAAGATGGCCTTATTCCCCTGATCGGTGACATTTCCTTTATTTTCGAACTGCATACATAAGTTATCTTCAGGCTTATCCTCTTTGCCTTCCACCACAAAGTTGCCCAATGCTGAAGACTTTCCTTCTTCCACATCACCTTCGTTATGTGAGGTCTGCCCCTCTTTTGCTTCAAATATCATAGGTAACGTGAAATCCATATTGCAGTCGATAGTGACTTCGTGGTTTCTGAAAAATAAATTTCTTCTTGCTCCGATTTTGTCAGATTTCAAGACATTTTCTTCCTTTTGATCAATCGCGGTTTCCTTTGTATATAATCATGTTGACTCAGCTACTCAGAGTAATCATTCTCGATTGATCTACCATTGTGTTCGGCATGTCCTGACCATCAGGAGTCTCTATCAATATCTTTGACTTTAATTTTCTTTAGTGATTCTGCTAAACCTTCTCGCGCACTTTTTGTTGTTCGGCCTCTCTCGTCCACGTCCACTTCTGTTGCTTCACTGGTGTTTCCTTGCCTTGGAATTCTTGCCTCATAATCACTACAAATTTTCTTTGAACCCTTCTCTTTTAGGTCCTACTCAAATTTTGATAGGCCCCTAAAGGGAGGAAATTTCTGTTGTCTAACTGTGTGCCATTGATTGTCTTGTGGCATCTTTGGTTTGATCATTCTTGTTTATGAAATGATGCAGTAGCTTTGCCACTCTGATCACCTTTGAACATGGACTGGGGGTCAAAAGGTCCAAATTATGGTTTCATCATATTCATTCTGAAACGGGTCGCTCCAAAAGTGTTTTGATATTCTTTGTCACACGTCAAATGTGGCTGCCGATATTCTGTTTTTGGTGGAAAAACATCTTTTGCTTTTCTTGATTCTGCATGTGAATTCATGTGTCTTTCTTTTTTAGATTGCCTTTTCCACCTTCATTTCTCGTTGCCACATTTGTTTCAACCATTCGACTGATGAGCCAGAACTCTAGCACACCAGCTTACCACTCGGTCCAATCTTCGACACCAAATGTTCAAATCTTAAGAATACACTGTTCTTATTGGAACTAGAATCTTCTTCATTAGCCCACTAATTTTTTCCTCTATCTTTCACCCCACAATGCACATTCGTTTCTAATGGCTTCTTCCCTTTGAAACTATCTTGTTCAGAACAGTTATCATCACTTTCTTCGTCTGCAATGCCACAGTCGATGGTTAACATATTGATATCTACAACTATTTTCGAGAATAGATCACTATCGACCTCCATCATATATTTGCCTTTGTTCATAAACTTGAGCATCCCGAATTCGATTTGGTCCTGCACAGCATTGCAGAATACGACAAAATTGTTAGTATCTAGACTACTTGCATTGTTCCACTTATAGAATTTTGGTCTTTTGTCCTTTGGGGCTCTAAAGGGACTTTGCAAACGAATGAAGTTTATTTTTAACAGAGAATCAAAAATTTAATTTGCTTGATTGATCTCGAACGAATACTTCCTCATCAAGGGTGACAGATTTGCTTTGTTCGGCTGCTTAGATGGTAGGGATGGAACTTTTGGTTGTTACCAAAGATTTGTACACTACAATTTTCTTCCCTACCATTTCTGCTGCATCAATTTCCAAATCAACAGGATCTTGGAAATAAGTTCCCATCAATGAAATTTTGCTCACTTGTTCTTCTCTTAACAATGTCTCATATCTATTCACCCGAAAGGAAAGTTTAAAGGCATTCTTGAATTCCATCCCCTCAAACTTTTTCTGGATTTCCAAATCTAAAACATTCAGAGCCAAATTTTCTAACTCGGACTCTGGCATCGGGAAATGACATTTGTTATTAGAAGTTTTGAACCTTTTCAAAAATTGTTCAACATTTTACCTACCGATTGTTTCAACCTAGCCAAATATGCCAGAAAATATTCTGCTCCATCTTAAAGAACTGGGCATGGAATAGATCTTTCATATCTCTCCAAGAAAATACAAAGTTAGGAGGCAAATTGGCAAATCATGAGAATTCCACCCCCGTTAACGAATATTGGAATCATTTTAATTTTACCCATTTGTTATGGCCAAGCTCTCCACACTGGAAGGTGAATCGAGCGATATGTTCTATCGTCAACTGGTTACCGTCTCCATGAAAGAGGCTAAACCTGGGTATTTTTACCCCTCTTGGGATTTCCATCTAATCAATAACCGTAGGGTATGGTTTTCTATAGATCGGCCTATCGACTGACCTATATCCTTGTCCAACACCCACATGATTGGACTCATACTATGGTTGCACTCCCATTCTTAATCCCATCGCTTCTCTCTCCTCGAAGCCATTTGGCCTGATCAACCCAATGTTCTCTTCAAACATTGGATTTTTGACCAATCGAGTGTGCTCTTCCACTCCTCTCACGTGCGAAGAAGTGTATGCATCATTGGTGCCTTGTCCTCCCTGGCCATTTCTGTTCCTAAATATTTTATATTATTAGGCCAAATTGCAAGCCCCTTACATCTGTTAGCCTTTGCCAAATTTATTTTACTAGGGCCATGATCACCACTATTGACAGGATTGGAAATGAACCATCCTGACTCATTAGGATGATTTGAAGTCAAGCCATTACTCTATCTTATGGCATTTTCCAATCTCGCAGGGGAGATGTCCGCCTCTAATATTTCATCATAAAGAGGAGATTTCCTTTTTTGTGATTTTTTGTCTACCATCTTGGCGATAGACGAGGTCTTCCGTTGGATTTCCTTTGACAGATCCTTAACTAATTTATGCCTAAAGGACTTTCTTTCCTCTGCCATTTTTTTTCATTTCCTCCATGAGTCTGGAGTTCAATTGCTCTTAATTATTTGTAACTTTATTAAAGGCCAACACTTGGTTTTGCAGTATGGTCATCATCTGAAAACCATATTAGTAAGTACCTGAATCAAAGAGTTAACATGATCCCCCATTGATTCATCGTCAGATCATTTCTGTTGAGTACATTAAGGGTACCGACTGCAACTGCTGCATTGGTATAAATACTTTCAGTAGTATTGACACCATTGAAACTTCCCGCATTGGGAACATTGACTCTGTTTGGATCATTAGTGGTGGGGACGGTTCTTTCTTCTCCGTTGCTATCAACAACATTGTTTTCGGTACCATGATTGGTTCCATTGATCCTTGCGTGATTTCTTGTACTAGGCATGCTTCCCTTTTAGATTAAAGGATCCCACTAGGCGTGCCAATGTTTGCGCTAGATAGCAAACTGCAATTAATGTGGTTTTCATTTCGGGCCTTTATCTGCGGACTTCTCTAAAATGGAAAACTTTCAATGAAAAGAGAATGAGTAAAATGGAAACTTTGACCAACTGAATAATCAAATTACAGACTGCGCGCCCATAATAAATGGTAACTTGTACCAATTATTCGGTTGACATAAACAAAACAAAAGCCCTTATCGGTAGAGGGCAGAAGCACTGTATAAAACAAGATGTTTAAAAAAATTAAGAAAAAGAAGAGTTGAGAACAAGTCATTTGTTTGAGTCGAGTGTTGATTTTGCTTCTCTGTCCTTTCTTATCCCCTTTTATCTAATCTTCTACCCAAAACCGTTCACTCCAATCCTTTCGATTTGATTTCAAACGAGACCATTTGTAAACTGCCTGTAACCCCGTTGCTATCGATCTCCCTATCGACAACCGTGCTGATCCTGACAACTTACTCCCTATATGCATTATTCATGCATCAGTCTTCCCGACATTATGGCCCCACGTTCTACAGAAACTTGAACCGTCATAAAACTACTTCATCATTATCTTAGCCGCCGTAAAGTGTCATCTTGTCAGCATTAATGATGCATAACATTTATCTTTTACCTGTTGTCTTTTGTCCAAGTGTCCACCCGTCTATTAGTCACAACAAATATAAATTTTTACAAGCCAACAGCAAATCTGACTTAGGACTCTCGTTCCTTCATGCAACAACGGAAATACTTGTGCCGATAAAGAATTAAAGTGTTATTCGTTTCATCATGGAAGCCAATAGATCCCAACCCACTTCCACCTCAAACCAAAACACAGGAGGCGGCACAATATATAGATACGAGAAAAACCAATGGGATTGTCCTATTATTATCCTAACAACGGCTAGAAAAATAGATGTAATTAAAGCTACTAAGACAAATGGGTAGAGGTGAATACAAGATGAGACAGGGCGAGATATGATGGCCTCTCGCTGGAGGCCTAGGAGAAGCAACCCCCAAAAGTATGATCGCTAAATCCATTTATAATTAAAGAGATGAGAAAGGGAGAAGGCATAGAGGAGTTAAGAAGTCCAAAATTAAAGGGGTCTTTCTCCATGAGAGGAGGGCTGAAATTTGAGTGTTCTATGTTCTATCATCTTACTTTATCACAGACTTCGCTCAAGCCCAATAACTTGTATTAACGTATAATGTATGCCGGTGGATTAGTCCCAGAACACTAAAAATAGCTTACCATGCATGCGTAGGACAAGCAAAAGGTATCATGTCTTGTATGTGGCAAATACTACTTGTGGTGTATAATTAAGATGCTTACTCTTTGTCTATTCTAATTTGATAGGAAAAAAAATCAGAAACTTTAAGCCGTTATGTTTTTGCTTATATTTCACTTCCACATGAAAGACTGAGATTGTCCGATCTAAGGCTTAGTTGCAGTTCTTGTCTGTGGCAAATACCATGAAAACCATTTTCATAACCCAAGAATTCGTAACATTAATCATTATTTTGTATACAATATAAAAAAGTTTATATGTTCAAGCGGCTCCCCACACTGATTCTTCTAGGTGCCTCCCCACACTTATTCTTCTAGGTGCCTGTATTTTTACGCTCCCACTTCGTGCAACTAAGGTCTAAGTTGCACATGCTGAAGTTCTACTTCGTTTACATTTGAGCTTAGTTAGGTTTAGCTCATTTACCATCAAATGAGATTGGAAAAGCTATTTCACTAGTGTAGCTCATGCTACATACTGGAAGATGATTCTTTGATCGAGCATGTTACATTCCTTTCCTCTTTTTATGTTTGCTTTATTCAGTTTAGTTAGGCTACCGATGAGAAGTCAAGTGACATCGGTTTAAGAGATATATGTTCACTTTGTTATATTTGCATTCCCTTATTGGGAGATCATGTACTTTACCCCTTGATTGATTCTTACAGTTAATTTATTGAGAGATATAAATCCTATCGGGTAATAACAAACAATACTCAAATATATAAGTCTTGTAGGCCTCTCCTCTCATTGCCAATTGGTTTTGAGGTGGATGCTTTCACATAATTTGAGCTACAAAGATTGACTATTAACGTCTATCATTTCCCTTTCAACTTTATTGTCGTATATTTCATTTCCTTCTTAGGGATCAGGAAACAGGGGAATATGGGGTTGTGGGCGTTGTTGCTTATATCTTGCGTCGAGGCATGTTGGAACTTGGTTTCTAGCTATTTCCTGGGTGCCAAGTGATCTTCTCTGAAGCATTTGAGACGGTAAAGAGCCTACCCTGTTTTTTTTTTACCTTCCTACATGAGTCAAAAAGTGTTTTCTCTTTCTAATTTCTTTTTTGGTATGCTATACCTACCCGGTTTATTTTCCTTCATTTTTCCTCCCTTTCTTCCCCCTTCAGAGTCAACCTGGCTAGTAAACTTGTCGAAACATTACGTTGCTCGAAAGAAATGGTCTTTGTGTTACTAAGAGGGTGTTTATGATTAATTTTGAGATAATCAAACCTGATTTAATTTAGCTAGATTATACAAGTATACAAGTGTTTGGCAAAAAAATCAAGAGATTTAATATGCCTCAAAAAGTTAAAAACTGATTATATCTATAATCCTGAAAAGTGAGGATTATGAAATAATCATTTTTTTCATAATCAGGTTTGACTTCCTAATTTACCACAGGACCTCATATTTTTCACAAAATTACATCTCATACCCTTTAACTAATTTAAAAAAGTTATTGTACAATAAGCACTATTGTAAGATTGTGGATGTGTTTAATTTAAAGTAAGAACTAAACAACTTCGGTCGGTGGGTGAAAATAGTTTTTCGATAATTTTTTTGTATATTATAGTTATTTATAAATAAAATAAAAATTATCTTTTTTTTTTTTAAGTTAAACATGAGGATGAATGAAAATTATCTTAACATTACCTTTCTAAATGGATATTACAATTTTTATTTATTAAATATCCTCTACGGTCATTTTGTCATAGTAGAGTTGATTTAAACACTTTTTATCCAAACATTTTTTGTATCTTTAAGTTAGTTTATAACTATTTTTGCCAAATAGCAAATTAATTCAATATAATAAATCTGATTTTGAAAACTAATTAAGATTTAAGCTGAAATCTGCTTGGTTCTAAATAAACGCCATAAGCAAATCCTTTCTTATAGTTCATTCAAACAGGAGCAAGAGCACCCTTTTCTCTTCGTATGTAATTAAACTGAAGATGCCATCTTGACATGAATGAAAGTCTCCTCTCCGAAAATTACAAGAGATTAAATGCCGGAGCCTAGTTGTAGCTTTTGCACTTCATCAAGTTACAAAAAGATGATCACGCCTGCTGTCAATGAACTTTTGCCGAAATTGTTCAAACTTTCCATCCCTGATTGCTTCTCTAATCGAGCTAAAGAATGCTAGGTAATGATGCGTATTATGACTGGAAAAGAAAAAAAACACACAATTAGGAGACAAGCTAAGAGATCCACACAGCGGCAGTAACAAAAAACATGAGTGCGAAGACGTACATTTCCAGTAAAATCTGAGCCAACATTTCATGAACATTGAGCAAGTGATTTATGTATGCTTTTGTATGATTTAGGCACGTGTAGCAGTTGCAGCTGTCAACAACTGGTGAAGTGTCTTTCCTGCTCGACACAAATTTAGGTTAGAGAACGTATAGAACAAGATGTAAAGCAACACGGGAATTTGATAACCTGGCAGAGAAACGATTTTCAAATGAATAGGAAAAGACGAATCTCATGTTGCTTTTTTAGACAACCCCATTAGCTTTTGAGGTGAATCTAAAAGATCACAAGACTACGGTGCATGCATTTGAGCAGTTCCATCTAATAGCCTGATTGAAGCCCCATCTAATAAGCTTACAGTGTCAGGAGTAGAGCATGAGTCGTTGAGAAGCTTGGTACAACCTTTTCACAAAGTGCAAATTAAGGTGAACTAAATAGTCCTCAAAATTAGTTGGGGGAGCATCAATGTTCATACACTCATAGGCGATTTGAAGTGAAGTTGATGAAGGAATAAAGAGTGACACATATTTTCGGGTATGTATCCATCCTAGAAAGATCATAAACCTGAAGTAACTTGAAAACATGCCAACTTCTGAACCACATTTCATTGGGGTTAAGAAGTTTGTATCCCTCAATCCCCACTATCTAGAAATGTAATGAATGACTTGGGAGTAAAAGAGCAGCTAAGATAGCCATGTAGACTAGCTTTTTACGACATTAGATTGAAGTGCCTCATAGAAAATGTGAGATATGGAGCATTTTATTTTGCTTCAGAAGGCAACAGAAAGGATGCTGCATTTGGAACCGATGCTCTCTATAAGTGATTCAAAATTATGATTAAAAGCAGCACCAGAAACTGACCTGGCATTAACTTTTATTTTCCCTCTCAGCCCACTCCAAAATGCTCTTGATTAAATTCCACCCCATCACGACATCTACTTCCAAAAGGATTCAAGTCTGATGGTAATGAGGAAGTCAGCGCCCTCCAAGGTTTTGGGGGCTGATGATATGTATATACTGTCCTCTGCAGCAAAACCTGCTTCTTTATTTTATTTTATTTATTTATTTTTGTATTGAGGTCTATTATATGTTTTAGTCATTTCTGTTGGCCAGCCGCAGTCATCTCAGGCCTCAAGAACTTGATAAACCCAAAGGAGTAGTTGAAGCAGTGATCCTCGGAATGGAGGAGGATAACCAAGATGACAAAGAGAAAGCAAGTGCCCCAAGGTTGCTTATAATGCATTCACTTCTATGTCTATACTGCTCCCTTCTTGTCTACAAACGCTATTCAGTTAGCTGTTGTGATTTATTGAGGAATTATTCTCAGATATAAATAATTGATGTAAGTATAGTGTTGCCCATCAAAAGAAATAATAGGTCATTTCACCTGTTATCCATAAATTTCTAATTTATTGCATGCATAATTTCAGTTATAAGATCAATGAATTATGCGATGAGTTAGATCCTCTTAGCTGGGTTACCATTAAGAGATCCCAAAATGTAAGCCTCTATTATTGTCTTTGTTCATTTATTTATATAACTGTTTGCCATGATAATTGATCGCATTTTCCAGGTTTTTGGTCGTTATTTGGCATCTCTAAGCACGATGTTATCAACTCACGAAGATCTGAGATTTATGTCGTCTTGGAGAAGTGGAGAACGATGATATGAGAACAGAGGCTGCTGAAGAAATTTTAAGTTCAAAGATCTAGGCTCTGTGATGACTGCACTGGTGCCTAGGTGGTGTTGTAGATTAATTCTCCAATGCATGCACCAGTGCAGCAGCCATCAGAAAGCCTAGCTCTTCGAACTTCCAAGATTCTTCAGGGCCTCTATGCTCCAATCAGCATTTTCTACCTCTCGCATTTGAAAGCTTAAGTTCAGATAGGCCAAATAACAACTGAACCATTCCAGAAAATGCCATTATTATCATGAGAAAAAATCAAAACAAGAAAATAAAGGGTTCAGTAGACACTTGCATATAGGGATCTCTTCATGGATACTCAGCTAAAACTGTAACATAAAATAACTTCTCGCCCAGTACACTTTTTTTGTTAGTCAAAATCGGCACCAACTATGAAGCAGTTTACAGACAACAAGAGAAAAGACCTACTCTCTCTCTTTGACTAAGAGCACTGGTGTTACATCAGTTATTAATTACTGAGAATAATGAATATCTAGACAAGAGGGTAGTAACTGACATAGAAGTAGTTATATGCCCTCGATCACTGTTTCAATGACTCCTATGACTTGATCAGAATCTTCCAAGTCGAGGTTGGATTGGGAGCGACTGGCAAGGGGAAAAAAAAAAACATAGAACACACCTTGGAGCAGCAAAGGAAAAACAAGCAGTTTTTACTGCAGGACAGTACGTGTTCTCCCCCCAACCTTGGGCTCTGACTTCTAGGTTATCATCAGCGTTGGAACTAGGACCAAAGGCTCAGTTTGGGTGCATGTTCCAAGTTGATCACTAACATAATAACATATAAGGTTCCTGGAATTAAGACTCAACCCTAGGCCTACGGACAAGCCCGACAAATAACTGAGAAACAACAAAGCTATAAGTTCCATGGCCTGCAGCCCCAAACAGGGTGGGGTGGAGAGGGGGGTTCTTTCCATGTCATGGGGAAGTAAAAGTAAGATAAAACTGTTCTCTTTCAAGAATCCAAACAAATTTTTTTTGCCTCAATATCATAAAAAAAAGGGTTAATTACACTTATGTCCCTGAGGTTTGGGTGAAATTACAGTCAAGGACATTAAGTTTCAAAAGGTAACAAACCGTGACCACAAACTTTGAAAAGGTAACACTTGTGTCCATCCGTCAAGTAGACGTCCAAAAAGTGTATTTTTTATGATGTCATCAAAACGTATTTTCAAAATATGGCA
Organism: Escallonia rubra; assembly: GCA_033065855.1. NCBI lineage: Eukaryota > Viridiplantae > Streptophyta > Magnoliopsida > Escalloniales > Escalloniaceae > Escallonia > Escallonia rubra. Next base: position 8,111 of record JAVXUO010003125.1, on the reverse strand, counting down.
ATCCTACCCCTAAATTACTGTTACCTCTCTTCTCTCTCTTCCCTTTTCTCTTTCATGAGCCTCCTCTCTCTTCCTCTTATCTCTCTCTTCTTCCATCAGAGATTTCCCCGGCCACCATGCGGCAGCCCTCACCATTTTACCACCAAGCGGTTACCCCCACCGTCCCACCACTAAGCCGCTGCTCCAACCGCCCATCACCACGCCGATGCCCACCTCAAACCACCACGACCGCTGCTGTTCGAAGAGAACAAGAGGGAGGAGAAGGAGGAGATGAGGTTCGCGACGGCGAGGCCAGCGAGCTGTTTGATTTCGAAGTTGGAGGAGGTGGCCAAGGCCGTGAAGTTCGGGTGAGGCTTCAAGGGCTGGAGAATGGAGGAAGGGGAAACTGGGCAGATTAAGATAAATTAGGTCGGCGGTAGCGCATCGGAAGGGGACTACCATGGTGAGGCGGGGTAGTGGAAGGAGGGTGGTGTGCGGGGTGGTGGGGAAAGAGAGAAAGAGGGAGAGAGCAAATTGCCGGCGGGGAAGAAGACTGCCGGGGTGAAGGGGCTGCCGGCGAGGTGAGGAAGGGGCTGCCGGCTGGGAAGGGGACTGCCGGGGTGACGGAAGGGGCTGCCAGCGGGAAGGGGACTACCGGCGGCGGCAAACCTGGATCCGATTGATTGGGCTTAACACTGAATTGAAGAATCAAATTGATTTGGTGCAGATTGGAAAGAAGGAGATAAAGGAATGACTTGAAACCCTAATTTGAAAATTAGGGTTTCAATTCTTTTTGAACCCTAATTTGAATGGCATGGTAAAGAATTAACCTTTCAAATCGTGGGCAATATGGTCATTTTGACCATTCCGTTATGTATTTGGGTATTCCGTTAGGTCAAAGGACATAAGTGCCTATTTTCCAAACTTATGGACACGCGTGTAATTTCACCCAAACCTCGGGGACATAGGTGTAATTAACCCTAAAAAAAAAATCACATTGAACACAGATTGTATGATTATCCAAAATCCTCAAGCAAAGTGTTTTACACGAATCTACTTCAAACAGAGATTACAAACCTACTCTAATAGTACCCAAAAAGTAAAAAGTCAACAGAGAGTTCAATGAGAATTTCAGATCCTTATCCCTAAGATGCCAAAAGTTACAGAGTGCAAACATCTCAAGAAAATTTTAAGAAGTAACGTACCTGTAAACAGTTGCTTTAAGATTAATCTTCGTGTTGTCACTACCTTTATCACTCAGCTGAGAATCAGATGAACTCTGGATTCTGTCTAGCGGAAAGGTAAGTGCAAAGCCTCCAAGTGTAAGATGATAGATATACCTGTTAAACAGTCACAGCACCAATTGTTAAAAAAACACAGGAAAGAGCGTGAAATGCACGGATGGTAATATGAGCAACCTACGTTGAATCAAATAGATCAATGCCTGCAGCAATGCCCTGCAACACCTCCTCTGTTAAGATGAAACATGATTCATTCGCAATTCAAATATTCCAGGGTGAAAAAATTAGTCAAAGTATGATAAAAACAAGCATGGGTTGGGATGGCTCAATTAAGGAAGTTTCAAGTCAAAGGATCAAGTCCATGTTATGGAGCACGGGTGCAGGGGTGCTTCATTTTGGCCTAAGTATCAGTGTTTGGTGCGGGTGCAGCAAGTGCGCACTGGGTGTATGTCCCAATTTACTCATCTCTTAATTAATACATTATGAAATTCTGGTCCAGCTTGGGTGCGCCTCAAAAATTATTTTGCTTTTGAAAGTGTTTCTCTGGGGTAGTTATAGAACAACAATATAAAACACCAGAAAAGGAAATCGCGAAGGGCCTAGGCTTCTGGACAGAGAGGGAGAGAGAGACGAAGAAGAAAAAAAGCCACCTGCGACTGGAGGCAACAGTGGCAAGTGTAACCTGCAAGAGATGTCAGTGGCCAGTGGCGAATGGTTGTAGCAGTGGCTGTAGTAGAATGTTGAAATTGTTGGATCTACTAATTTTCATGAAGCATTTAGAAGTATGTAAACATACTCAATAAAGCTAGAGATAATAATCAACATATCACGCCACACATGTATCTGCACCCCTACCCAAGACCGTTCTTATTAGACTCCGTAGCTATGAATTCACACTTGCAATTTCTTTAGTAGTATGGGATACACTACCCACAAAATGAGGTTCATTCAGATTGTAGCACTATCCTCAAACCACCATATGCCAATTAAAGAAAGAAAGTAAAAAACAAAGAGGAAAATGCAAGGAAAAAATATAATTATGCAGAAGTAAACGGACCTGGAAGTCCCAGACCGCAAATCTGCCGCGGCTTTTCTTCTGGCAAATTATCCTGAGATTACATGTCGCAAAGTATCAAACAGATATAAAATTAATTGGCTTCCATCTCTAAGTCTGGTTGGAGGGGGAAATCTCTGACACCCTATAATACAGGGGTCAAACCCTATTTACCTCACAAATTCTCATTAATAAATCAAGGGAAAAAGTGCAAAAAGCAGTTTTTTGGGGTCTTAGAATATGCTACCAAAAACATGTTTCCTGTCAAAAAGGATTATTTACACAACAAACAAGCAGAAAGTTCCATGCACGTCTTCGCTTTTGAAATTTGTTACAGTACAAGATAGAAAAATGTCCAATACAAAAACAGTATACGACTATGAGAAAAGCGTTCAAGGTTCCAGACGCGCTCTAGGGTATTTTACTCATACATTTGTATGGTTATAGTCTTCTTGTTTTTGCTTTATTCTTTATCTTTTCAAGTTTAGAACATAGTTGTAAAGTTTTATTTTCCAGTTTCAAGGACTTGTTAAGTTTTTACTTATGATATTAGCTTTGAGCCATAGACATTTCATAATTATGAGCAAAATAAATATTACTTCGTCCACAAGAAAAATGTCCTCTCTATCTTAGCGAACAGTTTAAGGAGAGCCACACAAATGCAATTAATACTTTTAACCATGTTCAATTCGATGTATACCCCAACAAATGGTGTGTGGGGCAATATTTCTCTATAGTAGGTCGTCTTTAATGCCTAAAACTAAAGAATACACACTGGAAAATGCCAATAAATATGCTTGATTTTTTTCAAAGTGGACAAATATGTGGACATTCCTTCGTAGAAAAGAGTACAGCTTTTTTTGTGAACGGAGGGAGTATTAACAAAGTTGAGGGGAACTCGGTGCACCAATATGATCTAGAAATGATGTGTAGGCATACTTACACCCACGTTAGATCCGTATGCTCAACAAATTCATTTTAGACTCCCTTAGACCATCTTGGTGGTGTACCATCTTACCTCCTTGTGGCCTGTCTCCAAAGATTTACTTCATTCTGTAGGTCAACAAAATTCAGGAAGCATCTTCTCCAAAGAAGACGCGTCAGCTTTCACTAGCTCTGCCAAAGTTTTAGAATAATATGCTAACTCTACCTTGTTAGATCCCATTGGAATCTCTTTGGTTGATGCATATAAGGTAAATAATTGGAAAAGTCTGATTAGAAGTGTGTCCAAACTAAGAAGCATCTTTGAAGCTCAAGCAGTGAAGCGAAGTTGCAGTATAAGCATAGTTGAAGTTCTGCGCTACTGTTAATTCTACTTTAATGATCCCACGGTCCCCACTGAATATAAATTACAACCATTTACGTGGGTCACCTACATGGTTGCTGCCTTTTGATTGAGATAGAGACGATCTCCTGGTGATACTGTGGCATAATAAATCTATTTAGTTCTACGACTTCCATGCATGTAAAAAGAAATTCTTCTGAATAGAGACCTTCTGTAGGTTTCTTTTGTTCCCTATGGTTTAGCCTCTTCGGTTATGGCTGTTCAAATATTTCATATAGATGAGCTCTGGCCTCTGGTTTATTATCTGTTTAGGTTGTGGAGCTCTTGAAGTTGCTAATTAGTTCCCTTCTTTAGTTGTTGCCTGTTGGAGCCTCATGGTCTAGTCCTGGGTGCCCTTTGGTTGTTTTCGCTTTTCTACACACAATCAAATTTACTGGGGAAGAAAAGAATATAGCTTCTTCAACACGAGAAGAATTCATACCATAACAGCATTAAGGATAGCAGAGCGCTTATCCATGCTCTCTCCAAGCCCAAACCCACCAATCCAGTAACCTGCATAAGTTATTTCAATGTGAATGTAAAAATAACAAGAATAAGTTCTAAACCAAAAACTTGCTGTGAAAAGATATATAGATAACCCAGTACGAGACTAAAAACTCAAGCGCTTATACTTGATCCAAACTCATTACAACAATACTGAGACTTTTATCACTCTGCCAGTGTTAGGGGAGGAGATGCTCTGTGGCATTATTAAAGAAAGTGGTGAACCTGTTCCCAGCAACCCCAAACGTATCCTGCTAACTGATTACATTATGCTTGAATAAAAGGATTGAACTGGTTGATGGAATTGATAGAGCAACCCCATGGATTTATGTAATAGTTTCTCTTTTGGTCTTTGGTATACTCTATGGAAGGACCTTGACTAATAGATCAAATAGTGGACGAATGAGAATTCATCCATATCTTAAAACTATCTTGCAAGCACCACATCACATAAGTCAAAATTCAACCAGAAATATGAGTTTTAAACAGAAGCCTGGCGAGCAAAATAATGAGACCAGCAAAACCTGATACATTTCGCCTTGCTACTTCTTGAGCACAACGTTCGCGTTCTTCAACACTGGAGCCTCCAACAATTGATCCGAAAACAGCGCCTCCTGTCTATACTTTAGTGATTAATATAAACAATAAACTAGTAACTTCTACTCCATGAGAAGAACTGCAAAGCACGGTTTAAGAGTGTACTAAAGTTTCTAAATCTACTCATTTCAAAACCCAATAAGTTTTTTACATTCTAGCATTCACGAAATGCTTGGTTAAACATTTCTAAACAAATTGTAGATCAAGTTCTAATCTTGTGACAAATGTTATATATGTACATACATATATATAGAGGGAGCTGATAAAACTCCACCAGTGGCAACTTAGCTTAAGTTGCCAGCGGTATCTGGCCAACGTGGACAGGCCAGATCACAACTCTTGTTAGCAAACTTTCATCATCCGCAACATAATTTTGCTGACGGTGAAGTTTACCAATTTGCCCCTACTACCGGATGACTCTAAGAGCCTTATCTACAATGTAAACAGCCCTCCCACTATTTGTTTGTGCTTCCCTCCGGCTTCGACGCGTTCCATTGGTTCATTGAGAAAGATTATGTAGTGGACAACCACTACAGCCAACTTAAGCTGCAGGGTCAAGGAGCAATTTGGTCAAAAGTTCCGTCCGCTACAAAGTTGGCTGCAGGGTCAAGGGGCAATTTGGTCAAAAGATCCGTCCACTACATATTGTAGCGGACGACGGGGAGACTAGATCCAGCCCGTCCATCCTCGATGGATGGATGGACGGCCAAATCATGCTGATAACTTAAGTTGCCAGCGCTGGATTGGATGATCTGGCTTTTATTTAAGTCTCCCCAAAGTCCGCTACATTGTGTAGCGGACGGTACTTTTGACCAAAATGCCAGAGGAAGCACAGACCCAGAGGGAAGCACGGACTAATAGGAGGGGGCAAATTGCTATACTTCACCGTCCACAGCATAATGTAGCGGACGGTAAAAGTTAGCTTGTAATCTGACCCATCCACGCTGACATCGTGGACGGCCAGATACCGCTTGCAACTTAAGCTAAGTTGCAAGTGGTAAAATTTGATCAGCTTCCTATACATATACATACATACACACGCGCGCGCACACTCACACCCACACGCGGGTGCGCGCACACACGCACACACACACATATATATGTGTATGTATACTCTTTATGAATCACGTGTATGCTACATAATTCATCACTAGGAATGATAATTAGTGATGGCGCTAATGTGCAACAAGGTAATGGAGAAATGTTGCTAGTGCTGGTAGCCAAAGTGGCATAGTGTTGGTACCAAAGACGGTGATTGAAGCACAGTTTGTGTGAATGTTATGGGCCATTGGGTGGTGGCACTTACAATGACATGATGGTGGTAATAGTTAAAATGTTAAGGTGGTGGGTAAGCTTTCAAAACCGGATCGTTCACTGGACCGTAAAAGTGATGGGGACAAGGGATAGTGGTTCAATGTCAAGTCAACTGTGCGGCATTCACTGGGATGGAATGACAGTGATGGTATTTATAGTTGGTACAGTGGCGGTTGTGATTGCCATAGTAGCATGATTAAGCTAGTGTTGTAGACTTACGGAATGACCCTGTCAAATTTGATTTAGTGTCTACTGTTTTGAATTAAGTTGATTAGGCTACTTTAGTACTTTTTGGTGTTGGGGTTGGGTGCCTCCCATAAATAATTGACCTTCTAGAAGGGAAAATATCCAGGAACCACAAAGCAATAGTGCTTCGAAAAACTCTAGTCTATAGCTAGTGCTTGTGATATGCTATAGGATGACGAGCGATAGAAAAAGAACCAATCATGATGGGAGTAAGTTGCACTTCTCATTCTAGAAATGCAACACAAACGCAAGTAACAAAAGAGAAACCCTTACATACCGATTGACAGAACTATTTTGAATTTCATATACAATAATAACAACAACTTAACGCTGCCCTGCATGCAGGCCTAGTTACACGTTCAGCACCATAGACTCACAACACCCAATCATGCTATGGTTTGACCCCCAACGCTGTTGAAAGAAGACCCTAATTATGCACTGCACCGCAGAACCAAAGAAACCTCAGTTAAGATGTGAAGGCTCAACCAGACACAGAGCCACCATTCAACAAAACAAAATAACTGAAGGAAAGCACGAAGGAAGAATATCCGACAAACGAACGGGGTAGATCCTCTCAAGATCCCATTTCAAATCCACTCCTTATTCAAGATTCCTATCCAAGAAAAAACTATACAAAAGAAAGCGTGTCAAAAAAACAGCAGAGCTTTACCAACGAACATAGTACAGAAAGCCCGATTACTTGAGTGAAAAAATCCAAATAGAGATTTTGGTATAGCAGTGCGATGGAATTCTGTCTTTTGCAAGCCTTCAAATTGTATAACTTCATTAAATTACTGAATCAAGCTCATATAACTTCCAAACTCCTAGAACATGCAACTATATCTTTAAGGAGCGAAGAATGTGATCTGGAAGACAATATGGTGGTTGGAGTATGGTGATATAGAGCCACTTTGAGGTTGCCTACGGTATGCTGCATGGAAGGGAACCTGACTATAGGACAAGTGAACTAGTGACATATCAGACATCAATTCAAATTAAAGTTCAAATAAACACATACTAAGCGAAACTTGTATAAAAGTATTTTACCGTACTAAGCTTGAGGCAATCGTCAAGCCATCTCACAGTTCGATCGACCGAGGCTTTGTTCCTTTTCTCAGAAACCCAAGCAGGCACCTCATCAGCTAAAGTGGCATATAAGTTTGGTTTCATTGAAGAAATCATTTCCATATATTCCACAGGTTTGATCTGAGAATAAATAGTCCGTTAAGAAGGGACCGAGTAAAATTATGCTAATGCAGACAAGAAACATCTTGGAGGATTACCAAGCGCCGGCCAGAAGGAGTTTCAAAAGACGCCCCCATCTTGTTACTGCTCTCATGTTCTGGAAGACATACGATAGAATCCCTTGGAACGGCTGCAAATCCATACTCTTGCAACCCAAGCATCTGATGCAGTCCTCCAATATTGGATATTGTCTTAGTGGAAAGACCCTCCATGCTGCAGGCAAAACCCATGGCAAACGATGATTCACTCAAGTAAAGCATGAAAAACTCTGCATATCTGAAACACCGTGAACAGTTATGTTGGTAACCACGCAAATAAAAGGTGGGTTTTGCATTGGAGAAAAAAGCTCTCTGACTTGGACAATATTACTAATAACGCTAAAGAATATCACACTTTCGTAACTCCGTAACTAATAGCAAGGAAGACTAAAGATCGCACAATCCTACATGTAATTATGTAGTTCTTGTACCAAAACCCAAACAGCAAACAAGGTAGCTTTTTTGGCCTTTTCTAAATTCACTTTCCGCTTCTATAGTATATGCCTAACAGGATGTTTCGTAAACAAAAACAACTTGGAAACTGAAATCTAGTAGCAAAATATCCAGAA